>BLKM01000819.1:0-121803 GCA_013340265.1 Coptotermes formosanus
CCCCCCCCCCCCCCCCACCAACCTAAAAGAAAAACATATGACCTCCCCATGGTTCCCAAAACTAAAAATATCTCTGAAAGGGTCCCAATTAGAATCATATGAAATACACTCAGAGTCATGAGCTAACACTACTAAAAATACTTTTGTAGGATTTCAAGAAATGTTTCCAGGCACAGCAGAGAAGTTTTGAATAACATAAACATTTACTGGCCGTTTGTTACCAGAGTCTGAAATTATTTTAACCTTTCCTGGCCGTATGTTGCCCTATCATAACGGCATATGTGTGGCCCAGCTGGCTGGGTGTTGTGCTGTTTCAAAACCAGCACTGTTGCCCTCCCGACATTAAATCCTGATGCTCTAACGTACTGGGGAACTTAAATCTCTCTGCTGACAGAAGTTAAACGTGACAACATTCATTAAACATTTGTGACAACATATAATTATCATTACCTTTCTGTGTAGAAACAGTCTCATTATTTCTCAGATCTTGTACAGTACCTTAAAAACGTGGTAATGAGCATAGCATTTGACGTAACTTTCAGGCTTTCACAGCAGGCATTGCCCAAATAATGGTTATCTGTGTTATTACACCTAACAGGATAAGTCAATTGTAACAATTCAGAGGAAACAGCTGCCTCTATTTCCAGGGTGGCTGAATTGTTGCATAAATGTCACATTTCTACCTCCCAACAGTGTCAGCATCCACCTGAACCAAATTCAGTCTCCATGACGATGGAGGCAGCACATTCCTCCAAAACATCTGAACAAATTTATGATTATATACACTGTAACAACCCAAAAGATCATAACCATGTTTGACATTTATATAAAACCATCCATCACAGTTTGCCAAAATGGATACTTAAAAGGATTTTCTGACAATTACACAGTAGTTTAAATACAGTAATTTGTTTATGACAAAGTATCGCATCAGAAAATGTGGACTAAGTTCTGAACCTATGAGCACACCTGAAGTGGTGTGCTGCAAGTGTACACACAGTTCTGGTGAACAGTCTGCAAATTCCTCATCAGATTAGCAGGACCATATGCCCAGCCAATTTTCCATCCTGTCACACTGAACGTCTTCCCTGCAGATCCAATTGTAATTGTCCTTTCCCACATACCAGGCAAAGTGGCTGTAAGTAAATGCAGGCATCTAATTCATTATTTATAACTTTCACAGATTTATATACAGCATATGAACATACAATATCTTAGCTGTTGTTATTCTCAAATTGTTCTGAACAAGGGAATATGACAGCCACAAGATAACATGCCTTCAAACCTACAGGCTAGAGTAAAATGAAATAAATATAAAATGCTCATTCTTATACCTCTTTTCCACAAAAGCAAAGAAGTTATAATTTCCTGAAACAGAAACACAACCCAGAAAGAACTTACCAATGCGTATGTGTTTGTAAGGTTTGTACACTAGCCACTCATAAACTTCATCAGAAATGCAGAGCACATTCCATTTTTTACATAAGTCTGCAATAAGCTCAAGCTCCTTCTGGGTGAATACTTTGCCAACTGGGTTGTGTGGCGTGTTCAGAATTATGGCTTTGGTTCTGGAATTGAAGAGACTTGTCAGCTCTGAAGGATCAAGTACCCAGTCACTTGACATAATTTTTCCATTAGTTTTGCTCTGTAATACAAATTAATTCTGTGTAAGTTAAACACACATTCCAAAACTGAATATTAGAAAGCATTAGACAAAAGTGACTTATTTTACTCTTATTCTAGTAATTCAAAGATGAGTATGTAAGCAAATTGCATTAGTTTTACAGAACACTAAAAAATAAAAACACCTATGTGAAAGGGATGGGTGGCATTGCTTTCAACAGACTTACTGCAACAGAAGTTAATCTCTTGAGAGGAATACTGCATTATGCTGTAATGCTGACACACATCATAAAAGCAGCTGCAACTTTCCGGGACAAAACAGATTAATAGCAAAGTTAGATTCAACACTGACGTGGCATGAAAATGGTTTTATTAATAATGAAAACAGTTGCCATTATATTAGCTCCACACTGAAAAATGATTTCACTCAAAAGTTGCCTTGACAAATTACACAAGTGTCGCCATCCCTTGAAGATATTGCTTGTACCCACAATATGTGTGACAGATTTCGAATGAAGTTTTCCACACATAGATGAACTTGTTAATATGGTTTGCCCTTTATTACTCACAGACTATATTCAAAAATGACTCAGCCGCTCCTCTAAAGATGATTAATTACCAACCACTAAGCAGAAGAGATTGAAATCCTCATTTTTAGCTTTAAAACTTACATAAACATGGCCGTTAATTCTGCCCTCCATGGTAGGTCATTTGCATTTAGTCTCTTGCCTAAAACTAATATACAAATTTTTTAATCCCTCTTGTCCTTCTACCCATCTCGTCATCTAGGGTGACACCTTTGACACATTTCTCTCCAGTGATTGGTCAGGCAATGAAAGAGGGTATACTTTTGTTGGCTTACCAATTTAAAAAAAAACTTCACATAATTCCTATAGGTTGAACCTAATTAAGCCTTCCATGGGAACAAAACACCCACATAAAGCGCAGCTGAAAAGTCACAATTGCCTGTTCGGATGTTAAAACCACATATTTGTCAACACAAATGAAGTCACACTAAACTTCCAGAATATCTTGTTGTTACAGTAAGTTTCAAAGCTGTCACGACCGGATGGACATGGGTGAAATGCAAGAGGGCTGGGGGTCAGAAAGTCCATCCCCAGTTAGAGTGCTGACACAAAATAAAAAAACATTCCCTTCCTGACATACAAGGATGGTCTGGCTGGGACTTGAAGTCAATCAATGTTCAGCTCTGCAAGGTCAATTGAGCTTGAAGCACAGAAGAGCATTACCGGTACACTGAAATGCATGCCTCACATCAGCACCAAGAGCAGATGTCTGAATACATTTGGACTATCAGCATTTATGAAGCAGAAGTAAGGGCAAAAAGAACATCTCCTGCATTATATTTCTGTAGACATTTGGCTTACTGCAGAAAACTCTGTCCTAAGGAGCAATATAATTCTTACAAAATTTTGACGTATTTTGCTTCAAAACAGTACATGACACTGCTAGAAAAATGGAGCAAATATGAGCTGGAAATACACTGAGTGTAAAGCAGATGGCTCCAAACATGTGACAGCATTTTTTTATACTCTGTGGGACAAATTTCAATCAAGACCCTTCTTTCTCTTTTAAAACTGCAAATATTTTTAGGGCAACAAGACTTCCTTCACAGTTACAAATTAAGGAAGTCAAGTTTTATGAAACAAAGCAGTACATGCTTTATATTGCAAAGCATACATTTCTTTGGGACAGTAAACAGTTTCTGAGAACTTGGCCACCGATACATGATACAGTCTTAGGTCCCAATACAGGACCTACACCAAGTTGTGGTTTGGCAGTTCGCACCCATTTAACTTTCTGAAGCCAAGCATTTCAAATACTGACTACCCTATGTCTGTCTTCACATTCGTCAGTCCTTCCAGAAAACTGCTGGGATAGAACCTTGGAATAGGCCATTACCACTTCCCAATGGATCAATCTTGATCATCATAGGATTTAATATTAGGTGTTTGCAGTTGAAGAAATGTCATTAAATAAGCAACAAATAAATTAACCAACCACAGACCTACAGCCATCCTTTCTCTATTCCCATGCAGCAAGAGTATGGCTCCCATACTAACCAATCTAAGAGGTATGAAGCGCGGAGTTCCTCCTGCTGCTCGTACCATTGGGTCATAGCAGTCAAAAAAAGGTTCAATTATAATAACTTCATCTCCTGGACTTGTATGACCGAGAATTGAACTGAACAGTGCTTCGTAAGCTCCAGCTGTGACCAGGACTTCAGTCTGTGGATTAATTTCCCGGCCAAGAAGCTGGGAATACAGCTTGCTTAGGACATTTACGAGCCGAGGATGTCCCTGTAAAATGAAACGTGCACATACAGTAGTGCCACAGTGAAAATGTATTTAAAAGTTCATATTTATTATACACAGTATTTACTTATTTTATGAGCAGTTAAATTTTAAATATTTCACATACTGTAAGTTAATTAATCCCGAGTAGCATAATCATACATGAATCACTCCATTATGTCATGGCAACAACTCTTTTGGCCAAAAACATGGCAATGCAGAAACTGGAGTCTATACATTTGAAAGCATGTATGTGTGTTACCATCATATTGGAATAAAGGTACAGAAAAGCACATGCTTTTCCATGCAAACATCCCTGTATTAATGACCTTGTTTGGAAATGAAAGTCTATAAAATGCAATCCTCTATGTAGGAGATACCATCACCACAACTTCTTATTTGATGTTTATTTTGTATTGCATTTTGATATAAGAGTGGCCTGAAGAAGACTGGAAAGTTGAATCATGTAGCCATGATTTGAAAATAAACATCAAATAACAAGTTGTGGTGACAGTATCTCCGACATAGAATGTTGTTCATATACCACAACGGTATGGCCAGCATAAAGGTTCCAAATGCCATAGTGTGCATATATGAACATAGCAGTTTTCTGCAGCAGAAATGCATGGATGTGCCATGCAGAGCTATATGAAGCAATAGGTGATAGTGCTGAACCGTTGCAAGATGGACAAATGTACTCATAAGTTGAAGTGTCAACTGCCGATACGCATTACAGTGGACATTTTGTGTCCATTAACACACACATGATAGTGGCCATAACTGAAGAGTGCATTGATGAAGACAGGCGCTAGACCGTGAAGGAATTAGCCGAGCTTACGTAGATTTCCGGATCCCTTGTGTTCCACATTTTTGACACGACTTAAAACTGTGCAAGACTGCTGCAACGTAGGTGCCGCATCATTTACACCATATGCAACAGTGGACACACTATTACACACATAATATCAGTCTTGAATCAATGTATCTCAAAGTGGACAACATACTGCATTGGCTAACCTCATCTGATGCAACATGAGAAAGAGTTTACAAACCAGATATTTTGAAGAAAATTTTTTGGCTATGGAAGTGGGAACTGTTACAACACCTTCCTATTCTCCAAATCTCAATTTGTGTAACTACAGTAAGATTCCCAAACTGAAGCAGCCATTGTGTTGTGAAACAATGTGAAAACAGACAGGATATTCTAACAGCATTTCAGTGTGAGGCAGCACAGATTAGCGTGTCAGGTAATGCTGACTGTGTTTGCTGCCTTCCCCCAGTGGCAATGAACTTTAGCCAATGTCATGCACTGTTCTAAAGGCTGTTAAACAGTCTGTTGCAGTAGTTTGTATTGTACTGTTTGTTCCATGTTTGCTTTCCATGCCACAATAAAGAATAAAACCATGATTCAAAAAGGTGTGGTTTGCTTGCCTCCTACCTGTACATATACTGTCAGATAATGGTAACATTTCCAAGTACATGCCACATGCATCCACATGTATATACTCCATTTCCCACGTCACCAAAATGTGCCTTTTATTTTCTATATGACAGGTTTCTGTATTACCACAGCTGTGATCACACAAGTAACCTTCTGTAATTTTATCCACTACTGTTCCATTCCTTGGCCAGAATTTAATGCATAGAACAGTCACTGAGTGGTGTCACAGAGGACAGGTCAAAATATCAATGACTTCACATTATTTCATGTTTGGAACACCAATTTAAGGTTAAGTAACAAAAATTCAGTGTACATAATAGAACACACATGTGATGTCATACCAAACATTTTGAATCTGCACTCCACTTTTGGCAAAGTACTTGCTAACCTATATATTTTTATATACATAACTTCATTCATAAGAAAAAAACACAGTAAGAAGATGATGCTCATGTTTATATATCCTACATTAATCTGCCTCCGCACTAACAGTAAGTTAATTGATTAAAGCAATTTCATGACTGTGTATGCAGAAACGCAGTAGCACAGAACTAAGATTAAAAATGGACACTATCTTCAAGTAGTCACAAGTGCAAAAGAACAGTACAAACAGAACTTACAAATCCTCGAGTATACTGATTTAGCAGCACATTTTCACCTGTTGCTACCTCTAACAAAGCTTTGGTAACATAATCTGGGGCTGCAAAATCTGGGAAACCTTGTCCCAAGTTGAGTGGCTTATGATCCAGAGCCAACTGAATGTATTCTACCCTGCAATGTATGTACATTACATGAGATGACATCAATCAGTCTGATAACATTTAAATAATATTTAACAACTTATTAATCAAGAAGTCCTCTGTATGAGACTACTGTATTATCTACAAAGTAGCAGAATATACACAACTGTGAGTGGCAAACGTGTAGACTGCACTGAAGCATGATCCTGCTAAAATGCTTTAATTAATAATCGACTGGAATGAGCTAAGATGAAGGAATCAAGTAATGTGAACAGGAAACATTCTCTTATAAGACCAAGAAGGAGATGGGAAGATAATATCAACACAAATCTTATGAGACAAGTTTATGAGGATAGCAGGTTGATGGAACAGCCTACGATTTGTATACAAAGGCAAGCTTTGGTAGTAGTGGTGTCACATCTGTTACTTTACTATGCTATAGAGAATAAAAGTATAACAGAAAAGCATACGAATTATACGTACCACACACTTTTTTCTGAGCCATGGTATCTTGCAGGCAAATTAAATTTATCACTCATGGTTGACATGTGCAGTTGATGTGAAACTAAAACTGCAGACCAAGTACTGAGTGTAGGCCTGGACCTAAACAAATGTCTGCAGACTGGACCAAGACTGTGTAACATCTAAAACAAATGAATACATGCATTTACTTTCCTAAAATGAGGAAAACTTCAGTTTCACGTTAACCTAGACCCTGATGCATAACCTCATACAATGTGCTCAGTTAGTTAATAATTTAGTGTAAATAATCATGCATCTAAATAACCAAGACGTAACATGCATCCATAATGGCAGTAAGTTACAACACAGAGCAACAACAACACAACATATGCAGGGAATCATTTGGTAGAATCTGAGCTCTCATATTTGTGAGTATTCATAAGTATTTTAGAAGACTGTAAATAAAAACTGACATTTTAAAATATCTATGAGCCTGGCCGGAGACCAGAAATATTTAGCATAAATTGCCCATTCAGCACACATAATTTAAACACAAAAATTTCCCTTCACAGGCCAAGTCTATTATATTTAGTGACCTTATGTCAGTGCAGCTTAAACTAGTGATGGAAGTTACTAGACCAAATGGCTTGGCATTAGGTCACTTATGATTATGGCAATGAACCTTCTGAGTTCCAAAATGGGCAGGGAGCTTCTTTAGCAGCTGACCAACTATCAACTTCACACAGACTAAGGACTTTCTTGCATGGAGTCAGGTAATTATTATTTCAAAGATATCCTAAAAACACAGTCAACAGATACATGGCAATATGTATACAATACATGCGGCATACACTTTATAAAGTCTGGTTTTCATAATGTTAGAGTACAAGTGTAATAATGAGGAGAAAATACCAGACCATTTAACAAGCCATATGTAAAGACTTAATTTCAGTATTTGGTATTATAATAAAACAATTAAACAGAGACACCTAGCTCTGATAACTTGTTATTCATTCAGAAAGCTGTGGCAATTGATATCTGCCTAAATTCCTAACAATCAACCTCAAACAAGCAAACTCAGCAAAAGTCTGTACACCCTACATACCTATCGCTGCACCTATAAACACCACAGAACTACAACTCAATCCAGAAGGCTGACAATCTGGCCCAGATCCAAATCAGAACATCCCAAATACAGCTGCAACAAACACATGAAAAGAAGTGAAAAATCAAAACACTGTTCTATACCACAAACCTCTGTCTGGAACATATTATTATACAATTTACGCAGGTGTTGTCTCACAAGAGGGACTGTAATAAGGACAGTTAACTGTTACAACAAAAAACAGAATATTCACATTTTGTGAACTGGCCTTTATCACATACAACTGTTTACTGATTATTAAGTCACTGGCTAAAACAATGCAAGTAAATTATATGGAGCATAAATTAAAATCAAGACATGTCACCCACAGTAACATATGCTGAAATTCTTCCAAAGTGTCATGCAGAAACCGATGCTGTAACTCTATTCTGGGGCAACTGTATCAATTCAGGCCACTTACAGGTCATGGTCACTTACACTCCTTCAGAAGCCTCACCAAATGAATAAAGAATTACAAAAAACAGCATGCCAAAATAGTGAAAACTGTCATGTTTCTGGGCAGCTTTTTTTTTTACAAAAACGCGTCCTAGATAATGGGTAAATTTAGCGGTGGATCTTACATAACACACATCCGCAGAAATGTGAAAAATCTGCAGCTATATGGTCGAACTCGGGTCTGTTGTTATGACAAACTGACGTTTCATGCAAAATCATTCAGTTCAAAGTACGCACACTAGCACTCTACACGGTCCCGTAACAGCTGCTGCAACACCGGCAGACTTGGCCTATAGCCTATCTATATAGCCCCTCTAGCATTGCTTCCCGCAAAATCTCTACATACTGCTTTTACTGTCTCTGCGTTTCTTCAAGAAACTCGCAGGGTTAAATCATTACGCTGAACGCTCTACCACACTTCCTCTACAGTTTACAACCTACCCTTACAGCGGCCAATGCTCCCACTCCAGATCACTGCTCCAGATAAGCTAGTACCACAAATCGAGATCTAGTATCACAGATCGTGTTAGTGAACCATCATGTCCTACGACTTCGCTCGCGACAGTGACCTTCTCTGCCATCTATGCGATACTACACATAGACACTGACCACCGGGTACAGTAACGCATGTAGGTACCGCTCTTAGCGTCATAAGAGTATGTTTCCATGGGGTACACTGAACCTTCACCCGGGTGCTAGCGATTGGTTTAAGTCCACTAGTAAATGCCATCTGAAGAGAACCAAAGTTGAGTTACTTAAACACACGTTGCTAAATCTAAAAACACCGTATTTTTCATGTTCAGCACGGTAAGTCGTGCCTGCGCTAATACGCCAACAACGCGGAAAAATACCTCAGAGACATCTTATTTGCATAACAGCAACAGCCCCATACGTATTTGAACGTTATGCAGTAGGTGTCACTGGTGGCAGAGAAAGTGCACGTATAACTTGTGATCCGAAAATATACAGTTGTTTTCTTGTATGATACCCTGTGAAAATCGCGTTTTCTGCCGTGTTTATCATTTAGCAGTACATTTTGCACGTAGTTTGCCGGCATGCGTTCATTACGTAGTCATGGATTAATACACAACCATGAAATAGGGAATACTGTGGCGAGAAATGCTTGAATATTTCTGTGATCAATATCATACCGTGGAATGCGCATGCAGAATGTAATCAATGGACGTATCACTAAATTTTGTCAATTTTGTTCTGTTTCTGCCACTAAAACGAAAATTAAAACACCAATTTTCTGTCAGTAAGAAAAGAACCGACGAAGCCTAATGTCCTTCACTATAAACTTACATGTTACATGAATATGTTTAAGGTTTAATCGTATAGTTTATATTGGACACATATAAATAAAGTACGTAAAGTGTTCGCTGTTTTGATTAAACACTGCAAACTTCTTACTACCAAGAAGTGAAGAAGAGAAAACATTGGCCTACGATGAGCACAAACCGCACACTGACATGGTACAATCCAATGGCTACACACTTTAAAATATACATACAAAGATGAAGTAAAACTAAAGTGTTTCTTGGACATGTCATAAATTTATATGGGGGAGTGGGGCTGTGCTTACCACCGGGCATCAATGACGTCTGTACTAAAGGAATGTGGTAGTCAATTTCCAGTTCCTCTTTCTTACCCCACGGTGGAAGAGCAGCATGTACTCACTGAATAGAATACTGGGACAGCCCCAGGTTTGACTTATATGTTTTGAAAAAGACGGAAGCGTCTTGTTCCTGCCGGGAGTCGAACCACGAAACCTCAGCCTTGCAGACCTTGGCTTAGACGTTACAGTACACATGAAAACAAATACAAGTCTTGGGTTTAGTGTCAAAATTAAGTGGGATTTGCAGAATATAAGGTTCTAAAAAGGACCCCGGTGACAAACGAATGGGGTTTCTGTACACCACACCGCACCTCTAAACTTTTTCTACTTGAAGGATTTATCCTCGGCCGGCGGGCACCACTTGTGATTCCCGCGAATTTCCTACGGTGTTCATATACATTGGTTTGCGTTTGGTTTCCACTATAAATGGTAACTCATAGAAGATGGAAAGTGTATTTTTTGAAATTTTATTTATATGCATCTTGTTAACAAACCGAAATATCTAATCCAGCAGGATGGTGAAATGGATGAGTAATATTTCGTTGATTATATGCCAATGTCGTAACCATTAATCCGTTATAATCATATATCAGTCACGTATTTGTATGCTAACCCTTGCTATTCCGTGGCAACTTGGGACGTCACGCTTCGAGCCGGACACGACTGGATACCGCAGATCGATATTGCAAGGACGGTCTCGATACCACAGATCGATATTGCAGGGTCTGACTCGATACCACAGATCGATACTCTAGGGTCGGAAAGCGAGGTAAAGCGGGAAGTCTCAATAAACTCAGTGAAAAGGAGAGCTATTCTTCATCTGAGAATTTCACTACACGACACATAGACGGACTTCATAATTAAATCCTGATACTGCAAGGGAACTTATTATTTCAGGGTCAAAAGAGAAATCGCGGGTGACCGTAGGTGGGTATAAGCGCTACTGCAATAACATAAAATTACAGCTGACTAATGTGCAGTGTTCGGGTAGAAAAATTTGAATAATTTATTTTCGGCTGCGTAGGATGAGATGCTTACTAACTACGTTCTGTAACAGAAAATGTGACCAAAGACCCGTGGGTATGTTGTAAAAGTAGGATAACTGGACAAAAGTATAATACTGCTCACATAGTGTCCGCTGTTTAGTTCTAGTGTGTAACTCTGGCCGGCGTCGGTACCTCAGCTGTTCTTTGTTGCCTGAAGTGTTTTGGTGGTTTTTTTGCATATGTTATAGTATTATATTTATAATGTCATAAAAATTTACGAAGTGGTTTATAATTGGTCAACTGATGCTATGAAAGCTGCAGTTTTTATAAATATTATAAATATAATATTTGCTTTGATGTTAGTCGTAGTGTGGTAGTTGACTACTGCAACCACCAGTGAGCGCTATGTTTGAATGGCATATGAACAAAATGCGGCAGCGATCGATATGGAGGTGGTGTGAGTAAATGTCGGGAAAGACGGGAATGACGCGGGTAAGTCCAACACTTTCGCTGTGTTTTCATTTAAGCTTCTAACTTTTAGGAACTCAGATATTTTAAAGGTGTTGGGTGTGTACGTATATCGTCATGTAATATCGAGAGTGATACTCGCCCATATTAATGTTAAGTGCATGTCGGAGGATGCCGAAGATCAGTTAAAGACAGCGACTTAAAGGTAGAGTTATTATCGGTATATTCGCCAGTTGTAAATAGTGAAGTAAAGGATCCCATGATCAAAGACAAAATGAGTTTGAGATGTAACAATATGAGACGCGTGTTGCCCAACACGAGTGGTTTTTATTTCCAGAAATTGGGAATATGTCTTCTCGTAACTGCTCTTCAGATACTCGAGGGTTGCAGTGCAGTTGTACATGATACCGACGATGATAATGTTCTGCATATAGGAGGTATATTTCCCATAGGAGGGAAAGGTGGTTGGCAGGGTGGACAGGTATGCTAAAGTCTATTTACATTAACATTTAAATTTATGTAAATGGTACAGAAGTGTTCCATGTAGTTCCCATGCATAATTAGAACAATAAGAAAATTAAGGCTGAGTGAAACAGTTTTAGTGTTCATGTGGATTACAACAATTTCGTTCTAGAAGGACTAGTCCTAAGATTAATCATTATGACCCCTGTTCCCTCCACTGCTAAATATTCCGAATATGACGCCATAAGTGCATTTTCCTTCATACTTCCCCAAACACATGCCAAACATTGCTTTTGTTCATGGACAGAGAAGTTGAAAAAGCAGTATAAAAAATTGATTACAGATACTGTAATTTAATGTTTTATGTGCCAGGTTTATATGATTAGAAATCTGAAAGTAGGTTATGTCGTCTCTTTCTTCATTCATAGGTTAGTTTGCTATTGAGATCAACTGCAGCAACTGTATCCAGTCAGTTAATTGAAACATAATTTTGCTTGCTAAGTGGGCTTACAGTAAGAAAGTCTCTAAAGAGGCCAATTAAGGATACCTTGAATTGCTGTCAGTACAGATGATTAATGTCTTTTAACGTGAGCTGTTTTCACATGACATGAAATTTCATTATACATATCAGCTAAAGTAAAAAAGTGGAAATGCTTCTTTCTAAGACAGTAAATGTATTAATTCCTTTCTTGTGACAGTTACTTAGAGGTGGAAGGAGTGTTGCTGACTTTGTTAGTAGACTGAGCTTTTACCATTTGATTTTCACGTTCACTGTCATTGTAAGTAAGTCACTGAAGAGCACGGGAAATGTAAAAAATGAGGTGGTTTGGCCAGCTCTTAGGCCATACTTTCCTGTGTGATGGAGTGATGAAGCACGAGTCTGTGTACTCCTTGGAAGCTTTCTAAATGGATAAGATACAATTAACTTCACTCAAATGAACAATATGTACTCAGAATACATTTTAAACAAAAATTGTAATTTGTGTTATATAAGGAACCAACCATTTTAAACAATGTTTGAGTTCTAATCATCAGTACATAGACTAATACAAGACTGCAGTAAGATATTAAAAGAAAATAATAAGTAAGGTTTTCATGTGAGTTGCATTATGTATGAAATGTGGTGCATATAATTCTGTGGTTTCATTTTAAAACACATGCATGGTTGTGAACAAACAAGTGGGGAAAACATCTGGCAGCTAAGAATATCTAAATTTATTGTATTTTCTTGTTGATAGTAAGTGCTTTTTGCATACAATACAACAATAATGACACCAATTTTCATTTAGTGGGGGGTGTTTGAGAAGAGGGTGCTCAGAATAATATTTGAACCTAATAGAGAACGAATAACGTATTATTTTGAGTTTGAAATGGAGTGATGGTAATGTTGGCAGGGTGATCAAATTGGAGAGCATCAAATGGGTAGGATAAAGTAACGCATTTGGGGAGGGGTGTGGGGTAGGGGGTCGCATACAACAGCCAGAAAAACAGAAGCTGTTGGGGTGGGGCATGGTTAGGATAATAAGTGAAGCTGTATGTGTATTGAAGAATCATGATGTCAGGGTGTGGAGTGGATTAATCTGGCTCAGTAGTGTTTTGAACACACTAATGAACTTTCATAGTTCATAACAGCCAGGAATTTCTGTAATTTTACTTTTTCATTGTATAGGAATATAATAATATATTTGTATATCTGTTACAGGCGTGCGAGCCAGCGGCTTCTTTAGCCCTAGACGATGTAAATAACAGGACAGATTTGCTGACAGGCTTCACCCTGAAATTACATTGGAATGATAGTGAGGTAGCTACATATAAGTCCAGTAATGATTGTGTGTGCGCATGCGCATGCGCACATGCACATGTGTGGATTTTCAATTGAATTTTATGAGATTTGGGGTTGTTGCTGCAGTCAGTATTAACACAGAAGTCTTCTGGGTGTGATGTCATGCAGCGTGAAAGATGGCCACCTGTATTTCAGAGGAACTGGCGCTGTCACATCCTAGGAGACACGAGTCTTAATTTCCATTAACATAATTACACTGTAAATTTGGCGTTAGTTTTATCTGGCTAGCCAGCTGTGTGTAAGTGAAGGCAGGAGAAAATAGGAATGCAGGAGAGACATTTTAACTGACATTCACCTGCAATTACAGGTGGTTGAATATTGTCATCTTGCCTTGAACAATTTACAGGAATTTTTGTATGTATACATTACAGTTAGGTAGCAATGGAAATTAATGTAACATGCCTGTTGAAAGAAGTGTGACCAGCATGCATATATACTAATAAAAATAAGGTATTTATTTCTTTTCTTCCATATACAAGTAAGCAGTAGTTGAAAACTTTTTTCAAGTCCTACTTGCCTACATAAAAATTTGCTTTTGTCCCTCCCTAATTTATTCTGCATGATCGTTATTTTAAATTTTGTGTATTTAGATGTTCCTTGTTCTGTAGTCATCACAAACTTAGGTTCTTACTACCTTTTCTTATGCACACAAATCTGTCTCTGTGTCAGAAAAATTTCGCTTATGACTGCAGTGTATACATACCAGATGGTAAAGTCTTCTTGCTGCAGATGAACAGGCAAGTGGAGTTTTTAATCCCTGCAAGGATGGTTGACGTCCGGTACAAGAGGCTGGTCTTGCATGATACACTACTTTAAATTACACCATTAATGTATGTGTGCATACAGATTAATTTCATGAAAATTTGTATGTGTATATGTGATTGCCATCTTTATGAGCATATCCTATTTATGTGCTGTGTCTTCAGGTATCTTATCACATCCTTCAGAGTTCTCAAATTGTGCTGTCCCATGTATGGGCTTATGAATGTACATGCAACTGTACTGAAGAGTAAAGCTTTGTATAAGCACAGACACTGCTCTTTTTTCTTTTATTGCATCAGTTTAAATGTCATGAGTTTTGTGTTCAATCTTCTCAACTGCAGAAATTAAAGTTGTTGCTGAAGGATCAGTTTAAACCTCTGGTGATGACTCTGTTCCGTCCATCTCCTCCAGGTAGCCTCCATGAACCTCCAAAGAAAATTAAAGCCAGTTGAAATATCTTAAGAAACATTTTTGGTCCGGACCACTGTTACAGTGAATAAATATTTTGATAGAAATTTGTGTGTAATGTCATGCAGGGTGTTTTTAATGTGGGATTGTGCACCAGAGAGTGGATGATGTCATTGTCATATGGCGCCTGATGGCTGACACTCTGCAGTGTTGAGTCCTGTGTTAAAGAAACTGTTTTTTACACGTTTGCATTCTTTATGTATGTTATCATATTGTTATTCTGCTTTTAAATACTCGACAAGGAGTGCAGTCACCAATTTGGCAATTGCAAAACAGCATTTGCTTTGGAATGAAATTTCCTGTTTAGACCATTGTCCTTATTTTAGACAGACATAGACATTTTACATAGACTTACGGTCTTATAATGTCTGTGTGTCTGTTCCCTCCAAAACTTTGAATTAATTTACTGATTTGGATTAAACTTATTAGTATTATGAATACCATGTCATGAGAGGCTACTCCATCTTTTAAATTTTAATTTCATACAATCAGTAATGCCATAATTTGGCTGTTGAGTTTAGGAGATGGGAGTGTTAAAGCATTCTGCTGTTGAATAGTGTGAACACTGTAGTGTAGTTGCCCGAAATGTTGTACAGTAATTAATCTTTAAAAATATATTACTGTCGTGACATTTTCATTCACAGAGTGTGAAAACTCAACATGGCCATGCAAGATTTGTATTTAGCTATTGACTTCATAATGATAGCTAATGAATAACTGGCACCAAACAGATGAAATTTTGTATAGATATATCAAGAGCATACCTGTACAGGCAATAGATAACATACTTTATATGTTAACAGTTGCAAATACAGTGTCAGTGTGAAGTCTGTGTTTATATGTAGATGAAATTACTGACTTGGGATCGTTGCAGTGGCACCATAAATTGAGAAACATTCAGTATGGATGGTGTTGTGTTATTGTTTTGAATTTTAAAAACATTTCCTTTGTAGTGTGAGCCTGGCCTTGGAGCTTCCGTTATGTACAACTTACTCTACAACAAGCCACAGAAATTGATGCTTTTGGCGGGTTGCAGTACTGTCTGCACTACGGTTGCTGAAGCTGCAAAAATGTGGAACTTGGGTGTGGTAAGTTATACAGTTAATCTTCTATCCCAGGATAGATTCAGACTGTGAGTTACACCTTGTGTTGTAACCGCCTTCCTGGTATGCTCTGCTTCTTGTATTTCCAGTACCAAAAATCTTCTTTGCTTACACTTTTTTGTGAATCTTTTGATCTTTTTACATTGAAGTATTTGAAACTGATGCTGCATTGTAATAACACTGATGGTTTTATAAAAGCATTCTCCCAAAGATGTACAGTGTTCGGTTGTGTATGAAATCTGTGCAACGCTCATAAAATTTTTCAGCTAGGGACATAATTAACCTGTAATAAAATACTAACAGTTGCATGCTTGTGGCATCAAATTCATTAATGTTCATGCATACATCAATAAAGAAGGCACTTTAAACCATTGTGTCCCTTTCTGATGATGTTTTGCAGTAGTAACAATAATCATTCTACACAACAAATGTAGGAAGGCTGATTATTTGGTCTTCCTTCATAGTGTGAATCCAGTTCTTTGGTATTGGAATGTAGTTGTGAGGTTGAAGAGGAGAACATTCTTACTTCAGTGTCAGTGCTAACAGTTGTGGTGATTGTCTCTGTATAACATGCTGACACATTTTATACATTGAAACTAATGAATTTGAATGTCTTATAAACAGTTATGTTATGGTGCAAGCTCTCCAGCACTGTCTGATCGCAACCGCTTCCCAACTCTCTTTCGAACACATCCATCTGCTACAGTCCATAACCCAACACGCATCAAGCTTATGGAGAAATTTGGTTGGTCACGTGTTGCTATTTTGCAGCAAGCAGAAGAAGTTTTCATATCTGTAAGTGGGAATTCTGTAGTCAGAATATTGGCTGCACTGAAATAGAAGTGTAATAATACGACAATAACTTAACTCAGAAAAATGTCCAATACAATTTTGAAAAAGAACCTCTGTAAGCAAGCAATGCTTTGGTGAGTGTTAAATAATGATCTGTAGCATGAAGTCGTTCTGAATGATAGCTGAGGTTTATACAGCTGTGAACATTAAAGTTTTAGTGGGTGGTAGTAAGGAGGCTGGTCTAGAATTTGTCTAGACTGCAGACCAGTTTCTTTACTTAGAAGTAAATAGAGAAAACTGTGTGTTATGTGCGCGTGTCTTGTGACCGGTGACAACAAATTTGTAACATAACGATAGCTCTGAAAGTCTCAGTATTTGTCTGGGAACAGCAGTAACTTATGAAACGTACAATTGTGCCAAAATTAAGAGCATGTTGAATGTGGAGAATATTAGCCATGATGCAGTTCATAATTTTGTGTGTTTCAGTCTCTTGTCAAGAGATATGACAATGAGAACATAGTTTTATGTAGTGCTCAGTCTGAGGAAATACCTAATACAATTTGATGTTGGTTGATAACACAATGGGTGCTGCCAGCAATATTGAGAGTGATATGTACAGGGTTCAGCAGAAAGTGAAGGAGCAGAAACTTACTTCAATGGACATGAGGAATAAGTGAGCTGGATTACATCCTTAATGAAATTCATTCAACCACGTGACATTTTTAATGCAGTATGGTATTAATTTAGTGTATTTAATTCCAATTGTTACATTAATTTTCATTTCTGAGATTTTACATTCATTTCAAGTGGCCCCTTCAGAAATGTAAAATCCATGTTTCACTATATAAGAGAAGGTAATATACATGTAAGTATGTACACCTTCTTACAGACAGTTGAAGATCTTGAAGCTCGATGTAAAGAGAGTGGGATAGAAATTGTTACACGACAGAGCTTCTTGAGTGACCCGACAGATGCTGTACGCAATCTGTGGCGTCAGGATGCTCGAATTATAGTTGGCTTATTTTATGTGGTGGCAGCTCGTAGAGTGCTGTGTGAGATGTATAAGCAGAAACTCTATGGAAAGCAGTATGTATGGTTTTTCATAGGTAAGTAATTTTTCCCATGACATGCTATGAAATGAATTTTCTTTGTGTGAAGCATTCTATAGAAACTGAACATTTATCCATGAATATTTTAACATTTTTATTTTTCAATCATGTGCCGTAATCGTTGTGACACTTCACAGTAACAGTTTGCAGAACACATGTACCATATAACTCAGTAGCTGACTGTGCAAGATGTGTCACTGCTCATTTAATTTTGTTTAATTTTATTGGAGTGTATTTTATATTTCATGTTTAAATGGCCAAGTTCAAAAGTCAAGATTGTTTGTCAAGGTTTATGTTTGAGGTGTGACAGTTTGCTAAACTTTCTAGCTGCCAGGCAGTCGATCCATCCCAAAAGCCCCATTCTGTGCTCAGAACCCATCTTCATGTGATGCAGTAAGCACAGAGCTTGTCACAGAGGAGTTCTTGAAGCACTTCAGTTTAAATGCTGTCACATATTTTATTCTGATTTAGCAATTCCACCAGTATCTAAGACAGTATTACTGTGGCTGATAGGATGATAAGTGAATGATGGACAGGATATAATGGAAGTGGTCATTGCCTAACATGAGGTACTATCCCAGCAGTTACCCCTAGTGACTGAGTGAAGCCACAAGAAGCGTCAGTTGTGATAGCTGACATCCTGGTCAGGAAATGCCCGTATTTGAATGAATATTCTCAATATACTAGATGTGATCTGAACATGTCTGGACTGGCAGGAAGGTGACATTATTTTGCTACAGAACTTGTTAGGTTATGGTAGAATACAGTGAGCTGAACTACTGGCTTCTAATTTCGAAAGTGTAGGATACATCACTGCTGTCTGCTGTCTGCAGCTTTTGTTTTGTGTTGGCATAGAGGATAGATAAGGTAAAGATGTTAGAGCTGGCCTCATGCTTAGGTACAATGGCATGAAATTTATGAGGGAGTGCAAATAAAGCTTTAATCTTGGCATTAGGTGTAGGTGAGTGGTCAGCTTCATGCTGGAACAATGGTAACTGTGGGGAGAGACTTTACAAGTGGAGGGCTGAGTGGGATCTGGAGTCATTCTGGTTATTGTGGTGAGGAGACAAATTTATGCCCTATCTGTATTTGAAGCCTATTTGACCAGCTTGTAATCAGTCACTTTACTGTACCAGCTGTCACAGGGAACAGGTTTCACTTTAAATTCTAGGAACAGAGATGTTGTTAAAATGCAAAATGAACAAAAATGAAAATCTTAATGAAGCTGTTAATCTGCTCTCATGTTGAAACTGTAAGCATTATAAAAACTGCCATATGCAGTTTTGTTCATGGAACACTTCTGTGAGCAGTGTGTGTCCTTATGTTGTGTTTTTGTGTATTAGGGTGGTATGAAGACAACTGGTTTGAAGTGAACTTAGTGAAAGAAGATGTAGGCTGTACAAAGGAACAGATGAGAACTGCTGCTGAAGGTCATCTCACTACTGAAGCTCTAATGTGGAACCAAAACAACCAACGCACAATTTCTGGGAAGGTAATGACTGATATCATCTGTATGGCATTGTGACTAGTACTGTCACTCTTGTTCATTAACATATTAGGACAGCCTAATTAGAGCAATAAATGGACACCAACTGTTATAGCTTCAAATATTCATTTATTTATTTATTTTATTTTGCATTGTACAAATCCATGCTAGAAAGCCTGTTGGATACAGAATAAGTCATTACAATGATATTAAGAGCTAATTGTGGAATTTAAATTAATCCCGACTTGAATATTTATTCATATGAGCCATTAATACTGATGCTGTAATTAATAATACAGATTGATAATACTTAAGTGTATATAATAAGCATAAAATTTAAATAATTCATAATAAAGCACTGGATAATTACAAATGATTCCATGAAACTTATGGCAGTACCATACATAAACCATTTGTACAATATCATTATACACAGTATATAAGAAAATATTACCTACTTTAACATAATGGCTTTATATACACAGTACAAGTGAATTTATAAAGGAATTGATGTGCATGAGGAATTAATTATTTACATTGAATTATTTACAAAATATGAACTCGCCAAGAACTGTTACTTACATTACGTTTTTACAGTGGCATCAAAGTTTGAATGCAAGAAATATAAAACCAAACAATACGTAAATTTGAATAAAATATAGTGAATAAGAGGTAGGGATGGTAGTATTCTAAATAGATTTAGATATACGCTGTCAATTTACCATAACATAATACATACTAATATTGGTTCCTATTTAATTGAAACTATTTGTCTAATGAATAAAATGAGTTTTCATGTAAAAAATCTTTTCAAATTATTTTAAATCTTTTAGGATTATTGTTTGCATCTTTGATATGAGAAGGAAGCCCATTAAAAACCTTTACACCTAGGTAGTAAACCCCTTTCTGATATTTTGCCAAACTGGGTAGAGGTTGATGAAAGTTAAAATGTTGTCTAGTGTCTATATGATATACCTTGGAATTAAAAGTATATTGGTTTCTATTCTTGATCACAAAAAGAAGAAGAGACAGAATAAACTGAGGTGGAAGGAGCAACATTTTTAATTTTGTGAACAAATTCCTACTTGAATCTCTGCTTCTACAATGCAGCATAATTCTAATTATCTTCTTTTGCAACCTGATGATATCATGTTCAGTTATTATAAAGTATGTAAAATACTTTGTTATTGAATTTGTGACTGTTCAAATATTTTAACCCTTCCCATTATGCAAAAAGTTTCCCGAATTCCTGTGCCCTACTTATTTATTTCATCCCAAAATTTTAAATTTTGTTGTGTTTTCTGCTTGGTGATGTCAGTCCAGTACAGAAAAAGGGCCGTTTGTGCCATCCAGTACCATTTACAGGAACTAAAATAACACCCATATAAGCATCTGGCAGTTCGCAGAGTATGTCATATGCAACATTAAGAGGCAAGATGGCAGATGTGAAATATGTCAGGAAATACATTTACGTAACTTAATGAATCCGAGGGTTCCAGAATTCTAACTCTGTGGACCAGGTTCCTGCTTGTGAATCTCATCAAGAAATTCCTTGCCTTTCATGAACCCGAAGGTTCAGTATTATTGTCATGTGAATGTACCACTGGACCATATTCTGTGTTAATCGAATCCAGTTCATACCTCGAAGCACACATATATTTAAAATCCATATTAATAATATCTCCCTGTCTGTGCCTCGGTCTTCTAAGTGTTCTGTTTCCTTCCTTTTTACTGACCATGGATTTTTCATCTTTCCCATGAGATGTGCCCTGTTCTGGGATATTACACAGTGTTGAGTGGTAGTTCTGTACCGACATTTTGGGACAACCTATTGGTCCCACCCTTGAAGAAGGCACCCATAGTTTGTCCTGAAACACTGACACATAACTACCACTCAGGGCTGTGCAATATCCCAGAAGAGTGCAGATCTCATCCACATCACGTCGGAAGCCTCAAGTCACGCATCTTCCCACAGATTGTGTGTGTTTGTGTGTGTGTGTGTGTGTGTGTGTGTGTGTGTGTGTGGAGTGAACTAGATGTTACCATTTAACTGGAATATTAATGAACTCCACAGAGCAGAGCCCTTGAAAAGTCAGTACTTGGGCAGATAGTTATGGAATTCGTGTGTTTTATGGAACCAGTAGATTCATAACTTATAATCCTTTCTGGATGTTTTGCAACATTATTGACATTTTATGTATTCCTCTTCAGCTGTTTGGTGATATCTGAACAGACACATATTTTTTCCTTGTTTCTGTTGTTGATCACATACCACAGAAATCATTTAGCATCTATAAGCATTTAACATGCAGTTTCTTCCATCCATTTATAATTTTTAATGTGCTCACTTTTATCAAATGTCCTTATGTGATCAGATAATTTTTCCTTTTGTCTGTAGTCTGATATCAACCAACTGTTACAGTGACCATTTAATTGTGTTTATCAAACAATTTCTGTCATTTGCTGATTATTTTATAACGTTTATAAAAACTGTGTAGTTGAGTTCGTTGGCTTTACAATGGTTGGCCCATCCAGGCTGGGAGAAGGTTGTATTACCTTACAAACTGGAAAGGGTTAAAGAAGGAAGAGTTTGTTCATCTATGAACATGGTAATAAGAACACTTGTAGCAGGCATGGCAATTGCGTTGCAGACAGCTGAGGACTTCCGTAAGCGCTTGAATGAGGTGCTCAGCCAGTTAGGGTATGACATCGGCAACGAGCGCTTTCCTGAAGGTTACCAAGAGGCTCCATTGGCATATGATGCTATTTGGGCTGTGGCTCTTGGTGAGGCATGCGCATACCTCCCTTTCTTGTTGTTTCAGCTTTACAGTGTTATTTTTATTTACATTTGCACCATGCTTTTTCAGTTGGAATGAAACTTTAGGTATTATGCAGGATGTTGTTTCCCCATAAGTACAGTGTGAACTCTGTATGTTAAAATTTAATGTGCAGTGTGGTTTTATAACTGGATTTTTAAGTCAGATTTAAAAAGATTTGAAATTGTTCGTAGCAATTTTGCTGTCAGGAAATTTTACTACTGTTATATGTGTATGGCTAATTATCTGCATGAGTTTTGCAGTTTATTGTTTTCTGTGCATGTTTTATTTAGTACATAGAGTGCCCTTGCATATCGTTCTTCATTGCTTCTTGAGTTTTAGAATGTTTATAAAACTGTGGATTGTAGTACACACATTCGCTTGTGAACAAAGCATCTTCTTATATGTTATTCCAGTCTGTTTTTTTATGGCACCCTTCACCGTTTTCAACTTTTTAGGATATTAAGTGATTCGTACTCTAGTGTCAGTAGTTCATTAACAGTGTGTGCATGTGCATGTGTGTGTGTGTGTGTGTGTGTAGGGGGGTGTTGGGTGGGTGGTAACAATAATATGGCTCTGAATTATACTTACTTTCTTATGTTTGTGCTTCATACAGTTTCCTATACATGCAGTGTTCATTTATTTCAATTTCTCATCTTCACATGATATTGGAACAGGCAAGGTCTATATAAGAAGGAATGATGCTTGTAGAAGACTTCTTACTAGAGACTGAAAATGCCAATATATCTGAGGTGTGGTGTACGAAGTTTGTGATGGTATGTACTGAACTGCTTCAGCTACACACATGGAAGTTGATGAGAGTTATATGTTTTGAAATAGATTTTGTGCAGTGACAAATACATACCAACATTGTAACCATTAGAACATTATAACTGGAAGTGTTACGTCAGTTTCCTCTTTTAAATTTCTTTGCTTAAAAGTAAATGTTATAAGCTAACTACAGTAGATAAGGCCTCATTTTGCTGCGTGGTAACATATGGCCCGTTTATACTGGGTGGTATTCTGTCTAATGAGTGAAATTGTGCAGTCCTTTTTGTATAATATATGGTTGCAATTCCTGTAAATCTGTGCCTTGTCGAAGGAAAGAATTTTGTACAGTTGCTGTGATTCATTTTATCATGATACATTGTCTTTCCTTCCAGCATTTAACAAAACTATGGAACAGTTACACAAACGTGGAAAAAGTTTGAAAGATTTTACCTACACAGATAAAGAGACAGCTGATGACATATATTCAGCCATTAACAGCACACAGTTTCTTGGTGTCTCTGTAAGTGTCACGATAATTATAATCAATGCTATTGTTTTCCAATAATGCCTTGATTGCAGTAGCAGTCATTGATTAACTGAGAGTGTGGTGTATAAGAATTAATCTTAATGTATAGGACATAAAGCAGTACATTTTGTATATTTTGTTAAATATGTATTTGCTTAAAGGGTGTTATATTTCACATCTCTAGAACACAATGATGCAACCTTTGGGTTCTTTAACCACACATTAATTAGTTCAAAATTGAGGTAAAGGTAAAGGTGTCCCTTTGCTTAAAGACGCTGTCATGAAGGCATATGGAGGACTGAAGATAAGTCCCATGTGTTCTTAACTATAGAAGTAGATGTATGTGAGTGGTCACCTTCATGTTCTTTGGCCCTTAGTTGATGTGTGTAATAAGTCTGTATGTGCATTAATTGAAACAACTGGTATTACCTGCAGATGTTACTTCTTACATTTCTTTATTTGATATGAATGTATCTCTGTCTTTCAGGGACGTGTAGCATTTAGTTCACAAGGGGATCGTATAGCACTCACACAAATTGAACAGATGATTAATGGAACATATGTGAAACTCGGTTACTTTGACACACAGAGTGATAACCTAACTTGGCTGAACAAGGAGAAGTGGAGTGGTGAGTGTTAGTTTCAGGGGCTAATTGCTCCTTGCCATAGTCCAGCCTATTTCAAGTGTTTCACATTAACCCTTTAAGGATGAAACCTATGTGTTTTATATAAGGACTCAGTGCATACCGCGCAGTAAGCACTCTCCACTTCGGTTATACAAAACCAGTCAATGTTGTATAAGGCCAAAGTCACTTTTTCTTCCGAGATCCATACAAAACAAATACACTGGGATCATCGTGTAGAATTTTTGAATGTTAAACCTGGTGGTAAGTAAAGTAACCGCTAGGCTTTAAAGGGTTAACAGATTCTTTGGAATGGCCTAAACATCTGAAACTGAACATACGTTATTAACTTGGATGTCAGGAGTAAGAGGTTATGAGGGTGTTTGTTGGATTCATGTGGCACAGGATATGGACCAGTGGCAGGCTGTTTTTGACATTCAGTGATTATTGGTGCGTTAAGAACTTTGTGCCTTGAACTTCATTGTATGTATTCAAGCAATTCGATTTATGGTTGAAGAATGTGGGTTCTTCTTACATTAAGAACACAGGAACTAGAAATTAGGTGGGAATTTTGTTGTGACAACAATACCTGCAGTACAGGAAACATGTTCACTAATGTGTAGGTGACACTGTATGATAAAAATACCCAAAATTTAAAAAAATTATAAATTTGATAACTGAGATTTGCTGTAACAGATTGTGGTGTGATTGGAAGTTATTTGTAACAATTCAGCTGAATGCTTTATGAGGTAATAGTTGTAACTGTGAATACTGGGTAATAAGTGGAAAGCTTCAACAGAGCTGAGCTAATATTAACAGTTTTGACAACCATGTATGAGGTGTCACAAATGTTAGCAAACTGTTCGCTCCTCCAGAAAGTTAGTGCTTTCTTTATTTTTGCATGATGCTGTACTGTGTGTTTTCACACTTGGGTTACCACATTGGTGTGGCTGTACCCTAGCTCAGAATTGGTACACAGTTTCAGTACATGTCTTGTCACCCCACTATTAGACTGTTTTGTTTCTGACATTGTTCTGCATAATAATTGAATAACCTGAAAGTAGACTGAAGCAGTATTTTAGTGATTTGAAGATCACAACGGTAGGTGTGAACTGGAAGTTACCAGGCTCATGATGCGCAGAAAGTCTTGATTAACCCTTTAAAGACAAAGCGTATCTGTTTTATATAAGGACTCAGTGCATACCGCCCTGTAAACACTCTCCACTTCGGCTATAAAAACCAATCTCGTAATGTTTTATAAGGAAAAAGTTGCTGTTTGTTCGGAGATCCGTACAAAACACATAAACGCGATGTGGGCACCACGTAGAATTTTTTAATGTTAAACCTGGTGGTACGTGAAGTTACCGCTAGGCTTCAAAAGGTTAAACTTGGCATTATACTTCCATGTAAACAGCTGAAATTGAATTGACTGTGTGTATGTTATTTGCTGTCATTATTGGGGTTAAGTTAATGAGAACTTTTGGACCTAACAGGGAGAAACTAGTAACTGGGTAGAGAAAGTTACACAGTGAGTGGCTTCACGGTTTGTACTTTCACATAAAATTATTAGGGTAAGGAGGTAAAGATATGAGAGAAAATGTATGCACAATTTTGTTTGGGAGACATGATAGACAGAGACTAGTTTTGTGACTTAGGTGAAGACATACCTTGAGGTTCAAAACATTGCAGTGTCTTGACCAGCTGAGCAGCCATCAGCGTCTAGAGGAAAATACTGCTCTGTGGAGTTATTGACCTTTAAATTTAATGCATAATGTAATTCTGCAATAAATTTCAGTGATCTGGGATGTTGGGACACTTACATTGGTTGCATTATTTTCTTACAGGAGGTAGAGTGCCACAAGATCGAACCATTGTGCGTCAAGTGTTGCGCACAGTCTCTCTGCCTCTTTTCATCTGTATGTGGACCATTTCATGCATAGGGATTATGGCTGCCATTGCACTTATTGTATTCAACATATGGTACCGCCACAGAAGGTAAATTTTCCTGAAGATAATAATTTTGTATGAAATTATAAAGTTGCACATTGATGATGCAGGTTTCCCTCTGTTTGCTGTATTTATGAAGTCCTTGTAGCACTGCCTTGTTACAGCACTGGTTTAAGTGAATGCCTTATTTGTTTGCATGCATTTCTTGTTGTGTTTACAATATTTTACACCATGGTTATTGGAAGTATATAAATTTGAGACCATGTATCACCATAAAGAAACTACATACACAAGGGTTGTAATCACAAACAAATTTTTATTTATTCAGCTTCAACGTGTTTTGGCCTTTGTAGGCCATCATCAGGGAATTCTGTAAAGTTAACAGTGGGAGGTACCCAGGTTCACACATTCACAAAATGTACAAATTAGCTGTGTGAATTTTACAAAATGTAAAACTGCTGAAATATGTGTGGAATCATCATAACATCTCAGTATAAACAGAAACAGTATAGTAAACTAGGGTAGATTATTGGTATTATGTCAAAATATACCTGTCAACTATGTGTATTGTTTGGAGGAGGCTAGCTGAAGCAAGTTACTATTTTGCCATGGTAGAACAGGATGATATGTCGAAGCTTAGCCATCTGTCAAAATCTCTTGTGCACCAACTGGGGGAGTGATAAAGGGATTCCCACCAAAGTGTAACAAAGAAAATGAATTTACTACAGTAGTAAAATTTGGGATGGATACTGTATCAGCTAAGCTGACAACATGTATGCAGTATCTTAAAATTTGAGACTTTTTCAGTGCAAAGAGTGCTATGCTGTTTTTGGGATTAAATCTGCTCAGAAAATAAAGCATTTTGTGGTTTATAGTAGCATGGGAAGGTAGTCCAGTGATTTATCCCAAAATAAAATTATATTTGTCATACCTTTTTCTTCTGTTTTGCGTTTAGTCTGTTAGGAATGGCAATAAGTTGAAAATCATATTCATGATTAAATTAAGAGCAGATTAAATTTGGGTAATGTCTGCATCCATTCAGGTCAGGATCTTCAGCCTTCCCATTATGCAGGTGAAAATCAAATATCACCTCCACTCCCCCTGTATTGCTTCACTGCATGTATAGGGACAGCTGTACCTTTTACTGTAAGTTATATAATAATGTGGCTGTATCTTATGTCACGATGTTAAAATTTTAATTCTGCTTTCATTTTTTCATGATGTTTCAATTAGGAATTGCTTTATTTCAGAGTGATACAGTCATCTCATCCTGTGTGCAATACCATCATGTTACTGGGTGTCTGCACTTGTTTGTGGTCAGTATTTCTGCTAGGACTGGATGGCCAATTTGTGAGTCCTCATGTGTACCCAGTGATATGCCAAGCACGTGCCTGGCTTCTCTGTATTGGCTTCACATTGGCATATGGAGCCATGTTTAGCAAAGTGTGGCGTGTTCATCGGCTTACTACCAAGGCCAAGTCAGAAGTCAAGGTTCGTATACCATTATTAGAGTAGTGTAAGAACCTTGCAGGATAACTTCATGTAACAAGACTTGCCACAACTAAACATCATTAAAGTGCAAGTTAGGTACACAAAATAAGACTGTTATGTAAGTAATTGGTATAATATAAAGTACAGAACTTACTGAAGTCTGTAACTTACATGTGAACTGTAAGCTTCCTGGTTTCTTTCATAGTCTGTGTCATGCCTTTTATTTGGTTGAGTAAAATTCTGTATTTCACTGTTACACAAGAGTTAATTAGCTGGATGCATTTTCTTTATGTATGGGTGGCATCAGCAAAGACAATACTTGTTACAGTTGTAACACACATATTTCTTTAAGTGCCAGACACATGAATTTAACACTGTTGGTGTTTTCTTAACCTTTTAAAGCCTAGTGGTAACTTTACATACGACCAGGTTTAACATTAAAAATTCTACGTGGTGCCCACATTGGGTTTATGTGTTTTGTATGGATCTCAGAACAAACAGCAACTTTTTCCTTGTAAACCATTAAGAGACTGGTTTTTATAACTGAAGTGGAGAGTGTTTATAGCGCGGTATGCACTGAGTCCTTATATAAAACAGATACGCTTCGTCTTTAAAGGGTTAAATGTTTATGACCTGCAGCAACTGTTTGCCTTCTTTGTTAAAATTTCAATTCTTTGTGATAAGAATCTGAGTGTGTGAATTTGACATGATTGATTAATTGTTGCATATAAAGTTGACTCAGGTGCACTTGTCAAATCGGTACAAAATGTAAGCACTATCTTAAACTAAACTGATGAAAGTTGTCAGTTGTATAAAAATTATGCTGTCATGACTTGGCCACCAGAACTTTCCTGTGATAACAGAGTGAACTCTTTGAATATATGATGGGCATGAAAGTAAGGGAGACATTAAAAATGCATCCAAACTCATAGTCCATGAACTTGACGCTGTTGTGGTTAGTTCAGTAATTCATTAAAGGGCTTGGGTTTAACACAGTTGCACTAGTTTTTCATGACTTGCTGCACACCAAACACATGAAACCGCTACTGAAATAGTTAACCGTAAGATTACTTACAGAAAACTTCGGCGCACTGTTTTCCTTCAGACCATGTACAATGGTTATATGACCATGACTTTGTCATGAAGGCTTCGTTTATGATAACAGTATATACAGTGTGGCAGTAATGATAGTGATGTTGGAGATTTTTTATTTTGTGCTTTGTACCCCCACTGCTATCTGTGTTTTTTTTTCTTCAATGAGTATATTATTTGAGTGTTTTATTTACAGCGTAACTTGCAAGGTAAGTGGCAGGAGGACAAAGAGATTTTAAGTATGGTTAAAATATGGATGTTTATTATCTTGAACTTATTATAAGTGACAGATGTTCTAGATGACAGAGAGAACTGGCATGTGGCAGGAGTGAATGGCATTTAGCAACAATGTTTATGTTTGCAGATGGTAATGAGTGAAGCTTGGATGACAAATGTAGTACTTAAGCATGGTTTAATTTTTCTGTGAGGAAATTATTTGTGGGAAATCATTAATTTTATTAACGATTTTTATTTGAAATAGGTGGAATTATGTGTTTGACGGAAGTCATGAGTGGGAGAGGTAAGGGAGTGACAGAGAGTAGTCCACTAAGAATCAGTGTAGTGTGAATAGAATGGACAAGTGCGAGAAAAATGTATTGATAGAAGTAGTAATGTAAAGTTCAGTGGTTGTTGTTGTATTATTGTATTACAGACACAACTAAGTAAATGGTGAAAGATTAAATAATTCTTCTGTAAACTGAGTTTTTAGTTTGTTAATTTATAATGTGTTTTAGTGTGAATTTAACATGGTTTCCTTTACTCTGGTTTGTATGTATATGCTTATATCGTCCATCTCTTGGGTCTCATCTAATAATCTAATCTGGTCTAATGGATCTAATCTTGATACATGTGATGTCCTATTATTATATAAAACTCAACTTAATACAGAATATTTGTAATAGACAGAGACATGGATCAGGAGAAAAGTTGCAGGTGCACAGTGAAAGGAACAGCATTCTTAGTCTTTGCCCTTTGGCCCTCTAAGAATCTTCAGCCCCTTTATAGCAGATGCCCTTTCGTCTCTGTTATTTGCCTTGTGCCTTCAGTCGTTCACTTTCAGCTGTCATAGACTACTCTGTATATCTGCCACCCCTGTCACTTTCCTTCTATGTTCTGGCTTGCTTTTGAAGCTTTTCTAAGCCACTCTTGTTTGATCCATTATGATCACATGACCCAGTCACTTCAACCTCTTGCCTTTAATATCTTACTTCAAGCACTGCTGTAATTTTTATGTAGTTCTGAAAAATTAAAAATGGAATTACTGTGTTTCCTCTTTTGGTTTGTCTTTACAGAAAGTAGAACCTTGGAAGTTGTATCTCATGGTGACTGGTTTCCTTTTGGTAGACCTGGTTCTACTATTAACATGGCAGTTGCAAGATCCACTGCAGCGCCGTATAGAAGTGTTTCCATTGGAAGATCCGGTGTCAACTGACGATGATATCAAGATTCGGCCAGAGCTTGAGCACTGTGAAAGTGAGAACAACAATGTTTGGTTAGGTGAGACTAAGATGATAATGTCTTTCCTTGATTTACTTATTATAAACCTTCCTGAGAATACAAGAAATAGAGATGTCAAGGTGATTATGAACATATATTATCTAATGAGTTTGAGTATGTTGTCATTGCTTGCTGAAGATATCCTATTGATGCCTGAAGAGTTCTCTTTCAGTTGCAATGTTACAGAATGCTTATATAGTTATGGGGTATTTGAAAGCTTTGTTGTTTCATAGTAATTAATGTGGAAATATGAAATGAAAGAGAAGCTGAATGTGTGGTGTGACAGGGGAAGGGAACAGAGCTTATATCATTCTTAGCAAAATGTAACATTCAACAAATTAGGAAAGAGAAATTGCTGTCACTACACAGTCATGAACAAGTAGTTTCCATTTACTTTAAACATGCGTTTCATAACAGTGCCTGTCTTCTTTCAGGTGTTATGTATGGCTACAAAGGCCTTGTGTTGGTGTTTGGTCTATTTCTGGCATATGAAACTAGAAGCATTAAAGTGAAGCAGATCAATGACTCACGCTATGTGGGAATGTCTATTTACAATGTGGTAGTTCTGTGCCTCATTACGGCACCAGTCACCATGGTCATTGCCTCCCAACAGGACGCGAGCTTTGCATTTGTTGCACTTGCTGTCATCTTCTGCTGTTTCCTCAGCATGGCACTCATCTTTGTTCCTAAGGTACTGTACTGTCAGCTGGAAGCTTAACTTAAAGTTGCACTCTGTAACGTACAGAAAGTTTATGAAGCACTTTGGATCCAGTACTGAGCTTGGATAAGTGAAGACAGTGTAGGAGTAAATGTATGCAGGACATACACAGAGGTAGTCAAATGTTAAAGAGAGTCACCTAATACAGTGTTGCACAAATCCTGAGTACCATGTTTCCTGGGTAACTAAATTTTGTACAGTAGCACCTAGTATTTGTGGATGATCATAATGGAACTTCATTTATGTCACTGTTCTGGCACTCCGGAATTTTGAAGCCGCTCCTGGATTTTTGGAACATTTTTACACCTCATACCTAATACAGTGAAACCCTGTTAAGAAGTTTTCGAAAATTCCAAGAAAATCTGACTTCTTACATGGGAAATTTCTTAAAAGGTAGGACTGAAAAGTTCAATTTTTTAAATTTTTTTGTGAACTTATTACATATGCATGCTGAATTTGTACAATTTGCAGCTGTCTTAACACATTCTCACTTGCATCTGACCATTTAACCATTTTGTCTGTAACCTTTCATTCACAGTTTTATTTACACCTTTAACTATACCTTCACTGACTTTTCATTCACAAGTTCACATTTCTTTCCAGATGTTTACTTTTGCTTGAAATATTTGTCAAGTGTGGTTTGTCTTGCTCTTTTTTCAAAAACGTTTGCAGTATACATCTTCAGATTCCATAGGTTTTGAACTATGTGCTCTGGGACATCTGCATTGCTTTGCAGAAAATGTTCATACTTTTCCAAGTGCTCCACAGCCTCAGAACATGTGGGAACGGATGGACAGTCATAAACCACTGGACCATCCATTTCAAGTTCATCTGGGTTGGAACTGACATTATCACATAGCTGGTCTATATTGAACTCCCCATGTGATGGAAGGGCATCATCTGCTTGCACAAACTCTTCAAAAGTGGACCTGGTGTTTATCTCCTCCTGGAGTTAGGCCATTCATCACAGCTTACTTCGTCATCACCATCTTCATTTTGTATTGCAAGTTCTGCATTTGTGATGAATCCTGCCTTCCTAAAGCAGTTGGCAATAATATCTTTTCCAATCAAATTCCGGGCCATAGCAAGCATGGACACTGCACCAAGCAAAGACTTTTTGTAGCTATCTGTATTGGAGTTAAGTCTTTGCAGCAATCTCAGAATAAAGCTTCTACGGAACTTCTGTTTTAGGGCCTTGATGATACCCTGGTCCATAGGTTGCAACCCTGATGTCGTGTTTGCAGGAAAGAACTCCACTTGCACATTTTTAAAGTTCCTTACGTCTTTTGGGTGAGCAGGACAGTGGTCTACAAATAGGATTATTTTTATATTCTTTGATGTCATTCTGCTGTCAAGAGACACCAGAAATTCTTGGAAGGTCTCACATGTCATCCAAGCAGTCTTGTTGTGATGGTAGGTGCCTGGCAAAAGCTTTGTGTTCCTGAAACATCGTGGCTGTTTTGATTTTCCTATTACGAGGAGTGGCAATTTCTCTGTGCCATCCAAGTTCACACATACAAGAGCGGTGATCCTTTCTTTATTAACCTTTATGCCTTTGCAGCTTGCTCCTTTGAATGTGTATGTTTTGTCAGGCAGCATATTGTAGAGCAGGCCAAATTCATCAGCATTGAAGATGTCCTTGGGAGAATACCTAGCCATGAGGTGCAGAAGAGTTGTGTCTTTCCAGGCTACCACTTCTTCTGGATTTACACTGTTTGCCTCACCACAAACTTTTCTGTGCACAGGACCAGAATGTTTTTTAAACCTGTCTATCCAGCCTTTCCTTACAATTTTGAAACAGAAAATGTATTAAACAGGTAAAAAAATTGTTTTGTCATGAAATTTGTTACTTCTAAGGTGGGAAATTTTCATATACAGGGATGTATTAAAAGGGTAACCTGTAATGTTAATCAAATGGGAGAATTATGGTGCTTTTTTATCCTGACTTCTTTAGACGGGAAATTTTTTTAACTGGGGACGTCTTAAGCGAGTTTCACTGTATGTTATTTTTTATCACTGTGTAATCCTGAAGTCTGATTGCTTACTATGAAAGTTTTTATTTACAAAGGAATTGTGTTTAGAGGAAATGAGCAAATGTTATTGCATATAATGAAATTGTTGCTCAAAGGAATACCAAGAAAGACCCTTATCCATTCAGTCTGTTAGTTTAGTTAGGATTTTTAAAGAAATACAAGGAAAATTAATTTGCTGCTTATGCAGTATAAAATTTGTTTTGTCTGTTATCTTTGCAATACCACATTTTTGTCAGTGGTGAATGAATTTGAAAGCCACTGAGATATGGATATGGCAAGGAATGTGTTTGGACAATACTGTGTACTACATCTTTCCACTCCCCTGTATATACTAAAATGTAGTAAATAAATTAGTGCTGTATTGATTGTGGTGTGGAGTACACATGACACCTCGCTGACGAGTTGTGTTATGTTATGTAGGTAATTGAAGTGATACGCCATCCACAAGACAAGGTTGAGTCAAAGTACAACCCTGACGTAGGAATGACCAAAGAAGATGAAGAACGTTATCAGAAGCTTGTGGCTGAAAATGATGAACTGCAGAAACTTATATCAGCGGTAGGAACTGTTATGTTGATTTTTTGTTTCTAGTCCTGGTTATGAAATGTGATGTTGATGAAGATATTTTTGGAAATTGCGGAGTCTGATTCTACACATTATTGTTTACTTAATTTTCGGTTTTTCTCCTGCACAGACTGCACATGGGTGTTTTGTCTGGGAGATAACAGCTGTAACTTCTGCATTTATTGATATGTATTGTGATTGAAGTTTTCATGGTCTTCCCCAGTGCCTCCAGTCAAATATTTGAATAGGATCTCACATTAGGTTATGTCATCTTCTACAGACTTGCCAATTCCAAATTCATTAATCCAACCATTTAGTGCCCTGTAGTCTGAGCTACTGACATGGTTGTTAAAAGAACCATATAAATAAATTAACAAAATTGATATGATCAGCCAGGGTAATCATTATGGCCTGAAAAAGCAGGTTTTGATTCCTAGTAGGGACAGGGATTTTTCTCTTCACCTTCAACCCATACCAGGTGTGGGGCCCACCAAGCTTCCTGTGCATGTGTACCATGAGTTCTTTACCTAGGGGTAGAGTGGCCAGAGGCTGAAAATGACGACTGACTTTCGTCTAGTGTCATAGTGTATGTGGAGCTATATGGCCACTCTTCTGTACATGCTGGTGTTATGGTGCTATAAAACACAAGGAGAACTTTATGGACATAGGTGACCAGTTGAAGGTTTTATACAGAGGTAGTCCTCATTAATGCTGCCTGGAATAACATTGTCTCTATCATTCATTCTGTAGTTTGTCTTATGATAGGTCCATAGCATCTTCCAAAGCAAGTTCTCCACACAGTGCAATCTAGTGCTTCTTTTCTATTACAACAATTATCCAAGTAATGCACTCTTTTAATATCACTGTATTACAGCTTTTACAACATTGAATGAAAAAAACAACCAACAAATGCACTGTACTTACTCATTCAACTTTTATTCTGCTTTTCCCGACATGTTTCGGCGTAGCAAGACGCCATCCTCAGGGGGTCGTATATAATTAAGACATTATTTTCCTCAGGCGATGTTTTTCACACATGTAAAATTGTTAAAATATAGCATTTATGCACACACACTGTTTTTCAATTTTTAACTTGATGATAGTTCTTGGATCATAACACAGAACTATATGGTCNTATACTGAAATAAGCTGTGTGTGTAGCTCTTAACATTAATTTATAACCTTGAATATTGTAAGCTCCTGAAGATGATCTAATAATGATCGAAACATGTCGGACAGAAGTATAACAATGCTGTAAAAGTTGTAATACAGTGATATTAAAAGAGCGCATTAGTTGGGTAAGTGTCATAGCTGAACAACGATCATGCACGGAACAAACAGTATAAAAAAAAATTGTGCTTCCTCTTTCAGTTTCCAGTATCCTCTCATTTCCTTAAGGTCATCCAGTAGCTGCTAATGACATCTATCAGTGGCAGTTAAAAATTTCTCAAAACACTTGCTGAAACTGCATTACTAGACTTCTGTAAGACTTGCACTAACATAAGGTGTGGAATAATGAACATGTCCTTAACATATATTTTCTGTTATGTTTAAATTAATTAAAGGTCTCTATGCAGGGCTGAATATGCTTTGGAAATGCTGAGGTATAGGTGATTTAGGCGCTGTATGGTGTCAGTTTTGATGCTTTCTATTTGCTTGCTGTGGTACTTCTGAATTTATTTCAGATAAAAAGCATTATATTTATAAATGTTCATTACTTGTTTACAGATTACATGTGTTTTGAAGATGTGTATAAATCTCTTCCTCTGAAGAGAAATCAGAAGTAGGATTTTAGCACTGCTATGAAGAGGTGTTTACTGTTTTCTGTCACAGCATTTCAAATTCATCATTTTCAGTCATTCAACAATTCCACTGTGTATAACTTGTGTATTTGAAAATGTACTGTTAAATAAACCTACACTCAACTCAAGAAGTAATACAAAAGGAAGCCTATGGGGTACTATGAGAGACAGTTATAGAACTACTTATTTTCAAGCGTTTTGGGAAAAGTATGTTCTCATTTTGATGTTACTGATTTTTTAAGTGGATACTGAAAAGCTGCATATTATGTAGCTGCAGTAATTCCTCCATTTAGAGTCATTTGAAACTTCCTAGCATCTGCATGTCTCCGATAGTTGTTAAGGGCAGTTTCTGAGAAAGACTGCTATCTGTGATGATACGATGGCAATGAGGAGGGGAGGACGATAGATGGTGGGGGAAACCCAGAATGTGATATAGTCTGTGACCACTGGTGGGTGCATGGTGTTGCTCACATTAACATTTGTTAAGAGTAACGGAAGGAAGAGACATATAGAAGACTCCAAACTGAATAGGGGTAGTTTTGAATGCAGAAGCTAGGTCATGGAAGTCACCCAGACTGTCAGTTTTAGCATGAGTTGTAACTGTAGCTATTCAATATGTGAACTTTTAAAGACCTTGCTGTACTCCTACTATGTTCTTGTTTACATTATTTTTTATGTTTCTTCTAACCCTTGAATTTAACTTCTCCAGTTCCATGTTTTTGGCTTTAAAACCAGCCCTATTTATCTGGCATTTCTTTCACCACCTTCCAATACTTCAATAAACAAAGGAAAGTGCAGTTAGAATTTGACCCTGACTAATTATGTGTACTTTTATAGAAAGAAGAGAAAATCCGGTTGCTGAAAATCCGACTGCAGGAGCATGATGCTTTGCGAGGAGGTGTAACAGATGGGCGCCTCCCTCCTGGTACCACTCCACAGCAGGATTCTACTGCCAACACAGGTTTGACTGCTAACAAAGATACTCTTATTGTAGCTGATTTTATAACTGGAGAAGGCACTTCTGATTCAGCATTTGGTGGTGGTATGTCAGTCCATACACGTAGTTCAAGAGCAAGTCAATCTGACTTTGAGTTCTCTGAATCGTACCTATAGGCTGCTAGCAAAAATGGTGTAGTTTTGCTCACCTCATAAGACACATGACAAACGGAAGATACGAGGGTGTGGTTGGGTGCATGCACCAGTGTAGAGGTTTAATAGGGCTATATTTCAAGTAGAATTTAAGTGTGGTGTTCTCTGATGGCCTACTATAATGCTACAGTGCAAACAGTAGGAATTAAACTGTTTTGTTTTTATAATGAGTCAATTTGTACAACAGTTTTCTTCATGACTTTTAACCACAGAATAGCAAAAACACCTAATGATCAGTTATTGTGTCTTGTCATGTTATGACATCAAAAGGTAGGTTATTCTACAGTCATTAGCTGTGACATTTATGATCTAGAATAATGAAAGCTGCTTTTATGTCACCAAATTAGTAAAAAATAGTCATTTATTTGTGCTTAAATTAGTATGTATCACTGGGAGTAGTGCATTCTAATCACACTCCCTTAACTTTCTTTGTCAGTGTATATCCACTTGGGCTTTCCTGGTTGTTTTGCTGTAACACTGACTGCTAGTATCATAATTTGATACAAACATTACAGTTTGCCAGATAAAGAAATGTTTGTTTTTGAAGGAAGAAAGCAATGTATGAATGTTCTAGATGCATTATTTTTGTATTGTTGTTACTACTACTTGTCTTCTCATATGTGTGTGTGTGTGTATGTGTGTGTGCGTGCGTGCGCCAGCTTTTGGTTTCACTTCCTCTTTTACTGAGCATTAATATACAAGTTGCAGCCAAATTTTATGAAAAGCAGTGTAATGACAATGGAAGCCTTTTTAGAAGGTGGTTGTAAAATGTAATTATTTCTGTGAGCAGGTCAGATTTGTTCCAGGATATTAACTGTGTTACGTTTCTGTTTGACCATTTTCTCTCCTAAATCTTGGCTGTAAGTCGTGGTCGTAAGTCAAATTGGTCGTAAGTGGAAAATATAAAGTGAGGTGGAATATACATCCTCCACTAGATCAAGGGGATTCAAATAATTAGTATTTATGTTGTCCCAGTAACGGACATCGTAATAATTAACACTTTATGCACACAATTTGAAATGTAGTTTGAAATGAAATTATTATGACATTTTTATAGTAGCTTGAATTAAATTTTCATAAGGAAATATTGGCCATAACTTTGGTTGCTCATAAGTGGACGATCATAATTTGGGGAGTGGCTGTTCTGGAAATATGGTAAGTAGTGTAATGTGTGTGAAGTATTTTATATGAAATTTTGTACAGGTGGGATTTATTTGTGAAGTACAGTTCATTTTCCATAGTCTGCATTGGCAATTCATACTTTCAGTTGTGTGTGTACACTGTACACTGTTGTGTTAATCGAAATTGAAGCTAACCTTAAATCTAAGGTGATTTTCTGAAATTTAAACTTAAAAATTGGAGGTAAGTGAACAAATTCCCCTGTTCAACTATAATAACGAATTTATCAATCTTAACTCTCAACTCCTATTATTATTAACTTACTGGTACCCAAAAGTTTACTGCTTTGTGTTGTGTATGTGGAATTCAGTGTCATTAATATTTTTTGCTTATATTACTCTGTTGTGCTTACCTTAAAGCTGCCCTGTGTGGTGTGTGATTAATATTTTGCGTAAATTACCCTACTGCACTATCTCCAAACTATCCTCTGCATGTGACTTCCTTGTTTAGTTACCTTCTCTTAGAGGACCTTCATTAAACTTTATTTCTTGATTTTATGACTGTTCCGTAGTTCTCTTTCCAATTTTATTATCAGCTTATGTACAATAATGTGTTATTATTTTAGTAACCTTATCAGTATACAGTAAAACCCAGTTAAGGCATCCCCACTTAAGAAGTTTTTACTCACAAGAAGTTGGCTTCGTAATTTAGTACCACAATTTTTTCGTATGATTAGCATGTATGTTGCCTTTTAATAAGTTTCCCACTTAAAAGGATTTCCCAAGTCAGAATTGCAAAAATTTCATGATGTAACAAATTTTTCACCCATTTAATACCCTTCTGCATTAAAATTTGAAACTGTTTTCTATTTGTTCAGTTTGTTACCAACATAGAATCATGAAATAACGCCCTCAGTTCATAAAGCGTCATCTCTGAGGTCGTTTCCAATATGGATCAGAGGTATAGTCAAACAATAACTTAGTCTGTAGAAACATGTGGTGGCAAATTACATCACTTTCTGCCTGCATTGCCCCTACTCCCGCGTCTGCATTTGCAACAGCATGATGCAACCTCATGGCCTGTGTGCAGTGTATAATGTGAATCACCTAGGGCTAATGGATCATTTTGTGACTTTAACTGTTTTAATTTGATTTCAATAACTTTAAGTAGTCTGTGTTCAAAATATATGTACCTTTTGTAATTACTTCAAATTGCTTGTGTGTGTGTGTGTGTGTGTGTGTGTGTGTGTGCAGTTCTTATCCCGTAGAGTTATTAATTTTAAACATGTGATCAGAATGGCTACTGTGTCAAAAACTGGCATGAAACATAAGCTGCTCTTAATTCAAGAAAAGCTTGATACTGTAAAAGAAGTGGATGCTACTGAGAATTTTCTTCACAAATAATCATATATGTACTTCGCATTTCTGTGTGAACAGAAAACATGAGTCACTGCACACAGTCATTCACAGATTTGCTACATGATTTGGCCTTGAAAGACCATCAGCGGGGAAAGAATATTAATAACAGTGCAACATTACTGAAGGTTCTAGCATTCATAAAATATATTAGTCCAATGTACTAGCTAGGTTATGTTGATTAAATTATAACTGAAAAGTACATGGTATATGCTAGATTCCTAGAGAAATACTTACATATATATTATATATATATAAGCATGATTTTATAGGCCTGGGAATGAGCGAGACCTACTTAGATAGTGTATTGAGACAGTATGATTGAAACATGTGGCATGTGGAGGAATGTGTTTTATGAACGCTTGAAACCTTCACTTCTGCTCCACTATTGTAATACTGTGTTGCCTGGTAGGTGGTCTTTTGAGACCGAGAACTGTCAGAAGTGGATTGGTGAATACATGTTGGGTTGACACGTAATTTTGTGTTCAGTGGCAGTGTATCATTGAATGCTGGAATATATGAATGTTTGTAACGTCCCATGAAAGTAAATGCAATGTGCAGTGTTTAAGACAAATACTGCATATTATAGACTTGAAAACAGATTAAAAAGGGCGTAATGAGGACATGAAAATTCAAATCAACACTACAGTGTTTAAGATTGAATCTAATCCACGATTTGAGCAGTTTAAAAATTCCAAGGCGATAAAATAGTTCGTTATCGATATGTCACAGACATTACCGATTAACATTTTGTTCAGGGCAAATGTAGCCTTCGCCGTGTATAGCTGTTGGAGCCAAGCGTCCGCAAACCCCTACTTCGTATGTGTTTCATACTGTTTAACGTCAAGCCAGATAATCCTTATATATATTTGCAGCTGCCTTTTTCCGTGCCAGAGTTAAACGGTTGCGATTGTTCGTATCAAACGGGCAGTGACGGCCGTACTATTCTGCCACCATCGGGTTTCCACTCTTAGTGGCCTAATCCCTGGCGCAAAAAGTCGCGGATGCTTGGTCTGTGAGGCCTGTACGCACCGGTCGGGGTTCGCACGGCTTTTGTGGTTAGTAGACATTTTCAGCACGCCGCTCGTGGAAAGTGTGAAGCGACAAGCACAGAATAACTGATCTGTATTCGTGATGGCTGATTATTTGATTTGTGGTGGTACTAGTTATGTTCCGGAGGACGGTTTAACAGGTGCCCAGTTATTTGCTAGCGGTGATGGTTTAACGTACAATGATTTTATTATCCTGCCTGGCTTCATTGATTTTACTGCAGAGGAAGTGGATCTTACATCTGCTCTCACAAAGCAGATAACGCTGAAAGCTCCGCTTGTTTCATCACCGATGGATACTGTCACTGAATCGGACATGGCCATAGCAATGGCACTGTGTGGAGGTATTGGTATGATACATCACAATTGTACACCAGAATATCAAGCCAACGAAGTGTATAAAGTGAAGAAGTATAAGCAGGGATTCATTCGAGACCCAGTTGTACTCAGTCCCAAACACACTGTGAGTGACGTGTTTAACGTAAAGAAAGAGCGTGGATTCTGTGGAATTCCAGTGACTGATAGTGGAAAACTAGGTGGAAAGTTAGTTGGCATTGTTACGTCCCGAGATATAGACTTTTTAGATCAGGTAAAAGACAGGTGCCTGAAATTAGACGCTGTAATGACGAAGTTTGAAGATCTGGTAACAGCTTCATCTAATGTGACACTTCAAGAAGCAAACAGCATTTTGGAGAAATCAAAGAAAGGGAAACTGCCTATTATCAATGATCGTGATGAATTAGTAGCACTGATTGCTCGTACAGATCTGCAAAAGTCACGCAACTACCCGAATGCATCAAAAGATGAGAATAAGCAACTTCTTGTAGGTGCGGCAATAGGTACTCGTGAAGAAGACAAACACAGACTTCAGCTGCTTTCACAGGCAGGTGTGGATGTGGTGCTGCTTGATTCATCACAGGGTAACTCAATATATCAGATCAATATGATCCGTTATATCAAGCAGACCTATCCAGAATTGCAAGTGATTGGAGGTAATGTGGTGACAGCAGCCCAAGCTAAAAATCTGATTGATGCAGGAGTGGATGGTCTGCGAGTTGGAATGGGAAGTGGCTCAATTTGTATTACTCAAGAGGTCATGGCAGTGGGACGTGCTCAGGGTACAGCAGTGTATCGTGTAGCAGAATATGCACGTCGTTTTGGGATACCTGTAATTGCAGATGGTGGTATTCAATCAGTGGGCCATGTGCTTAAAGCACTGTCGTTGGGTGCGTCCACAGCAATGATGGGTTCTTTAGTAGCAGGCACGTCAGAAGCCCCAGGGGAGTATTTCTTTTGTGATGGTGTTCGGGTGAAGAAGTATCGTGGCATGGGTAGTTTAGAAGCAATGTCTCGCAGAGATGCAAAGGGATCTGCAATGAATCGGTACTTTCATAATGAAAATGATAAAATGAAGGTTGCACAAGGTGTAAGTGGGTCTATTGTAGATAAGGGATCAGTGTTACGATTCTTACCATATTTACAGTGTGGTTTACGACATGGCTGTCAAGATATAGGTGCTCGCAGTTTATCAGCACTTCGTTCCATGATGTATTCAGGAGAGCTGAAATTTGAACGTAGGACCCAGTCAGCACAGATAGAAGGAAATGTGCACGGCCTGTTTTCATATGAAAAGCAATTGTTTTGAAAGTCATAGGACTGCAGTGGGCCGTCATTGAAATTACTGGTCTTTAAAACCTAAATATGGGGGTTTTAGATCATGTATTGTGAACACGCTTGTAAAAGGGAGCAGGCCTAGACTAGTTCAGTACCTACGCTGGGATTATGCAGCATCATACAAGAACCTTGTAGATAGTGAATCCATTGTACCACCTTGCAGCATACTTTAGTGGTCATTGTGTTTTGAGTGGTAGTTGAGTTAACACTGCAAATAATCTTGTAAGCTACCATTAAACATGAACATAGGTAGTTGGTTTCTCTACTAACAGGGGCCTACAAATTTTGACTGAACTGGCATGTTCTGGTTATTCACTTATTTGAACTACTTTACAGTAAGCCCTTGGCTTGTATGGTTTTGAGTATAGGTACATGAGTATGTTTTTTTTTTTTAAATATTAAACAGTTGGGGCACTTTTGGCTGCTGTGGTCATTATTGCTGGATAGATAGGCTGTATGTATCGTAATGCATCATAATATGGTATGAATTGTTTTCATACATTTGCATTGTACATATTTTTATATTTTGTGTTTTATGTTGAAATGGCTTTCAGTACATTTTTCATAATGTGTATGTGTGAAAACTGTATTGTATTTAAGCATTGTTGGACTTGGATATGGTTTTCAGTTTACACAAAATCTTTGGAATGTATTAACCATGTAAGTTGGGGGCTTACTGTACTTACGAACTTTGTGATTGTGTGCTGTTGCTAGTGTTTCATCAGTGGAAACCGTCTTGATCGACTGTTGTATGTAGAGTGTCGCAATAAATGAATTGTTGTTTACTAACACTGCTGCCAACGTACACATTTTCAAATGCGAAGTGTGACATAGTCCATTTGTTTGCTGGGATTTGTGGAAGGGTTATGCTTGTATAGTAGTGTGCCCTTTTACATGTATTGGTGCAAGAATGGCACTTAACACATGCATACTCTAACCTTAAGGCATTACCTTGATACGCAGACCCAGACCCAACCTTAAGACCTTCAGCTAAAGTCTGTATAAACACATCAGTACAAAACTGTGACCTTACGACCTCTCCATGAGGAGGTAGTGCAGGTAGATACTTTACCATGTTTTATGATGCTGGTGACACTGTGGTCTGGTCCAGTAGCTCAGCCAGGTGGCATTTCCACCTTCTTCTGTCATGCTGTAGCCAGGTTTGGTGAGGATTGATAGAAGGCCACTATTTAAATGCTTCGCTCCCCCACAAGCATGATTTCTTGGCATCACTGTGGTCCCTTTGTGTAATGGTTTAATAAAAGGGTGCACAAATCCCAGGTGCCAGGTTTCCGTGGCAACTAAATTTTATACGGTGGTGCCTAATATTTGTGGATCCCCAGTATGGAACTTGCTTCATGTCACCTTTGTGGCACTTAGAATTTTGAGGTGGCTTCTTTATTTTTGGAAATTTTGTATACCTGTGGTTTATTAGTTGACCATATCTGTGTTTAATAATATTGCTGCACACAACTGTACTATTCACTCCATCAGTTTCTTACATGTAACATAAAACAACAGAATACTGCTATATCAGAACTCCACACTAAAATGTCAGTATGATGGGACAGCAGGTGGAATGTTTATGTTTCTGCTGTAACTTGTATATCCCATTGCTACAGTACTGATGTAATGTTACTGTTAAAATGAGATTGACTGTAGTGAATACAACTGATGTATGTTTTTGGTGTTCTACCACATGTTGGCTCGGTGTAAGCTGTCACCAGGCAACCCATTCATCAAGTAAATTAGTACTGATCATGCAGTGTCAGTTATCCTTTGGTAACTGGGATCCATGTTTTACAAGTCAGTCTGTGCAAGCTGTTTAAAAAAGTTTATAATATAAATTACATTATAGAAGTTATAAGATGTAACTGTAAAATGTTGTTATAATGCCCCATTGTCATTTGTTAACTCATTTAGATTTTCTGCATCACTCATTATTTATATTGTATATTGTCCTGTATTCATCATTATATCAGCCTGCTTGTTTTTAGGTTAGTTTTGAATGAGTGCCTCACTTTATGATTGCTGAGGTCTGTGTTCTTTGTCAGTGAAGTATGCTTTTCATTTATTATTTTGTTGTGATTAATTTTGGTTGCACTTATAGATCTCTTATTAGTCGGTGTGTTCTGCTATTTATGGTGTTTTTACTTCCAGTATTTCTGTTTATTTTGAAAGTGAAGAGTGAAGGCTGTTCAGTTCTTGTCCTCCTTAGTGTGTGAAATGCACATTGAAATACTTGGTGCATTGATCATGGTGCCTTGTATAGCCAAAACATGTAGCAACAAAACACCCCAAAAAAGGCATTGTGGTTATTGTGCCAAGCTAATACTAATTTCAATCAAGAATGGATTGCCTGATGGCTTATGAATAGCTATAACATGAAGCAAAATGCCACTCATAAGGTAAGGATAAAGGTGTCCCTGTGCATGCAGTGAAGGCATGTAGAGGGAGTAGAGATACAGGAGCACCCATTCCTAACCCTGGCATGAGATTGAGGTGAGTGGTCAGCCTTGGCCACTTTACACCTGGGGAAAGAGCCCAGTACCTATTCAGTATGAGGTGGGGTGAGCCCCATAACAGGTCCATATGTTTTGCAGAAGAGAAAAATCACTTGTCTGCAAGGAATTGTATACAGGGTCATCCAGTCCATAGCCTAGGCACTGTACCAATTATGCTATCCTGGCTGTAGCAAAATACCAATAACACAAAGTTTTCATTTCTCATACACTCATTGATGAGGCATTAGGGGTTCAGTCGTCAGTTTCAAAAGTTGTCTGATGTTATGGGTCGGTTATTGTTCTTAACGTGTGTCCATGAACTTGAAAAATGGATTGTTTTTTGCCTTTTGTTTGTTCCTCGACATGTATTTGATGAGGTATAGTATGTAATCAGCTCTCGGTTATACAAATTTAGTGAGGCCTTAACATGTCTTTGAGTTGCTGTGATAGTACAGTATTTGTGTGATCAATAACTTTGTTGTGGAAGTTATTGAGCAGTTGACAATCATATGCATGTGCCCTTCATCCTGAAGTGTGCCATGAGCAACCCACCGGTTGCTTATTATAGTAATATCACTTTTTGATGCTGCATAGTACAGCTTCTGCTGTTTTGTCATGAACAGCAACCAGGAATGTAAAGAGCAGTGAAGCTTCTCTGCAGAATTGAAACCAGGCAGTGTGTTTTGGTACTTGATATTGTTTTTCTGTGGCATGAGACAGGACAGTTTGCTTTGTCAAAAGGATTGTTTCAGCAGTGTTACTTTACTTGGTGGGGAATGACGCTTGAGACTATGTTTATACATAATTATGTTTTTTTGTTTTCTACTCCATCGGTTATATTGTCAGTTTTGCTTACATACCTCCATAACCTCATGATGATGTTACACGTTGAACAGTTCATTTCACGATTTAACAGTCCAGCCTTGTGTAGGAATGTCATTACTCTCTCGTGGTCCTGAAATATGTAAGCATAGAACAGCCTTTTTCACTTACCATCCTGTGCAACAGAGTTCTGCACCAGAGGGTACCTTGGTCTACAAACACATATGCACTCAACCCCCAGTCATAACCTTGGTTACTACAGAGTTGCCATAGTGGATTACTTTTTCTGTTACGTGCATGTATGTTGGCAGCAGTGGCTTGGTCTCGAGTGACTGCCATCTGATGTGGCATTAATGACATAAGTTGCAGGATGATAACAATGGAGGCACAAAGGCATATGTCGTGATTGAATTTTCATATTCAATAATAAATATGACTTCTGTTAAAGATAAAATAGCAGGTGGAATGGTTAGTGAATGCAGGATTGTGAACACTTAATTGTCTTAAGAGTGTGGTGAAGTGTTACACACTAGTGTGATTCAAAGTATAGCTGCAAGTATTTTATAATTTCAGAAGTATTATTTTGATGGAGCATGGAAGTGAAAGTGGACCTAGTTAAGATCTAAGTACTAGTTTTGTTATAATTTTGTACTTATGGCACATCTGATAGTATCTCATTGCAGAATTTTTTTACATCAGTTTTTAATATTTTTCGTGACTAGTCAGCATGATGAGTTGCATTATAAGTCCTCATTGGTAATGTTTGTGAATAACTTACTGTGTTCTGAGTGTTCACCACTGTACACAGCACCATATGTATGTGTTGCTACATGTTTTGGTATGGCTGTATTGTTTTTAGACAAATTTGTGGGTTATTTCATAACAGTGCATTAAAACATGCAACTGCTGTGTAAGAGTACACGAATTAAGATTGTAAAATTTCCATGCTTGTTCTGAAAATCAGAATGTGGAAATATTAAACATTAAGATGTTAAATTACACTCGTCCACTAAACTGGAATATGTATGCATGAAGAAACATCATGCATGTACTGAGTGTGACCATACCAAAACGCATAGTAGTGCATGTAGATGTATATATGTATTCTGATGTGTGTTCAGTTGACACTGTATGTGACTGAAATGCATAGTAGTGAATGTATACAGCATGAGCATAACTATTGTATTTTAAGTGTTGCTACGTAGGTACTGTCTTTGCAGCAAAAATCAAATGCTACAAGGTTCCTTATCTGAAAGCTGAAGTGATGCATGTGTACCCTCGGAGTCTTTATTACACACTCTGAAATTTCCTTGTTATCTGTGTGTGGCATTTCTGTCAAAATGTGAAGTAGTATGTTAGCTCTTAACAGGGCTGTTTTCTATGCCTGGTCGCTGTAATACAGTATCCAGTATCTGTGGGCTTTGACCATAAGTTGCATTCAACTTGCGCTTGGAGACTGTGATGTTGAAATAGATGTTTGCACAACCTTACTTTACTTCAGGAGTATGTATGTGCTTGTAATTGTTCCACATGTCACTTCACAGACCTTTATTTGCTAACACCAGATGGCTAATGCCACTTATCCTAAGGAACATATTTCCATAAAAACTGGTGTAATGGACCTTCACATCAGTGCTGATCGCCCACCTACTTGTCTACCAGTGTGTATTGATGTCCTTGCAGAGCATATTGTTTACCTTTGTTTTGCTATAGAACCAATCAGATAAATTAGGAAAGCTGATTAACATTGATCCATGTTTTGCTTCAAATTAGACAATGATGATGGCCATTTTTGCATACGAGATTTCTGGCGTAAGTAATTGTAACTGATAGAGGCTTGGAGAAACCATGTGCAAATACAGGGAATTGATGCCAGCTGTATGCTTACAACCAGTTTTGTTCTTGGAAAATTTTAAGCACCGGTTTTTGTTGTAGCTGTGTACTGTTGTGTATTTGTGTTCATACGCATGTAAGGTAGTTTACTGTTGCCAGTACCAAAGTCAGATGTAACAGTTTGCAGGTCTGTGGCATTCATAATATCATTGTCATGTGAAAATTAACCGAGACTGATATGTAACACATAAACATCTACTGCCCTTCATTAAGATCAAATCATTTTCTGTTCTGTATCTGGGATGTCGGTGTCTTATAATTTTCATTATGAATTAATAATTTTTTACTCTTATTTAGTTGGATGAAAGTGTAACATTGTCTGTGGAAAATTAATTTCTGTTGTTTTAATGTCAAATTTTTTTTGTGAACATGTGGAAGTGGAGGGTTCTTTCAACTGCAGACATTTTGTGTTAATGTCATAGTGACTGACAATAATTACAAGGAGAATACAAGAAAAGAATTGACTATATAGAGGAGGAACAAAGAATATATAGCGTAATAAACAATTTAAGTATTGGTGAGGTTCTTGTTTTTCTCTTTGTATGATGTGCCCTTTACAGAGCGTGTTTTGTGGATCTCAGTGTGTTTTCACTTCCTGGCTGTCAGCCACAGACAGCCTATGCATGTCTGAATGCTGCCATTTAATCCCAGTACAAATTCTTATGACATTGTGACAAATGAGCCATGCTTGCATGAATAGTGTTAAAATGCAAATTATGTGGTGGTTGTCACTGTAGGTGGATAAGGCTGCAGTACTTCTGAACAGCATTTTGAGTGGTCATTAACACAGTTTGTGAATATGTGTCAGTTTAATGTCCTGTGTGTGATTTTTGAATGACTCATACCTGTGAAGTGTAGCACTGGTAGACAGAGTAAGAAAATTTGCTGTACATTTCTTGCTTGCAACTTTTAAGTACAACAGGCATTTTTAAACTTCTTAAATTTATGGCTGTTGGTCACTTTTGGACAAGCAACCCAATAAAAGTGTTGTGCTGACTGAAGAGAAGGTGGATGATGTAGAGGCTAAGCCAGAGCCTACCTAACATATGTGACTTTTATTAGTGATGACATGTGAAATACAAACTGCCATACTATAAAAAACTGTAAATTGTAAAGAAATAATGTGGCATAATGTGTTTCAGGAATAGAGAGTTGGTTTTGTTTATCGTTCTTGTGGATCAGTTCTAGGCTTAATGTTAAAATTAACTGGTAGTGCTTAGTGTCATGGCTGCTGAAGTAACAAATTCAGCAGCTGCATAAGAATTTGTGCTACAGAATGCCTGACATTATATATATTCTGTTGTCTGAATTTTTTATACCGTTTGTTTTGACTTGCTGTTACATTTATGGGGCATTTTCTGAGAATCATGTCAAAACAGTGTGATGTTCTAGGGACCAAATCTTGTTATAATTGTGAGGACTTAGGAACTGGAAGGGAGAAAAATACATGTGAAATACTAATATTAATTGATTTTACAGTATGAATTTTCTTTGATGTCTGATTAAGACTTTGATTAGAAGTAGTGATTATTAAAACTGAAATTCCTGACTAGATGTGTAAGAGTGGAAAAATGTGTATTAAGAGAACAGAAGTTCTGTGAACCTGACTGAAAACAAATTATCTTGGTTAATCTGTAATGGCTAATTTCCATTCTTTTTGTAAGGTTATTTATTGCAGGAATTATTTGGATTCATGCAACACTGAAACATATTAGGCCAATAGCAAATGTACATGGGAGGATCAGATCATTTTCAGAATTCAGTCATACTGGGATATTCACACTTTGCTTTAAAGTGGGAGTATACTGAACTATCTATGGAACAAGTTGGTACAGGTTCAGACATACTAGTGTGGCACACAACAGCCGTGGAGTGGAAGTGTGTTGCCTGTCCTAATCACAATCTGACTTTGTAAAGCAGGCATACATCAAGTTCTTCTGCAGACGGGAAATTTGCAGCAGAAACTCTGGTAAGCCTCAGTGTGATTTATGGAGAAGAAGTTTTTAACAAGTCCACTGTGTAGGACTGCTACAACCAATTTAAAACTGCTCGAGAATCACTAGATGAGTGCAGTGGCAGGCCAGTAATGTCGAGATCCTGTACCATGAGAATGTGCCATGTGACACCTCCACTGCAGTGCAGCACTTTTTAGTGAAAAGCTAAATTCCAACCATCCCGCAGTCACCCTTTTCTCTGGATTTTGGTTTGTTCCACTTGTGGTCTTCCTGAAACGTGAGATTGGGTTCAGAGGTCATTGTTTTGCATCAGTAGAAGAAATCCAGCAGAATACAACTACAGATCTGGCACCCATCCAGAAGAAGACTTCCACTGGTGCTTTCGTTTGTGGCAGGACTGCTGGAGCAAGTGTGTGTTGCAAGAGGGTTGCCGTATTTTGTTGGTTTACTCCAAGCAAGGAGGGTGAAATGGCTGAGGCATTTGGCAAGCATGGATGAAAAGATAAATTTGTACGAGGTTTTGGTAGAGAAGGTTAAAGAAATAAACTGCTTAGCTGACATGGGTATGAATTGGAGCCTGTCAGAGTGCATCTTGATTGAAGGGTGTGAACTGGATCCATCTGGCGCAGGATAGGAGCCAGCAGCAGGCTCTTCTTACCAACACAGTAATGAACCATCAAGTACCATAACCTGGGGATTACCTGGCTAGATGAGAAACTGTTTGTTCTCAGGAAGCCTCTGCTCTGTGGAGCTAGACCATGGTTCCTTGTTAAATATATTTGTAACTGACAGCTGCATGAATGTCCTAAGATGGCACTGACACTTGTACTGTTACAGAGCCCTGATACTGTACTAATAATTATGTACTATGAGCATCATATGCTTTATTCTTATCCACTGTGCTGTAAAATTTACGCTCTTCATATACAGGATGAGAAGTAGTCATCTGTTACTGATAATAATTCAGAGGTGTGGTGTACTTTTCAAATCTCAGTTTAGCACTCCATATACAACCATCTTAATTTTCGGGTTATGTCTTGGGACCTCTGCAAGTAGGAGGAAGAAAATTATATTTTGTGTGAATTTTTTTTAACAAGTTCTTTGCATGATGTGCATAAACTTAACACACTGGGATGGCTACATTCATTGTCCTTTTTTTAATTCACCTTTTATTTTTCTTTTCAAGCTTAAGAAACTGCGGATGGAGTTTGACTAAATTTTATGTTAGAGGCCTTGCCAAAATGTAGGGCCATTTTGATTTTTGTGAGATTGAAAACTGAAATGGCAGTAGTCATAATGCCAAGGTACAAAGAACATTTGCAATCTTTGTTTACCCAAATATGGATTACAAGATCTCCCCCCATTTTGTTTGATGGTTTGGCCTGATTTTTCCACTTCTGTCAATGGATAATTTTTTTACATTGATGTGAGAAGTTGGCAGTACCTTAGTGACCAGGTTGCTCTGAAGTTTCTCATATTGAGAGTGTAAATTGTGTTTGTTTTGTGTTCCAGTTATGAATTTCAGTAAGGAAAGGCTTATGTGGTGGTCTTGGTATTGTGTGTTGCATTTGTGATGTCAGAAATGCAGCCTGTTACCAGACGTAATTTCTTCTGTGAAGTATAGTCAGATGTTGCTTTGGAAATATGATTTATGCATATAATTAACAAGTGAAGAATGGAAATTGAGTAAAGATTCTGACAGTCACATGTTCAGAAAAGTGACCATGTCAGGCACTGGTAAAAGGAAAGGGCATATAATAGGTAATTGTGCAGTTTACAAAGTTTGGAAATAACATTCACTGTTGCTTCTTTGCTTCAGTAAATTACTATATCCTGAGGTGCTGGTTGCTGATGTGATTTGCCACAGCAAACTAAATGAAGTGCACATTGTGTACAGTAGTTATGAAACCATGTTTGAAACACTGTTGAATGCAGGAATGGCGTAAGATTGGACTGCATCATATTTCAACCAGACTTCATTGCATGGTGTACAAGTTGAGGAATACACAACTTGAAGGAAATTCCATCATAATGAATTTTATATTTTGGCTGTGATAATTTTTCTGTTTGTAATGTGTTAACCTTGGCTTGGAACTGGCACATGCTTTTGGTCATATCTTTTTCTTTGTGATTTCTTTCAGAATAATGTAACAGTTTCATAGATTAAAGACTTCTAGTTCGGTGTGTTTGTTTTGCATATATTGATGCTCAGTAATGTATGCTTCCATTTTATGTGATGTTATGTGTCATAGTTGCCAGCAACACAGTGTCATAACCCAAAATGGAAACACTGTATTATCACTGTGAGAACATCAACTTGAAAAATTGTTCTAACTTGTTATTCCAGCACTGACAAGATATGATGCATTGATATTCCAGTTCAGCTCTGATCTCACTGTCAAATATGTGTATTCATTAGGCGTATTTTGATACATTGTAGCATGGTTTTTGCCATAGTCATCTGCAGTGACATCAAAATGGATCGATCTCATAAAAATTAGTTTCGATCTAACACACCTGTATTTTTATATGTAGATTGTTTCTAAACATCTTGTATGTATTTACAAAATGGTTAAAAAAATGGAAAGTTTGTACCTATTTCACGTTTACAATCATAAGTAAATTTTGAGATTTCTTCCATGGTTAGATGTAGTCTGTTTACATAGTCTTGTGTGTAATGAAACATCAACTTGTATTCAAAGGCTCATAACATGCGAAGCATGATTTAAGAACAGTAACCTCTGGAGCCTGTTTGTACCATTTTAATTTAACATCACCTGCACAGTTGCGTACCATTATTTCTTTGAATATTTTGGTTTCTTTGGACCTTAATAACTTTTTTCTTCTTTCCTGTGATTGTGTGTGTGTGTTTTCAGTCCTTTATGAAAGTTACTTTAAAATCTCGTTATAACAAATTCTTAAAATATTAATAAAGATTCCTATCTCAGAAGACTCCCAAATTTGTATAGAGTGGAAGTTAACAGCCTCGGGGTACAGTTTGTTGTAACGAGATTTTTAAAATTTTTTAGCTTGGGGCCATTCATAAAACTTTTAGATGATTTAATATTTCTATTTAATACCGAGTGCTGCACAAAAAGCTTTTAAAACTGAAGAAAAATTTGGGAGTCCTGTTGCCAACACAGTAGAAATACAATGGATTCCATTTTTCCAGCTGGTACTGGTTAAAAAGAGGAACAAAAATTGTTGATCAAACCACTGGTTTCACCCTCCAGTCGGGTCAAGTAATTGTTATGGAATGAATGTTTTGAAGATATTGATGGCATAGCTACTGTGTTCTCATTTATTATACCACTAAAATTTTGGAAGCAAAGTAAAGTATAATGTATGGAGTTGCGTTTGTGAATGGCTCCTGAACTGTTCATATGTAGTTTATTCTTGTAACATGGACTGGATTCTCTTGTGAACAGAGTGAAGTTCGCTGAATGAAGCGGTTATGTCAGCATGTGGACATCAGCTTTGGACCTTCTGTTGCAAGTCCTTGAGCAGTATCTTCAGCAATACATTTTTAAAACAGTTGCACCTGGTTTCGTTAAGCTGTGCAGTGTATATTCTACATGTGTGGCTGATTGAGATGGGCAGTGATACAGATTTAGTGTTAGCGCAGTGTTAGTGAATAAGTGTTGTTTGTTAAAATGTTCTGCCCTTTCCAAGGTTATGATTCTTGTTAGTTGACACAATCAAAGGGAAGGGAATTGTTATAACGAGATTTTACTACTATAGGAATTTTGTTATATCTGTTTTTGTTATTATTTGCTTAAATCGGAATTGTTTGACATAAATATGGTGATGATGTGGCAGGTGTGAGCTAATTACAGTGTACATTTCCCTCCTTCCATGATAAGTTTGAAACTTGTTACTTCAGTCATTTAGTTAGCCCTTTAAAGCAATGTGGTTACTGTGTGTAGCATTCCATTTAACGGTAAAAGAACTGCAGTTTTGCACACAGACTGTATGTATGGATTTTGTGTGGCTTTCAGAATAAACTCTATCCCTGAACAGATATTATCCTTTGTAATAAAGATGCAGTGTATGTTTTCTGTGGAGTAGGAACTGAATTCTTAAGTATTATTGAGATTAAGTTTGTGCTTTGGAGGGTTAATTGCTTTTAATGTATTATAGACAGATTTTAAGTATTGTTTTTGAAAATATGTGTGAGCTCTTCATTCGTCTTGTCAATTAAGGAGTTGACATAAAACTAGTGTGGTGGGTATGAGCTGCTGAGATTTTACATTTCCCTTCATCCAAGAGAAGTTTGCTGTGTTTCCGTATGTTTGTTGTTGAATGTATAAGCAACAACTATTTCTATTCTGAAAATATGTCTTTGAACAAAGCTGTAAGATTTATGTAATGGTTAAAATTTGTCAGGTTAAATGTAGTTTATGCAGTTATTCTTCTGATGTGTATGTACATCATGGTCAGGAACCATGCAGATTATTATTATTATCCAAATTTCTCACTTCTCAGCTTTAGCCGGGAAATATTCACCTATTATTATTATTATTATTATTATTATTATTATTATTATTATTATTATNAATATTCACCTATTATTATTATTATTATTATTATTATTATTATTATTATTATTATTATTATTATTATTGGGGGGTGTTGATGTGGCGTTTAGACTTATGAAATCCAATGTGGAGAGCAGAAGGGGCTGTCATGGCATTACACTTGTTTCATGCTCTTGAGGTTATGTAGCAGTATATTTTTCTTGTTTTGTATGCAGTAGTAGTTACATAGTGTGACTTCTTGAAGTCATTGCCAGTGTTTTTAACTTAAGTAAAACTATGTACATGAAACATCGTGATTTACAATTTGGTTTGGTAATAGGAAACCATAAGACACGACAGGAAATGCTGATATGCAAGTTGGTTATTATATTGTTATCCATTACTTTGTTATATGCAGGAGGAACTATTGTATAGAGATAAATGGATAATATGGATAAAATATGTACATATCCAGACATTGTAGATGTTATGCTTATTACCTGTAATTTAGTGTGAAGTGACTTCCCTTGTAGATTCCCACACAGAAGGTGAACTGGTAAAGGGACTATGCAGGGCCTAATTCTAAATCAAAATTAAAATCTAAGATTGTTGGGTGGTTTTGAAAATGCTGCAGAATGAATGATGATTTTTCAGTGGTATGTCAACAGCTGTATCAGATGTCTTGTTTGTGTGACACAGCCATTTCTTGAAGTCTGGGGAAAGGATTCTGAGTCGTCAGCAGTGTTGAGTTTGATTTTGAAGTTGTTGTTTACAAACGCTTTGGTGTATTGATAATGAAATTTTGAATGGTCCTTTGAGTGCATTTTATTCTTAAATGTAGTATTGAGGATAACCTTGTTGCCTAACTGTATTGGATCATCATCATCATCATGATCATCTGTAAAATGTTCCGGTCTTGAATATATGTATGCATTTGGACATTATTTGATGTGTAAAATATTGACAGTGTTGTGTTAGTTACATAGTGTCTCTGTGCTACTGTAATTGTGGACACTGAAGAAAGTGAAAAAAAAAATGTATATGACACTTCTTAATCTGAAGGAGTTTGAATAGGTGGAAATTGTTTAAAATGCTGATTATAACAGTGCAAGTGCTGCATTCTGTGGCACATGTTCCCGTTCTGTTTTGAGTTGTGGGATTACAATAAAAGTAGCTGAATAACAGGGCTGTCCTCTATGTCCCTTTGTTGTCATTTTTTTTTTTTTGCCATTCAGAGTCATTCATAGCGTTGCTATATGACTGTGCTGGAGGGTACATACTGCTTCGGTTTTGCCATTAGGCATGGACTTCGGTTAACCTTTTAAAGCCTAGCGGTAACCTTATGTACCACCTGGTTTAACGTTAAAAAATTCTACGTGGTGCCCACATTGCTTTTATGTGTTTTGTACAGATCTCAGAACAAACAGCAACTTTTGCCTTATAAAACATTAAGAGACTGGTTTTTATAACTGAAGTGGAGAGTGTTTACAGCACGGTACGCACTGAGTCCTTACATAAAACAGATACGCTTCGTCTTTAAAGGGTTAAGATATGTGGCTTGTTTTCTAAAACGGAGAGAGCATTGAGGTATTGCAGTAGATACTGCCTGTTGACTGAATAGTTTGTGAACCTGTCATGAAGATGTCAAATTAATGCGAATTTCAGACCCATATTAAAGTTGAGTAAAGTTTGAGCTTCTTGCAGCAGCAGATTTCAATATACAAATTTTGGATGTGGTGCTTTGTGGTCTGGGAGATGGATACAAACGTTTTAGACGATCTTGCTGTCTTCATCTGAAGTTTCCTACTGTGAAGGTGATGTCAGCATTTTCCTCTGAATTGATGGGTCTGGTCTAGGCAGTGTACTAGTTTGTGTCCATCCATCAAAATTACTGTGTGTATTCAAGCTCGCTTACCATCCATCCATCCATCCATCCATGGAGCAGAGGCCTTCTTGAGAAGCTAACAGTTTCTCAGCTAGTCAAGAAATTCCCCGCATTTTATGGAACCCGAAGGTTCATTACCGCATTCACAAGAGCCCGCCACCTGTCCCTATCCTGAGCCAGCTCAATCCAGTTCATGCCCCCACATCCCACTTCCTGAATATCCATCTTAATATTATCCTCCCATCTACGCCTGGGTCTCCCAAGTGGTCGCCTTCCCTCGGGTCTCCCCACCAAAATCCGGTATGCACCCCTCTCCTCCCCCATACGTGCCACATGCCCCGCCCATCTCAGTCTTCTCGATTTGATTACCCGAATAATATTTGGTGATGAGTACAGGTTGTTAAGTTCCTCGTTATGTAGTCTTCTCCAATTCCCCGTCGCCTCGTCCCTCTTAGGCCCAAATATCCTCCTCAACACCCTATTCTCGAACACCCTCAGTCTTTGTTCCTCCCTCAGTGTGAGAGACCAAGTTTCACATCCATACAGAACAACAGGTAAAATTATAGTTCTGTATACCCTAATCTTTGTGTTTTTGGATAGTAACCTGGAAGACACAAGATTCTGCACCGAATGATAGCAAGCATTCCCCGACTTCAATCTGCTCTTAATTTCTTCATGAATGGAGTTTCGATTCGTTAGGGTTGCTCCCAAATATTTGAATTCTTCCACCCTTTCAAAGGATTTATTATCTATAATTATGTTGTGATTGTGTCCTGCATTCTGATTTCGAGACATGACCATGTACTTAGTTTTCTCAGCATTTACTTCTAGACCAATCTCCTTACTAGCAATAATTAAATCTGCATTTTTCTTTATACTATGTATGCTTCCACCCAATATATTAACATCATCAGCATAAACCAGAAACTGATGTGTACCATTCAATTTCAAGCCCTCCTGGTTTGCCTGAACCCTCCTAATGGCATATTCTAAAGCAAAGTTGAAAAGCAATGGCGACAGAGCATCTCCTTGTTTCAAGCCATTCTTAATAGGAAACGTGTCAGACATGTGTTTGCCTACCCGAACTCTGCTACACGTTTCACTTAGACACATTTTTATTAACCTTACTAGCTTCCTGGGGATACCGAACTCAATGAGAATATTATACATGACCTCCCTCCTAACTGAATCATAGGCTTTCTTGAAGTGTATAAATAGCTGATGCACTGCCTCATTGTATTCCCATTTTTTCTCAAGTATTTGACGAATGCTGAATATATGATCAGTAGTTGACCTGTTACGTCGAAATCCACACTGATGATCCCCAATAATTTCCTCTGCATATGGAGTTAACCTTGACAAAAGAATGTTGGATAAAATTTTGTATGTAGTTGACAAAAGTGATATGCCTCGATAGTTACTACAATCTGTTTTATCGCCCTTCTTATAAATAGGCACAATGACCGACTCCTTCCATTCCTCAGGCAATTCCTCCTTATTCCAAATAGAAATAATAAGTTTATGGATTTCAGACCGAATAATCCTACCCCCTGCTTTAATCAATTCTGCTGGAATCTGATCAATACCTGGTGATTTGTGACTTTTTAGTTTTTCAATAGCCATCTCAACCTCAAAGGCACTGGGCTCAGGTACTAGTGGCTCTGCCGTGTGTACTTCAGTCTGCCTAACATCATTAACCCCATGTATATTCAACAGCTGGGAGAAATGATTCCTCCACCTAGCCAAAATACTGTGGGAGTCTGCAACCAGGTCACCCTTCTCATCCTTTACTACATTAATTCTAGGTTGGTACCCCCTCTTAAACTCATTGATACCCCTATACAAGTCTCTTATATTCTTCTTCTTACTGTTCGTTTCAATTTCATTAATTTTAGCTTTCAGATATTCCTTCTTTTTGTTCCTGAAATGTCTACTAGCTTCACGTCTTACGTTGTGCAGATTATCTCCATTATTTTGGTTTGGATTCTGTAACCACTGAATTTTAGCCTGCTTCCTTTTATCTAAAAATTCTGCACATTCTGCATCAAACCATGGTTTATGCTGCTTCCGTTCGTGTAGACCTAGACTCTGTTGAGCTGAGATTTTGATATTCTCTTTAATGTTTTCCCAAGCCCTATTTATGTCCTCACTAACATTTAAGTTTTCCAAAGCTGCAAACCTGTTTGAGATCTTAAGCTGATACTGTTTCCTAACCTCTAGTTCACTTAGCTTCTTGAGATTAAATCTCTCGGCATCAAACTTCTGTGCTGCTTGCTTACTTACTGCCAGTCTTTCCCTAACTTTCGCAACCACCAGATAGTGATCAGTATCACAGTCAGCTCCCCTGAAAGATCGCACATCGAGTATACTGGAATGCCGTCTCCTATCTATCAATATGTGATCGATCTGATTGTGAGTCTTCCCATCAGGAGAGGTCCAGGTGTATTTATGAATGTTTCAGTGTGGAAACATAGTGCTCTTAACAACTAGATTCTTTGATGTGGCAAAGTTTACTACTCTAACACCATTATCGTTGCTATCCTGATGTAAACTCTCATTCCCAATAGTCGGTTTGAAAATATCCTCTCTCCCCACTTTTGCATTAAAATCTCCTAACAGAATTTTCATATGGTACTTAGGAAAGTGATCAAAAACCCCTTCTAATTCCTCATAGAAGCTATCCTTTGAATCATCACCTTTCTCTTCTGTTGGTGCATGCACATTCAGAACAATGATATTACACCAGCGGCCTCTCAGCACTGTTTGACATCCTAGCACTAACAAACTCCACTCTCTTGATTGCTGATACTATTCTCTGGTGCACAAAAAAACCTGTTCCCAATTGATGATTTTCCTGCCCTTTGCCATAGAAAAAAATATACTCCCTGGCTCTTACAGTCCCTTCTTTGTCCCACCTAACCTCCTGTACACCCACTAAATCTAACTTATACTTACCTAATTCCCTGGCCACTGTCATAAGCGACCCTGACCTATACATTCTCCTCACATTCCATGTTCCAAAACTCATATCCTTTTTCCGTAGCTGGGGTCGTACCAAAGAATCAGTCCAGGTCCGAGGCATTGTGTAATGGTTCGTAACGTCATAATTTTTTACGGTGAGGAGTTGTTAGCACCTCGCCCAACCCCCAAGCTGGAGGACCACCCCTTGTCGGCTGTCTGCGACTGCTTATTCAATGTATTCGCAGCTACCCTCCATAACTGGAGGCCGTTCCTCCATCCGCAACCCGAGGACGCGCCATGCCATGGTGACAGGGACCCACATAACACGGCAAGCTCGCTTACATCATCAAAAATGGTACTTGACATTCAGGTGCTGTTTGCATGTTGCCTTTTGTAATTAACTTATTAGGCAGCAATAGTGCGAGTGTCTTTGACAGTGAACGTAGTCATGAATCGCATTGTATGGTTGGCATTCCTCTTTACATTCAGGAATTACTGGGTCTCACTTCTTAGCCTGGAAACTGGCTAGCCTGACTGATGCTTTTTGTGATTTTGCACAATCGCTTGATATGAATGCTGCGATAGTGGCTTAAAATAGGCTACGAAAACTTGGCAGTAAGATGTCTTTACTGCAGTGCCAGGCAGCTAGCTTTATATGGAGAATGGTGCAGCTAGTGCTAACAGTCATGCGGAGGGGTACTTAGCTGTGATGGGTGTTACCTTACAAGCTACATAGATATACAGAATTTTCTCCGGCACTAAAGTGTGCCATTTTGAGAGGCATGGGATTAGTGGAACATTTTCTGTATTCAAATTTACTAGCAGTCTTTTGAACGACTGCAATTGTTAGTAGACATTTTTGCAACAAACATTTTAGTAAGAAGCTGCTAAAACACTAAAATGTTTTTCTTGTTATTATTTCGTGGCCTTTGCAATATAGAAACACAAATTGAGTTTTTGAATGCAGAATTTTGAGGCCAGCTGTGTCCCCTTTGCTCACCTCAAGTTTCTTCCACCAGAGTTGTATGGGTATATGCATTTGGCTGAGTGTGGCACGTTCAGCTGTTTGACTGCTGCAAATGGTCCAGTTTTGTTACTAAATTATGCAGGTGTGGTTTACACTTGTATGAATATTTCGTATCCAGGGTGTATGTAGAAAAAAACTCCTTATGGCTGTGATTTTTTGTTTAAGTTATCACTGGAGGATAAAATTGATATGACAAGAAATCTTATTTCTTTTATCAAAAATCTTTAATATTGCCATTTTAATACATAATTATTTATAAAATCTGTACAAAAAATAGTCCATTGGACGTTTTTTCTTTGTATCCAGTGATATTGTCAATAAAATTAATACTAGTTATGTGATACAAAATTACAAAGTAGGTTTTTAAAATGGCAGTGAATGAATTCTGAGTTTGGTTCCAGTTAAGTAAACAGCCCAATCTTACTAATATATAAGCTAGGCATTTTGTCAATGTTTGAACACTTTTCCCTGCTGAGGAATGCACATAAATAAATGTATTAGCATTTAAAGCATCATAAGTATGAGTAATGAGATGCAAAAATGTATTTCTAAACCCTTCTGCCACACAGTATGAGTGATGTGTGTGAAAGAATTTGTTGCTTTTGGTCCAAATATTTTGCTTGTGTGAAAAGAATAATATATTTGGACTACATATATTATGAAAACACATGAAGTTATTAGTATTGTATCTCTTTTTCAGATTCATGCAGTGAATCCATATGCCATCCTGTAAACACCATTTACCTACACAGTCCACGCCATTTTAGTACGTTATTACTCCGATACTGGTCAGGTATTCAATTTCTTCACTTTAGTAACTGTTTTCAATTGCACAGTATTTGCAGTCACTTGAAACAGACTGGCCCAACCTCAAACCCAAATGCTTGGTGCGGTAATCCATAGTCAACGGGGTAAAAATCCACTATGGGCACGTTACCAAGCATCTTTGTACGTACTTCAAAAACTGTCTCGCTTTTACTCTTGCGTGTCTGAAAGGAAAAATTCCACATGTGTGAACTTAAATACAAAACTCAATACTGTTACTTAATAATGTTGAGAACACGATACAGTTTGATTTTCACAAACACACTGAGGGATATGTTTTTGAATTGCCATTGAAGTGCCATTAGAACCTCCAATCTTGCTCATATGTTACAATGTGTATCTGTGGGATCATGCTTGTAATGTTGTAAAGAAGAAATTTGTTTGAAAGTGTTTGACTGACTCACCTTACATCCATCAGACAGAACACTTGGTTTTATTCCCTCTGCGCTAAATTCAGTTTCATTTTCGCCCAGCAATTTTATTGCCATGTCATGGTTGTTGGTCTTCAGATTGAACCAAGCAGCTGAATTGATACACGTATATGTAAAGTTTTGATATGCCTCTTGACTTAACAGCCTTAGGAATGTCATCTGTACAACTCCTATTGTTTCATATGTTATCTGAAACATTTTTATTGAACATTTACTTGTTGCTGCTTTTTACAAAGAGGAGTTAGTTTGTGAGTTTTCAGGTTGTTGCTGCATTGTAGCTGTGGTTTCTGTCCTGGGATATGATGCTGTGTCATCGGGTAATTTTCGTGGATGTTTTGATTGTTTAAGATAAGACACTATATTGTCTGGAAACATGGCATCATATCCCATAAAAATTAAAACCTCACAAATTATGTTACGTGCAATTTTATTTTGTCTTGTGAGAAGTTTAATCACAATGTTTGTTGCCACTGTTCTGTGCGTTCGGACAAAGACACATTCTCTTTCATTCTGCTGGGCTAGAAAAGTGCCAGTGAAATCAATCCTGTTTGAGGAAATAATCGTTGATGATTGTTACACTCATACAAAACAGATATCTGTCAGTAGGTTGTGCATATAATTACCACTGGACTGTGAACTTTTAATGAGTGAAATTAGTTTTCTTATGCGTAATATTTAAACCACTTTTGATTCTGTAAAGTTTAAAATTGTTCTTCGTGTAGGCCTCCTTACAGAATTTTTATTGTAGTCGCCAGCCTTCCCTTTAAGATGTGTTGAATCTTCCCTGAAGTTTTCACAGCTTTTGTTCTGACATTGCTACTTACCCTAAACCCCCCTCGTAAATTTGAATACCAGTCATTCTTATCTCCTTCCTTTCTCCAAGGGATGTTGGGCATATGACTGGAATGCATGTCGGGGAATACACAAGTTTCCCCACTCCCAGTAATATTGCAGTAAACAAACACAGCATCGTCTGACATTCCCAAGTTAGGGTCAATCCAGTACCATCCTAGAATTAAATTTATAAAATTTGGTTAAATGATTCATTTCAGATATATGGATGCTCAAGAACCTGTGTAAGATAACTGTGTTACAAAATAATCAAAAGTTACAAAATTGTGTGAGTTCTCTTGTCCAATTGTCAACATGCAAACCATCAGCTTTAATGAGGATATCCAAAGCCACCACTGTGCATTCAGATGGGTTGAATGGTGCAGAGGGCACGTGGGAATGCTTGCAACCTTTCAGTCAAGAGTACTTGTATTTTTCAGCCTCTTATCTAAAGCCAAAACTACTGTTTAGTGGTTGTTTTATGTGGGTGTGAAACTAGGGAAGAAAAGTTGTTTGATTAGGGTATGTGGGTACGTGAATAGGTGAACGAGTAAATTAGTGAGTCAGTGAGTGGGTGGGTGGGAGGGTGGGTGGGTAGGTGCTGGCACAAATACCTGAAACATCATAAGTGCGAGGATCTTTGCTAGCTGAAACAGATGTTACACAAATGTGATTACACTGAAAACTGGAACTGCTGACTGGAATTTCATCTTCAAGGTAGTTGTCCATTTTATCATACAACTAGCTGTGGTGGCTGTCTTTCCAGATGATTGTACGGATATTTTTCCAGGTGTTTCAGGGATGTGATCTTTGTTGTAAGTAACTGAACCATTCTCCCCCAGACACCACCATTTAAATGTATATCTGTGAAGCTTTCTGTGTTAGCAAGATTTAGATTCCTGTGCATGTGATTGTAACACCAAGCCATACCAGAACTAGACACACCAACAAACAAATCTTTCTGCAATATTCATCTCTCTGAAATGAGAATGTGGAACCAGTCCACAATTTCTTCCTAATCTGCATAACATAAATATTACAAATGTAGAATTCTAGTGACAGCCAGTAATGATTGCAGACCTTGAGATGCTCTCGAGGTGCAGCTGATCTGAATAATGTATAAAAATTTAGTTTCTACCTCAAAGAAAGCACAGAACATCAGTTGTGTTAATTTGGCTAGTGGGTATTGAGAAAAGTTACTGTGAATTTGTTCTAAGAACCAACTGAAGCTCGGTGAAATACGGTAACTGTAAACTGTGTGGTGTATGTGAATAATGCTGTTAAAGTGTCAAGCCTTTCTGTGTATTTGTGGTTAATATGAACATACTCAGCTTTTTAATTTTGGGCAGGTCCTTAGATTCTGAACAGCTGATTTGCTCACCATCTTTAAATTGAGGATGCCCGTAGAAGAGATCCTTACAAGTCCTAACTGGATGTTCTCGTGTTCCAACAGGTTTCCTTATCCTGTCAAGGTCCTGCCGCATTGTGTAGATGGAGCTGTACATATCCAGGAACTTGCCACCCAGGTCTTCCTTCGTGTCTCCCTTTTTAGACTTGTTCTTGGTGACATCTTCAGCAACGTCCTCAGACATTTCTTCCCTGTAACAGGTAATGTCAATGGGCAACAGCACAAACAAATATTTCTTAGGAACGCGATATTACTTCTGTTTCGCCTAGAAACACGCAGGTACATAGAGTCAAACCCCGATATAGCGCCACCGTCAATTAGTGCCCATGCAAGTGTGACGATTTATCTCCACAGTTTGCAAAGAACGAATAGTGGGGCTTATATTTAGTAATGACAAACGTTTGTGGGGGGGGGGGGGGGTCGGTTTATTTTTCGGTAGCCTTACGTTCGGTCCCTATTATGTGATCAGAGTTTTATACTGAAGTAAGAAATGAGAAAGAAAGGAAAGATTGTCATGCCTTTGCACGAATATATTTTGTACGAAGTGGCGTAAATATCCGTTGCATTCGTTCGTAAACCTCTTTTTTTTTTTCAAAAAGCCGTATTGTAGCTAAACTTGTAAGAAACAAAATCACATCATCCAAAAACAGATGGCAGGTACATAACATTTTTAATTGTAATCCGGCATTTAGGAAACAATGTAATGTTAAAAATGATTGGTACCATTCCGATGTAAGTAAATCAAATTGGCACAAATACGCTTAGAGGCATTTTGAAATTTTTACAACAGACTGTAGGCTAAATACATGTATGCCAAGAAGCCTACTGGCAGACCCTTTGGAACGTGGCAATATATCTGTTTCTCTACAAGGTAGGGAAGTTCTTGACCATATGAACTATCACCAGCTTCTAAGCAAGGACTGCCATATGTAGGTGTCACTTTACGCCATAACGTGAGAATAAGGACGTGGCATATGTCAACCTCCCATATCCTTGGAAGTCTGCCATTTCTGACAAATTATTTTACAGTTTTTACTACGAATCTTCAGTTTGGATAATTATGAAATCCGTTCGGTTTTGATACCGACGATGTATTGTAAATAACCATGTTTAGATGAACTAGTAATAATTCGATTTTCTGTTATGTGTAACGCGTAACATGAGACACGAAGCTCCGGTCCGCACAAAACCCAATATTGTTTCACCAACCCCTGAAGAAAGGTTCGTGTGCGATAGTCTAGAGGAACGGGAAGTTATATGAGTGAGTTCAGTTTTAGTGTTTCCTGCATCAACATCAGTTGCCGGCAGTCTTAAGTTGGAATGTGCAGTTTTTTACAACTGCATGTACCATATTCGCGTGGCGTTCGCAGATCTCTGATACGAACCACGTAGCCGTGGACTTACGGTTCAAACCACCGTATAATTAACCTTTTAAAGCCCAGCGGTAACTTTACGTACCACCAGGTTTAACATTAAAAAATTCTACGTGGTGCCCACATTGCGTTTATGTGTTTTGTACGGATCTCAGAACAAACAGCAACTTTCGCCTTATAAAACATTAAGAGATTGGTTTTATAACTGAAGTGAAAAGTGTTTACAGCGCGGTACGCACTGAGTCCTTATATAAAACAGATACGCTTCGTCTTTAAAGGGTTAAACTGCGTTGTCACTGATACAGGATCCTGTGTCTGTGAATTGCGTTGTTCCTTATTTGTTTTGTTTAGGACCTCTTCTTAGTTTGTTTATGTAATGACGTTTTTAATACCTCAGATTGTGTAAAATATGGCGTCGGATGATAAGATGGTTATTGAGCAAGGAGCTGTAAGTATGCGGAAAGAAACAGCAATTGTCTTACTTAAGATACCATGCCTAACTTGCACGGTGGGACTGCATAAAACCACGACAATTTTCAGGGTATTCGGTCTTCGGCCCGACATATTGAGCCTCCAAAGTAATCAACAGAGGTGCAAAACACACTGCCATGACTTTTTAATATCATCGACTGAAATGGAACCATGGTTATGTATAGTTAAACGGAGTTACCCTGACCTGTATGAATGCCATGTTGCAGTCATTTTACATATCTGACACATTCGTTTAAAGCATAAACATCGGTTTCGCTGCAGTGGAGGGTGTAGGCTTTGTAAAAAACAGGTAAAGGAATTCCTCTACAGGTCTAAGGCCCAATACCCTTTCGTTAGTCTTGGCGCTAGAAGGGGGTGAGGTGGCTAGCTCCACGCCCCAGCCGCTTTACCGGCGGGAAAGATCCGGTATCCATTGCACAGGAGGCTGGGTGGGCCCCAGGGCCGGTCTGGACTTGTGCGGAAAATTTCGCCACCACCGGGATCCGATCCCCGGACCGTCCAGATAGGCTGTATACTATGTGAGAAACTACTTATTAGCGAATGCATGTTTATCTCTTAAGTAGCTTCATAATTTCGCATTACGTAAGGTGGTATGTGCATAAATATTTGCTTACAAGTAACATATTGGACATAAAAGAAGCGTGGAAGTTTGTTTTTGCGTAATATTACACTTTTGTTAATTTTTAAATTGCTCCACAGAGTTTGCGATATCGCGTTGGAATTAATTATTAATATTGATCTTGTATGCTTTAAAACATCTGTAAGGTGTGTTCAATATTCGCGAGTAATTACTATGTAACCATTTTCAAACAAAGCGTTTTTGCGCCGCGAGGCCCACCGGCCTGCGATCACTTCAGACTGGATCAGTCTGGCCAGAGTATTGCTGTGGTTTCGAATGAGGGCCACTTACTCTGTATTCAGGGCCCTCTTCCTGCGTTCCACATCGCGCTGAAATAGAATCTCTGGAGGTAGCATCGGTGCTTCACCTGGGGGACCCGGGGGTCCTGGTGGTCCTGCGGGCCCCTGTTCCCCTTTTGTTCCTGCCACACCCTCAGAACCTTTCGGTCCTGGTGGTCCCTCTAGGCCGGGTAATCCAGGTGGACCGTCACTACCCTTTTGTCCCTGGGGTCCTTGTAATCCCTGTAATCACAGTACCAACATTTCCTCTTCTAGAATTTCGTAGGAACGGATTTGGTTCAACGAGTGTGTGAGACTTCATAGTAGGCACTGTAATGTTAACCCGATTCCATCTGATTCAGCTAAATTATTTATTTGCACAATATTTATAATTAATAGTCTAAAGGATAAGTGAAAATCTAAATCTGTATTGTAGAAATATTTAACCGATTGCAGATTTAAAATAGGAGTAGATGTTTTAAATAAATTACCTTAGACATCCCGTTTATAATAGAAGTAACTGATTGAAGATATCCCAACTTATGTAAGGATTTGTAGTTATAAAAGAGATGCTGTTACCTGGTGCACCGTCTTCATGTAGGTGGTAGGTTGTAATTGTGGGTTTCAAGATAATTTAATTTTTTGACATAATAATAATCTGCTGTAAAAGAATTCCCCCACACCCCCCCCCCCAACACACACACACACCTTTTATGAATCCCAAGAAAATTCATTACTGTGATTCAAAAAAAGCCCCCTCCCTAGACCCTAATCAGAATCAGATGAATCTCATCGCATTTTCGAGCAATAGCTTTTCTGTGTTCCGTTTTAATATTATGGTTCCATCTACGTTTGGTTCTCGGAGAGTTGTTTTTTCTGTTCAGTGTTTACGATTAAAATATACGCATTTTTGTAGTCCCCATGGATGCTGCATTTTCTACCCGTTTCATCCTTGATTTAGTCGTAATATTCGGTGAAGAATAGAAATTTTGAAGCTCTAGGCATTGTCTTTTTACTCCCTGACTGCTACGAATGTTCTGCTCTGCAGTTTAATCTCACACATCGCCAATATACGTTCTTCCACTAAGATAAGAGGCCACATTTCGCAAACACAGTAAAATGAGACGTAAAACTTATTTTAGTCGTTAGAGTTTCGCTAGGAGGCGGGAATGTTAACATTGTGAACTGAATGGTGGGAAGCATTGTCCTAATGCAATCTGCTCTTAACCTGTGAGATTTGAAGCTCTCGTGACGGCAGCTGGGTATGACTTCACGTAGTCTGTTGGAAGTGTATCGACGTTTCGGAGGGTTCTGTTGCCCCCATTATTAGGGTACACCTAGCTTGATGATGGGGGCGTCGCGTTTCAGAAGCAGCAGTCTCCATATTCTGAGCTGCGGGGGTACGCATTAAGGAAACAGCGTTAGGAAAAATACGATTTAAAATCAAAATAATCGGCGTTATTCGATATCGACAGGCGGTGATGATTATTATTATGATTATGATGATGATCTGCTGACTATTGTAAGTTGATGACGGAGGTTACATTTATTGTTTCAAAAATTCATTACGCGTTCAGAGAAAGTGGTATTAATTTTTCAAACACGTCAGCATGGTCATTCGTTAACTGAACGTTATAAAATGAGGGATAGTGCATGGTTTCAGAGGCACCGTACTGTAGCATGTCACCAACAACAGAACTGAGTATTCAGATCTTCTGGGATATGGTGTATCGTCACAGAAGACTTGAAACTTCGTTAGAACCGCTGTTAGAAGAACAGATCCTCTACCAGCAGAATTGTGACTTAGAAATATATATTCAATCTGCAGCCGGACTGTGTGGAGCACGACCTATAATTTGGAAAGCTGTCTGTAACATACTGCTATAAAAGAGTAACTGCGTACTTCGGATGCGGTGGAACCAATACAAATTTTAAACTATATATTAAATTCCTATAAGCAGACATTAAGCATGTAGTTTGTAGTACCCAGATATGTCTGTGTGTTAACTACCACCGTCCGTGATATGTCCAAACTACGAGATTAGGGAGTTCAGACTGTCTTTGGAAATAGTTTTTTTTCCCCTCTTTATGCTGGTCGCTTTCAAGCGAAATGTATTATAGATACATTAGACGTATAGTTTATAGCGTTTGTGGACCTTTGCCTCTGGTGGGTCACTAAAGTAGAGGCTCAATTCACAGTCCCACAGCGCACTGTATCGTGCATTGTTGTGATGTTGGTGTGTGTGTTTGTGTGTATCTGTATGTGTACGTATGTACGTACTGTGATCAGCTCTGTGCACATACGTAGGCCTACATGCATACATACATAACATGTATATATATGTGTGTATACATACAAACGAACATGCATACACACTGCTTTACTGCAGCAACTGCATTATTTGATATGCTCAGAAATTCTGAACTTTGTTTTTGTGCCCCACCACGCAGATGACTTGTATAGGTATGTAGGTCTAGGTGTGTAATTCATACACAATTTGAACAGATTAATAGCCTAATATTTCAGGATATAGAAAAAGGTAATAGCAAAAAAAAAAGCCATCCCTGTCCATGCTGTGCAGACGTGTAGGGTAGTAGAGGTTTAGCTCCACTCATTTTTGACCTCGGCACTAGATAAGAGTAAGTCGTTAACTTCACTCCCTGGTCGCTTCACCCCCAGGGAAAAAGCGTCCGGTATTCATTGACTAGCAGGCTGGGCGGGCCACGGCGTCGGTCTGGACGTTTTTGTATAGAAGTAAATGACAAGAATGATAGACAAATGTCACAGATATTAACTTCCCGAAAAAATACAAAAAATATATGCATTGATTAATGGTCGATGTTTTTAAAGTTTGGCAGACAGACCAGAACAGGCGTCTGTGATGATATAATTAATAGACAGACAGACGGGATCTGACACCTTTGCCTGATTTTACGAACTGACGTCGAACGTGCAGTAACTTGCATGAATCCAAATTGTCAGACACACTGCGGTTGAGCGCTTAACATTCCTGCTTCGTATTCCGGAGGTCGCTGGTTCGAATCTCGGCCCGAAGGGGGCCTATCACGACAGATTTCACTCATTTCCTCCAGGCAGATTTCGGGATAACACGTTAAAACGGCCTGTGGCCGCTTCCTTACAATGTAGCATTCGTAAGTCATATTGCCGTTAGACGCTGGTGTATGCTGCAGGGAGGTGAAACAGTGTCATGAAACGAACGAATAGCCAACACTTGGCATCTGCGTACTCTTAATACTGAACGGGAGCTCGGCAACACGTTGAGTGGTACCAATGTGCTATCGTGGTCTTCGTCAGTAAGAAATGTTGTATTGACTGAAATAGCATGCACAAATACCATATAGTACGAAGTACAGCTTTGTATGTGTGTGTGTGTGTGTGTGTGTGTATGTATGCAGCACAATGGTGTGAGGTTATGGATTGGGCTGGACTGACCCAGAATAGGACCCAGTGGCGATCTTGTACGAAGAAAAGCGATGAATCTTTTGGCTCTATAAAAGCGGGCAAATTAATTCACCCACTGAGCGACCTTTAGCTGTTGAAGGAGTGCCAACTCCAAATATCTTCTATATATTCCATGTCACACAGAAGCCTAGTGGTAAAAATTGGGAACTGTGAGAAATTAAAATTAAGTAATAAAGACAGATGAAGGAATCTGGAGTCTGACTGGTACACGTTACTCACAGGTTCTCCTTTAGGCCCCTCCGGCCCCGTGGGACCCTTCATTCCACGCTCGCCTTTCTCTCCCATGTCCCCCTTGTGTCCTGGTGTTCCCATATCTCCTCTATGACCCTTGGGACCTCTGCGGCCTCTGTCTCCTTTGGGCCCTTTTGGACCCGGCTCTCCGACTTTTCCAGGAAGACCTTCACCTCCAGCTTTACCGGGCGGTCCAACATCACCCTGCAGCAAGAGGAGGCAGGAAGTTTTTACATTTGCAGAATTGAGGTTTAAATAAGGGAAGGCAAGCGCCGGCTTTGACCGCAGTCGGTCCTTAACTACTAGTATTATTCCGTGTTCCCAAACCTGTGTTCTTCTTTACGGGTTAGACGATAACCATTTCGACCTGACAAACAGACTTGAGTCTGGTGTTTAACGAAGAGCAAGTCTGGGCGTAGCCCATCTCGTAGTGCATTCAGTTCAAGTAGGTCAGCTGTTTTTCTTTGCAGTCATTGGTACAAACCTTTTTATTTGATTTCTTAATGTAATGAAATCCAGCGTTTGGTTCATCCTTTTCAAATCCAGTGTTAGTTATATGTACCGCGTCCTGGAACATTAAGAAATTCTGCAGTTGGCCCTCACAGTCTGTTTATGTGTTTCATGTCCTCACAATAAACACAGGTTATTTTCTCATAAACAGAGCAACCGATTGGTCCCTATAATGGATGCGGACTGTATTCTATGTAAGTAGAAACTAAAGCTTTGTACATAAGTTAGTTGAGCGGCAGTGTTTCACCGTGGGAACCGGGGTTCGATCCGGGGCCAGCCTATGTGAAATTTGTGGTGGACAAGTAGCACCGAGACTGGTTTTTCTCCGAGTGTTTTGGTCTTACCCTCTAAATATCTTCCCACTGACGTTCCATATTCGTGTCAGCTTCATGATGTTAATACTGTTCTTAGGAGAAGGACAAGCGGACGAAGCCCGGGAACTTCCAAACAAAGCAATGTTTTTTAGGCTCTGGCGTAGCACTGGGCAGAAAAATACTTTCAAAGTTTCAGTCAGTCTTAAAAGGCTGCAGCTGTTTTGCATTTGAAGGCAGAAGTGTTTCAAAATGTATGTCCTGTGCGCGTGCACCTCTTGTTATAATTCGAACTACGAGCCGTAAATTTCTGTTAGACGTGCTATTGCTCTGTTAACTGATTTATACACGTTTCTAGCTTTTTTTCCCTTGCTTTTCTCTATATCTGTACTTTATTAATTTTATAGTTTATTAAATAATACATTCTACTACTCTGCATGTATTTTATGGGCCCTCTGTCTGAATTCCTTTCCATTTGTTCATTCTCACACACATTCCAGAAATAGTATTTTGTAGATACAAAACAATAAATATTCATGTATATTATTTTCTGCCGAATTACTCTTCGCAATTTCCATTTCGGCAGTAGGCCTAGACATTTTCCATTTATTTTAGGTGATTAGGTGTAATTTTTGCTCCATATTCGTGATGTTATACAGGTGTTCTGATAAAGACACTGTTCTGTTTAACTTACTTTATCTTTTAGACGGGGTTGCTGTACCAAATTTTCCCTTTCAGTTAACCTCAATGTTTTATTTGAGATGCCGATCCCAGTGACCGCGCTGTCTGAGGCGTGGGTCTGCGGCTGCTTGCTTGCTGGGATCGTGGGTTCGAATCCTACCGGGAACATGAATGTCTGTCTCTTGTGAGTGTTGTGTGTTGTGTAGGTAGAGATCTCTGCGTCGGGCTGATCACTCGTCCAGAGGAATCGTACCGAATGTGGCGTGTCTGAGCGTAATCGTGGGAAGATTCGATAATGAGGAGGCTCTGGCCCACTGCGGGCTGTTGCGTCATTGGAAAAAGATTACTTGAGGTGGATACGGAATGAAAATAATAACTCTGGTGTTTACAGTTTTCACAGCAAAGCGGAACAGAGCAAAGACACGATTTTCTACCGAACGATCTAGCTGTGCAGTGTGTTAGGTTTCTTGTCTTATCATCGTACAGTACAATGTCTGTCATTATTACTAAGTTTCTTTTGTTATGGACGATTTTATAAGCTCTGTGGTAAGTTCAGCCTGTTCGAATACTTAGACTTTTTGTGCTGGATGCCTTCTCTTATGGACGATTAGTGCAGGCCTGTGTTTTGTGCTAAGTTGCTTTCTTTGTGAAGACTTCGTGTGTGTCAGGTTTTAAGTTATTTCTGTTATCAGCCGGCAGGTAACATTCTTTACCATTACACGATACATGTTATTTCTGAACGTACCGCAGGACCAGGGGATCCCCTCAGACCTGGTGACCCCTGAGGACCTGGAACGCCTTGAGGTCCTAAGGGCCCTTGTAATCCTGGAGGTCCTGGTGGTCCTTTATCCCCCTTCTCTCCAGGAGTGCCAGTACTCCCTTGCATTCCTGCTGGGCCCTCAGATCCCTGCGACACATAATCCCTTTATCACATAAACAAATAAAATTTTTGGAGACGACGTGATATGTGCTTATGAAGATAAGCGTACAGTGAGGTGGTACCCTTCAGAAGGTGGGATCGGGCGTGGAGTCAAGACACATACAAAGATACACACATGGCCACTACTTAAAGGTTGTCGGCGAAACTATGACGAAATAGTGGTAAGATCTGTCCTAATAATTCCTCTGTTACCCGTGAGCAAAGTAATTATAAAAACGCAATTACTTGACAGCAGTAGCGTCCTGTGAGGTAAAAATGTCATATTACTATCTCAGTGAAATTATATTGGTCACAAAGCGGTGGATGTTTGCAGTGTTTGGAAACCACAGTCCATAGAAAAGATAATGTCACTGGACCAACCACTTTGCCCGGCGGTCCAACAGGTCCCATCTTTCCCGGGGGCCCAGCCTCACCCGGAGGACCTGCGTCACCTGGCCGTCCATCTGCTCCGTCTTTACCAGGTTCTCCCTTTGGTCCGACTAATCCGGGTTCTCCTGCGGGCCCGGGGAAACCCGGAGGACCTGGGCTACCTTTTGGTCCTTCCAGGCCCACGGAACCTCTTGGACCGGGAGGCCCCTGGACTCCTGGCTTCCCTTCTTCGCCCTTTGGACCAGGTGGACCTCGTTCACCCTGCAAGACAATTTCACATGTACGTCACGCAGCAGTAGACAAGTGACTGTGCTGTAGCATGATATATTGGCTATTGTCGTTTTTTTTTAGAAAATTCAGTATTCCTATTGCTGATCACTTTCAAAGCATTACCTGCCTTTGCACTAGACGAATTGAATAAATTCACAAATTAGTTACGGTAGTTTGCTACTGTGGTTTTCGTTCTGTGTGTAAGACCTTTCTTTACGATCCTGACTTCTGCCCGTCTGGCAAGCCCGCCGATAGGAATTAACTCTTCAGATGAGGTTACTCACTGAGCAGGATTTTCATTTTGCTTCTGAGTACCTTATAAGATGAAAGTGATGATGTTCGACAAAGGAAACTTATTCTTTAAAGTGTGTCCGAATATGATAAATGTTTTACATTGAAAATTTCTTTCCATGTGAGTAGTTTATGCCCTGAAAATTTCAGTATTATAGTGATAGTAAATACAGCGATGTAGGTGAAGATAAATATCGATGTTCACATTTAATTGCAGTTTCTGTCAATGCACTCAAGTGTTAAAAATGTTTAAGTTTTCACTTACGTGTTTTCCATCTATTCCGGTTGGACCTGGTGGCCCGGGATTCCCAGGATCGCCTTTCGGGCCTTGTAGACCCTCTGGACCAGGTGGTCCAGGAATTCCCTCTCCGCCCTTACTTCCACGAGGTCCAGGTTCACCCGGCGCACCAGCAGGACCCTCAGGACCTGTTCGAATACCGGAACTTTGAGAAATAGTTTTACGTATGCGTAGGCCTCTCAATTCTTATCTTACATCGGGCTTTCTAAACCAAATGTTTTGTGTTTCACCTTCCCATTGCGTGCCATATGTTCGGCCCGTCTCATTCTCTATTCATTCCATTACGCTAATAACAGTAATTTGGGAAAATACAAATTGCAATACTCCGCATTTTGAGAACAACAGTCGATGTGAACATTCTTGTGTGTAGCTCACCGTAGTTTCTTGGAACATTATTTGATCACACTGCACCCATTACTTACCCCTTGGCCCGACGTCACCAATTTCGCCCTTCATTCCAGGAGGTCCTGGCATTCCCTGCGGACCGGCTGGTCCAGCAGGGCCCGCCACTCCTGCTGGACCGTCTTCTCCTTTCGTTCCTTGTCGCCCAATCTCTCCAGGAGGACCTTTCTCTCCGGGAGGTCCGAGGGCACCGGGCTCCCCTCGAGGACCTTGAGATCCCGGGGGGCCTGGAGGTCCCTGCGTTGGAAGAGTTCTTTCACTGTATAGTTTGTTATACCTGCAGATCCTCAAGTTTCGTGTAAGGCAAAGAACAGATAACAGTAACACGTTACTTCGCGAAGTGCGGAAGGGGGATTGTGCCCCGTGTATTACTGACCATTGGGGCTGTCTATTTTCGAAATAAAGCAAGTTCTGAAAAAAATACTGCATAGAGAGTGAAGATAGATAAATTAAAGTTCGCTTCACCTTATGATGATATTTTGCAGGTTTGTAAAATGTGTAGTTTTTCCTGTACTTAAGCAGAACGCCGTGACATTAAACGGAGATACACATATGATCAGCTTTCGCTCCTTCCCCCCCCCCCCCCCCCACATACACACGTGGCCCTCTGAGTGGGATGAGTGTCATGGCGAAGAGGAAAATCCTCACCTTTCCGTTTTATCCTTTCCGAAATACATAGCAGTTCGCGGTGTATGAATGGATAGTTGAGCCACGGAGGAGTTACAAATACGGTCTCTTGGTCTAACCACCACACCTTCAAGACGTAAGGGAGAGTAGCGGTGAAGGTCTGTGCATATCTGAAGTCAGTAGTAGACAGGGATGAGTTGTCCGCTTCACACTAAGGCCGCTTTATTCCCGAGGAAAGGGCTTCTGGGTATGGGAGTGGCCGGGCTCTGGGAGCACTTCTTCTGGACGTGCTGACGAAGAGACCTCTCAGCCCGTGCCAAGCGTCTAATACCAGAGCCAGTCGCTCCACTGAGCTCCCCTAATTCATCTCTTCATATTTATTGTTGTGCAGTATTTCAGTAATTCACTTACCGTTTCACCCCTTGAACCCTTGAAGCCCTTTTCTCCAGGTGGTCCAGGATCGCCTTTGTCTCCATCCTCTCCTGGAGATCCCATTGGACCTGGCGGTCCTGGGAGTCCCCTTTGTCCCGGCAGTCCGTCTCGCCCTGTTGCTCCCGCAAGCCCCGTCTCGCCCTGCATGTAAACGTCTTGTTTAGATCACACGTCTCATTATTGTGTGATGATACACTGGAAATCGGCTTTACACGCGGGGTAGGAAACGTGTCGTAATTGCAGTGAAAGTAATCAGAGTGCAGAAAAATGTAGAACTTGACATAAATTAAAGTTTTGGGGTCCCCAGTACAAGTATTGCTATTTTTGTTTTTCACGACTGGCCGAGTGAGACTGTGTTTTAAGTGTTTGTTCAGATACCTTGAGAAGAGCAATACAAGTTCGAATTAATTTTAATGTGTTCCATGTCCGTGCACTATATTATAAAAAAACACTAATCACCAACAAATGCACAAAGAGAGTTTTATCATCAATTGTAACACACTCCTACATGTTTCGACCCTGCTGGGTCATCTTCAGGGAGAACTTTTTTGTTATCCTTACACTAAGGTTGCACTTTATAGCTGAGTGAGAATGTGCTGTTGACTGTATACTGCGTTGTTTTTGGAAGATGACCCAGCAGGGTCGAAACATGTAGGACTGTGTTACAATTGATGATGAAATTCCCTTTGTGCATTTGTTGGGGATTAGTGTTTTCGAATTAACTATTAATAATGATACAGATATTTTGTTGCGTTTGACGTTTGTAAGTTTGCCAAAAAATCAACTTCGCTTGCTGGATCTCCATATTGTTAGTACGGTGTTAGATCTCACTAATCATTCGCCGAATGACAACTGTTTGGAAGTCACGCAGCGGTAGCTTTGTGTTGCGTTTTATAAGGGTTGATTCTAGCTCTGTCCAAAGCCTTCTGCTTGCCCGTCCTATGTGTTTGTTGATCGACAGACTATTCTGAAGCAGTACTTACTCTCTCGCCTTTAGCTCCAGCAGGTCCTGGTGGTCCTTGAGGTCCTTTCCTACCCTCGGGCCCAGGAGGTCCTTCTTTGCCCGGCTCACCTTGTTGTCCTTTATCGCCTTGCGGTCCAGGAGCACCAATAGGACCCATGTCACCCTTCAGTCCTGGCATGCCCTGAAACGAATATTTCGAGGGGAAATGAAAGTTTATGTGCGAGTATTAAATGAAATACTTCTGAAACTTAAATGCTTCAGGTAGTGTTACACAACAGCAGACGTTTAGTTGTGTTCATTTCACAATTTACTTAAACAGTATAAGACTAATATATATATATATATATATATATATATATATAAAACAAGTCTTTACAAAAAATCGCTGAGAAAGTGCTGATAAATTTAATATGAACAGCGGAAGTGCTTATATTTTATTAATAATTTTAAGCCAGTTAAACTTATAACTTAAAGTACAACAACAACAACAACAACAACAACACAACCAACAACAACAGCGGTCGAGATTCTCACGGAAACCAAAGTAATTGCTTTCATGCACTATAGGCTATTTAACAACTACGAGTAGAAACAAGAAATTGGCTTGGCGCTACTTTATAAAACATGTGGTAAACACGACGTGCAACGTACGTATAAGTGTAACACTGCACTGAGGCGTGTTAGCGTAACCGTTGTTGCCTTGCAAAAGCAATACGTATTACATATTCTGAGTATGCGTGCGCGCGCGCGCGCGTGTGTGTGTGTGTGTGTGGGGGGGGACGTTAGTTATCCAGCATGCAATGCACATGCGCCGTATTATGGTGTCATCTGTGGACTGTCTGGCTCTGCCATATTTTTTCGCATTATCTCATAAACGTTACGATTTTCGGGAAAAAGTTGAAAGTAAAATGTGTGTTTTGCGTTTCTCTACGACTTTTGTCTGAAACATTTCTCATTGTAAGAAGAATTAAGGGAGATAATATCATAAATGTATATATGTCTGCACGTAAAGTGCCCGTTATTTTTGTCAGATTTTAATGAAACTTTAATTTTCTCGACAGGTTTTCGAAAAATACTCAAATATCAGATTTCATGAAACTTCGTCCAGTGGCAGCCGAGTTGTTCCGTGCGGACAGACGAACAGACGAACGGACGGACGGACGGACAGACAGACAGACAGACAGACATGACGAAGCTTTTCACAATTTTGCGAACGCACCTAAAAATAAAGAAATGTAAATTATCTGTTTCCGTTTTCAGAAGTTGACAACGAGAAGACGGCATTAGCAAAATACGTTAATAACTTTAGAGGTAAATTCGTCCCCGAGCCTAGGCACCTCTACTGTTCCTAAAGTTTCTTCCCCCTGGAAATATAACCCTTATCTCCATTATAAACTGATCAGGGTTTCTGTGTATGGTTGGCTATCAGACCAGCTGGAATTTTTTTAGTCTGATGACTGCATAGTTAAGCAGCAAAATGATCCAACGCATGGCACCCGAGGGACCCTTCCCGAAACGAATGCGCAGCGCACAATTTGGAAATTTCTGCTCTAAAGAAGCGAGATTAGTAAATTATTGTTGCTTAAGAATAGTGGTCATGTATATTAACCCTTTAAAGACGGGACGTATCTGTTTTATGTAAGGACTCAGTGCGTACCGCGCTGTAAACACTCTCCACTTCGGTTATAAAAACCAGTCTCTTAATGTTTTATAAGGCAAAAGTTGCTGTTTGTTCTGAGATCCGTACAAAACACATAAACGCAATGTGGGCACCACGTAGAATTTTTTAATGTTAAACCTGGTCTATGTAAAGTTACCGCTAGGCTTTAAAAGGTTAAGTAATGTTTCCTCTTAATTTGTCATTTGGTCACGCTTTATATTTGCGTTTTTCGTTTCTGTTCTTAAGGGTGCTGTATCATCTGCAGAGTGACTACGATTTTTATAGGCAGCATACAGTTTGACAAAGTTATGCTGACTACACAAACACATTTGACGCTTTTATTCCTACACTAAAAGTGAATTCAGAAATCAGTGCTCAAAGCAGTGAACACTGGCGTAACTGCAATATAGTATACCAACCCAGGTCCTTTTTTGTCGGCACATCCATGGTTCAAGACGCATTGTGAAGCGGATGTTGTGTAACGTTAATGTGTTAGTCTGTATCTAGACTTCCTGAGTTCAATATCCTTACCGGCAATCCCGACAGGCCTCGCTCGCCTGGAAATCCTGGTAACCCCGGCCCACCAGGAGGGCCTGGTTTACCTTGTGGACCCGCTGGGCCCGTCTGTCCCTCTTTGCCCGCCTCTCCTGGGTGACCTGGTTCTCCTGGAAGACCAGGTTGACCTGGAATCCCAGGTTCACCTACAGGACCAGGTTCACCAGTGGGGCCTGGTGGTCCAACAACGCCCGGCGCCCCGGCGGGCCCTGTTGGACCTGGCTCTCCCTGTAACAAAAAACAATATTATTTTGTCCTAATCTAATTAAGCTCTTGTAAGTTATTTGTGTTCTCAGTTTGTTAGGTTTCTATCTTCCCACGCAGTTCATGATTCTCGTTGCTGGAAGGCAAATATTTACCTTGAAACGTCGGAAGATGATAAAAGTGTACTTTCAGTGACTGTCTTAAATAACAAACGCTGACGTGTTTTAAAAGAGACGTTTAGATTTTGGGATTTTGATGAATAGTTAGGGAGGTTGGTAAACTACGGTCCGTGATGAATTGAGTCGCGTCCGTGGCGACATAAATATTACGGATACTGCGACCTTCCACAGTTCTGTCAGTCCTCGTACACAGTATAGAGGAAGTATCATACACGTGGAAATAAAGCAAACAGATAAAAGTACGCATTTTGACAAGCATTCAGATTTAACCCTTTAAAGACGAAGCTTATCTGTTTTATATAAGGACTCAGTGCATACCGCGCTGTAAACGCTCTCCACTTCGGTTATAAAAACCAATCTCTTAATGTTTTATAAGGCAAAAGTTGCTGTTTGTTCTGAGATCCGTACAAAACACATAAACGCAATGTGGGCACTACGTAGAATTTTTTAATGTTAAACCTGGTCGTATGTAAAGTTACCGCTAGGCTTTAAAAGGTTAATTGTCTTTAATGTACGTATTACTGTTTTCGTTTGCTGTGTCCACAACAGACTTAACACGAGACACTGGAGCGGTTTTCAGCCCAGGTTCTGCCTGTCCCAGTTGGAAGACGTTCGGTGCACCAAGCGAGCTTGAGTTTATCTTCTCCGAATTAGTGACTGATTATATTGTCTGTGTACATTTTGGTAGGCCTGTATCTGTTAGTACATTCAGTCACAGCAGGTAATTTACTGTCACGTAATAAATGTAAGCCGCACAAGGTTTCTCACCAGGCTGTCCGCTCAGCCATAATTTCTACCCATCCGGTCACATATAGAAAATAAATGACCGTTGCGGATTTTGCAGACTCATCTTTATGTCGCGTCATTCCTCTATAGCAGCACTGCGCGGTTCTACACTCATGCTTGTGGCGGTAACTAACTATTTGTGCTGTTGTGCAGGCTTTCAGGCTGTGACGACGGGTGCTGTTCAGGTGACATTTCCGATTTTTATATTGTGTACTTGCGTAGGTTAACACTGACGTTTCGGAGGGGCGTGCTGCCTACACTTGCGACCCACTTCCTCCTTCTTATCACTTCAGCGTCTACCTAGACGTTATTTTACCAACCCTGAAGATGGAGACGCGGTATCCATCTACGATCTCACACAAAGCCGAAACACAGAGAACTTGTCATGCGAATGTTTATGCTGGTTATACCAACTATATGTTTTAGAAATGTGAATTTCTAAGTTAAACTTTCCTTATAAATTGCTATCAGTTTTGGGTCATTAGAGAGTTTAGAATATACGCTACATAAGTTATTCCTTATCTGTGTGGCATTATTTGTTTAACATCCCGGATTTTGGAAAGGACTGCGGGTGACGTACTCGCTCAGTTGGCTCATTCGTATCGATTGATTTGAATCTAATAACATAATCAGACACGTCTGACTGTGAAACAGAAAATGCGAAATGTTTTAGGTTCACCAACTTAGACGTCCTGATGCAAAAATGCAGACTGTCTTCTTGTCTTTCTTTTGTGTTTGCCTACCGCCTATAAATTCAAGATTGCTTTCCGCTCTCTTATAATATGTCGTTACCGGAGGCCCTCTTTCACCAGGCGGTCCTTGTACACCATCCTTTCCGTTGGTTCCTGGAGGCCCTTGTGGTCCAGAAAATCCTCGGGGTCCTTCAGGACCTTGTGGTCCTGTCTCTCCCTGCGGTCCTGGCGGCCCTGGCTGTCCAGTGTCACCCTGCATAACATACAGCCTTCTTTGTTTTAACACACATTAAAATGGCAGTCTAATTGAATGCACTACAACCAGTTTGGCTCATCTATAAAGTGTGAATGTAAATTACTTTAGGTCCTGGGATTCCCTCGAGTCCTCTTCTGCCTCTGGATCCCCGAAAACCCTGCAATAAACCACAATGTAATTAGTCCAGGCTGCGAACCCATTGACAGAATGAAGTACTAGTAAATTACTTAATCCGTATTGCCATCAAAACAAATATAGGTCAATAGATCTATGGTATTGTCGAATCTTGCTTTGTTTGCCGTTAAATTTAAAGTGCAGTTTAAAAAGTTTTAACATTTTTATAGTCCGTGCAGGATTTGTGGTGTACAAAGTGGCGCTGAGACTGTTTTCTCCGAGCACTTCAGTTTTGCCTGTCAGCTACCATTCCATCAATGGTCTGTTGTGATTTATGTATATATTTCCCAGTAACCAGCCATACGCAACACCGCGACAGCTTCGACTTATTACAAGTTACCATCAGGTTTTCTCTTCTTGAAAAAAATAAGATCTGATGATGGCTTGCAATAAGCCGAAACTTGTTGCTTAATCGCCTTATAAATTGTTTATGACTGTTTAGTGGGAAATATATACACTTGATTAGCAGCACAACGGGAATGAACCACCTTAAAGCTGTACTGATTTGTCTGTTTTGCGTGGCTGACGCAGTAGGGCCATTAGTGCCTGCAGTACCAGGAGACTCGTTCTAACCCCACTCCAAGAAAAAAAGTGCCATAAAAAACCTTACGTTATAAAACTTGACAGGTAAACTCTGGAAATCAGAAAAACCATACTGGATAAAAATGTAAATAAAATTATATTTAGAACACTGCATTTTTTCCTGTGGCGCAACAGCCCAACTTTGGCCTAGGCCTCCTCATTGTTGAGGTTTCTAGACCGCACACAATTAGAAACGCATCCTCTGTAGGACTCCTCTGAACAAGTGATCAGCCCGTCGCAGAGGCCGCTACCTATACAACACACAACACTCACAAGAGATAAACATCCATGCCGTCAGTGGTATTCGAACCAACAATCCGAGCAAGCGAACGGCAGCAGACCTACGCCTTAGACCACGCCGCTACTGGTATCGACTAGAACATTGTATATGCGCATATAAGTGTATTTTAGCTCATATTTGGAAAATGTAAGGCCTTGTCTTTGACAGAGCATTATTATAATTTCAGTTGACTTCTGCGCCTCCGACAACAAGACTACTTTGTGGTCTCCTTAGAATTGCAACATCAATACCATTCAGACCCACAGGAACGATTGACAAATGTTTTCTCTGCTAGTGGGCATATAGCCAACATTCATAAAAATCTCGTAGCGTATTTGGCCAAAAGTGTTTATATTTACAAAAGAGTCCTAAGAAGTCATAATTAATATGCACTTTTATTATTTTATTATAATTAATTTTAAGAATAATCTGAATTTCTTTAGTAACATATAAATTGATGTGAAGTAATGGGTTGTTGGACTTTTTCCATCGTCCGAAGAATCAAATAACTACAATTAAAATTGCGACATTCCGGAAGGTGGTCCTGCTTCCGTCCTCAGGTTAGAAGGGGGAAAGGAGGAACACCTTCCTTCCCCCCTTTTTTCACCTGAGGACGATAACAGAACTAGCTTCCGAAACGTCGTAATTTTAATTGTAGTTATTTTATTCTTCGGACGATGGAAAAAGTCCAAAAACCCATTACTTCACAACGTTGTACACCGTTGTCAAAACCTTTTAGAATTCGTATAAATTGATGTGTTTAATTTGTCGTTTTACTTTCGTGTATGGTATATTACTTAAACTGTTCACTCACCCTTGGGCCAGCCTCTCCCCGCTCGCCTGGGAGTCCTGGATTGCCCTGTAACAGCAAACTAAATTTGATAAAAGTTGTCACTCAATAAATTTAAGTAACACACAAGGTCGGTATATTTGTGCTACTTATGCTCTAAGCCACGTCAGTCTTTGTTGGAACCCTTAATTTTTGTTTTGCTACGTGTTTGAGTTATTTCGGTTCATGCATAATTTCTTTGCATTTCTGCCACGTTCATACTCATGGGTAGATTATTTTATGGACATCCGTCTTATTATGGGTTTAACGCCGTGTGCTTTCCTAAGCATTTAGGAACTATTTGGAAGAACCTGCTTTCTGTATATTCCGGGCAGAATTCTATCCTCAAAATGGAAGCAGCAGGCTGCACGGCGTCACATCCCTGCCCCTGCCTGGTCTCGAAACCCACCCAATATACTCCGTGCCTTCCAGCAAGTAACTTCGCTGATGGAGCTGTCACGAATAATATTCTTTTGTGTACAGTAGTGGAAATTCAAATATTTGGGAACAGCCCTAACGACTCGAAACTCCATTCATGAAGAAATTAAGAGCAGATTGAAGTCAGGGAATGCTTGCTATCATTCGGTGCAGAACCTTTTGTCTTCCATGTTGCTATCCAAAAACACAAAGATTAGGGTATACAGAAGTGTAATTTTACCTGTTGTTTTGTATGAGTGTGAAACTAGGTCTGTCACACTGAGGGAGGAACAAAGATTGAGGGTGTTCGAGAATAGGGTGCTGAGGAGGATATTTGGGCCTAAGAGGGACGAGGTGACAGGGGAGTGGAGAAGGCTACATAACGAGGAACTTAATGCTCTGTACTCACCACCAAATATTATTCGGGTAATCAAATCGAGAAGAATGAGATGGGCGGGGCATGTGGCACTATGGGGGAGGGGAGAGGTGCATACCGGATTTTCGTAGGGAGACCTGAGGGAAGGCGACCACTTGGGAGACCCAGGTATAGATGGGAGGATAATATTAAAATGCATCTTCAAGAAGTTGGATGGGGCATGAACTGGATTGATCTGGCTCAGGATAGGGACAGGTGGCGGGCTGTTATGAATGCGGAAATGAACCTCCTTATTCCATAAAATGGGGGGAATTTTTTAACTAACTGAGAAACCGTTAGCTTCTCAAGAAGGCCTCTGCTCCATGGAGTTAGTTCGTACAGTAGTGGAAGTTCTATTTGGGGTTTCAAATGAAGAAACCGCCGCGGACCGTCCCGAACAAGGCAGCAGTAACGTACCCTATCTCCCTTTTCTCCTGGGTGTCCATTCTTGCCTTCCGAGCCCTTGTCTCCCTTCTCTCCCGGAGGACCAGGATAGCCGGCAAATCCAGGTATACCCAACTTTCCCTTTTCACCTGGTTGTCCTGGTGGTCCAGTCTCTCCTCGCGGCCCCTCAAAACCCTGTCGGAAAATATTTTATTACCAACAGAACAAGTTAAGGCGCAGGCAGAAATCGACTTCCAATCTTTGAGCTTCTCACAGCAGTGATGCTGAAGATTCGAGTCTTCTGGGACGTTACGCGTGTCAACTGGTAAATAATTACCGACGTTTTAAAGATCATATCGCCTTTGAAACGTCGGTAACTAGTTACAAGGTGGCACGGCGTAACGTGCCAGAAGACTCGAATCTTTAGAAATCGACTTATTTGCAATTTATGTGACGTTGTCACTGGGAGTGAGTCCTACTGTTGGTGCGCTAACCACTGGAAATAAAGCATAAGTACTTGCAAACCATCAACAGGGCTAAAAACTAAGTTTTAAGGTACGATCAGAGCATATAGCGCTGTATCAGTAGCGCTGATACGCCAGTAATTGTAAGAACTCAAAAAACTAACAAACTGACTCACTAATCGGCTAATTCTATGGACAAGTTTTCACATCTTGTTTATTTAAGATCCAGTTTAATATTATTCTGGCTTTTACTTCAGTTCTGCAGAGTGATTACGAATTTTCAGGTATTTCACTGTGCATGCTGCATGTCCCGCATATCAGATTCCCCGTCATTTTGCCACCCAAATGGTATACATGTGCTGCAGAGTAATCTACACGTTATGAAACCCATCGCAGTGTAAGACAGCTTTCTGTCCTGCTGTTGCTTACTCCATAACGGATCTTTTGTTATTAATGTAGATAATTAATTAGTAAGATTTAACTGAAGTGGTGAATGTGGTGCGCCCGAAAATTTAAACTAGTGAAACATTAATTTTTGTTTTATGAGGTGATGCCTTGTGACTCTTTCTACGTTGTTAGTTCTGGCGTTGAAAGTATTTGTATTTTAAGGACTTCAAAGGCTCGCATTTTTTATCGTGATCGTACACCAATTTCACTACGTACCTTCGGCCCTTCAGGACCTTCTAGGCCTGGGATGCCGAGGGGGCCACTGGGTCCACGTTCTCCTTTCATTCCGATGTCCCCTTTCTCGCCGTCGGCACCTCTGTCTCCTTTATCCCCTTTGTCGCCCGGATTTCCCCTCTTTCCTTCGTCTCCTTTGACCCCCCGCGATCCAGGAAACCCTACAGGTCCTTGAGGTCCCGGAGGCCCAATATCTCCTTTAGCACCCGGCATTCCAGAATTTCCAGGGTGTCCCGGGGCTCCGTCAGCTCCTGGAAGTCCAGGTATTCCAGGTTTTCCTTGAGGACCCTAAATACAGATTTGTAATTTGTAAGTATGACATGCGAGTACAAAGCGTACAGTAACAGGAGGATTCCCTAAGTCATTACTATTTTAGTGCAAATTTAAAATCTAAGTCGTGTGGTTTTTAGACGTTTCTTAGTGCCAATATTCCATTTAAAAATGCGTTGTATGTTTTAGTCTGTGTACTTAACTGCTATATGCTTTTAATACTGAATCTGTCCGAAATTTTAAAGTTATTGTTACTGGAAATGTACCAGAAGTGTTAATGTTGATAATATCGATTACCGCTAATCCGGGAGGACCCAGTTGACCTTGAGGTCCTGGTGGACCTACTGGACCCACAGGACCAGACTGACCAGGTTGTCCAGGTTGACCGGGCGGTCCATTATTACCCTTGGCTCCCACAGGTCCTTCACTGCCTGGAATTCCTGGTGGTCCAGGCAAGCCTGGGAATCCTCTTGGTCCGGGAAAACCACGCGGGCCCTGTAACAACACGCTTAAAAGCTTCAGCAACACCTAGCTGCAGATGCGAGGACGATGTTACAAGTGTTCGTAAAGAAGTAAGGTGCAAGACTATGGACTGGGTTCAACTGGCACGGGACCGGCTCAGTTGCGGCCTGCCCTCGGTGAGGACGATAATGAAACTTCAGGTCCCATAAAAGGCAGGAAATTTGTCGACCAGCTAATTGGCCGTAAGTGAGCTTCTCTGGAAACATTTTTCTCCATTTGTTTAACTCAGGGTTAGATTTACTTCTTGTGGCCGCTACCTTTTGGTGGGCGTTTGACATTTTTTCGTAGGACCTGTAGGACATACTTCTTTCCATTTGGTGGTTCAGGCCATTCAACTGCTTCACACTTAAAATAATTTATTTCTTGTACTTACGAAATTTATTTAAGCACAATGAGCGTGGCGATACAAAGAATGCTTACAAGTTTATGGTGGGGAAATCTCCTGGGGAACATCCACTTCGATAGCCGAGATGAAGATGGAGTTGTAACTTTGAGATGGTTCTTAAGGGAGGTAACTATGGTGTAACGGTTGGAGATGGTTGGAACTAGCTCTGGATCATGTGCACTAGTGGGGGGTTAGTAATGTTAGTGTTTAGCCTCTAGGTTGTGCTACATATTGTTAGTCAAAGAGTGTGAAGTAGCTTAAACACGCGGAATCATTGACTGTATATTAAAAGACAGTGTAATTATATGCCTTGCCTGAATTGTACATGTGAAAGCACAGGCTGTGAAGAATACCTGCCGGTTGTGGACAATTTTTCGCACAACTCCTGCCTGTCTGTAATGTTATTTAATGTAGTAAAGCTTGCTGACGTATGCACCGCTTGAAGACGAAATTTAAGAGGAGTTGTATGTGAGGGTTTGTTTCGCACTGCACTGTAAACGCTTTCCGTCAACGTCATAAACACTAATCTGTTAATTCTGTACAGGGAAATAATCTCAGTTTGTTGTGTGAATCATATGAAACGTGAATTTATTCTGTGGACATAATGTAGGGGTTTTGAATGTGAAAACGCGCGGTACATTTAGTACCCGCTGTGCCTGAAGGGGTTAATTGCCCGTAGGAATTATTATAAACCCACTTAACCTAAAATCTTGACTCAGTAAATTACGAATGGCTTCGAAGTCGAAGTTTCTGTTAGCTTTGTTTGTAACATACCCAGCATTCTCGAATGTGACTAATTTTGACTATGGTTTTATTTGAAACAACGAGTAGCAGCAGCACGCAGCTGTCAGATCCTTCTTTACTGGTGATGTTGGTTACATTAAGTACAGATTAATAAGAGCGTAAGATCTGTCTGTAATAACAATGGGTAGATTGAATATATAAGTTAATTGGAGCAAACCAACAATTATACACAAAATTCACAAGGTTATATTTACATTGACATTATCGCTGCATGTTTCAATGGACATGCCGTCATCTTCAGGGGATACAAAGTGTTACTAGCGGCAAAGCGTCAGGAAGTGCAAATTCTTCCTACATGCGTCAAACTCGATCTATAATAAAAATCTAAGCAGCACATCAATGTAAAGATTAATTAACCAGTCTATTACGTAGTACAAATACTACGTAATAGAGTGGTTAATGCTGCTGGTTGATATGATGCTTAGATTTTTATTATAAACCAGGTTTGACGCATGTAGGAAGAATTTACACTTCTTGATGCTTTGGCTCCTGTAACACATTGTATCCGCTGAAGATGACGGCATGTCCATTGAAACATATACGGATAATGTTAATGTAAATATAACCTTGTGAATTTTGTGCATAATTGTTGGTTTGCTCTAATTAACTTGTAAATATGCACGGTACGCAACGGATAAAAAAGATTGAATGTATATTGATTTGGAGTAAACATATCTTCCACACTTTTGATTTCATATTTTGAACGACGGATAGTTTCAAGTATGTTATGAGTTTAAATAGACGAATTGCAGATTGCGTAATGATGCTGTATCAACTGCATGCGCATCTTATAGCACATAATATGACAAGATGATTGCGATCGGTGAAGTTGTAAGGAGTAGGGACGAGTAGCCGTGGCCTATCGAGGTACTATTTTGGTGTTCGTCTGAAGTGGCTGAGGAAATATATTAAAACATCCTAGACGGTCGGTATGCAGATCGATATTGGCATCGGCACATTCAAAATACAAGACAGAAGCAAACATCCTTTGTCGCTTACACCCCTTAAAAGACACTCGCTGGGTCTTAAGCCGAGTTGCTTAGATTGTGTGCTTTGCAATGCATATCGGAGGTCTCTCTTCCGCGTAAGCAGTTCTGTTCGTGGTTCTCTGTGATTCTTAAGTGCACTGTCTTTCAGACATGTATTAATATGATGGGGTAATCGTATTTTTTTGCGTGGATACTTACCAGCTCTCCAGGTAAGCCTGGTAAGCCTGGCGGTCCTTCTTCACCCTGCATTCCATCGTGGCCTGGAAGTCCTTGTTCTCCTGGGCTTCCTGTCAGACCTCTGTCTCCCTTTTCTCCTGGCAAACCTTTTAAATGCAAATGAAAATGTTTTTAATTTTACTTCAGAGTTTTTATCGATTAATATTCATGTACTATATGCACGGTCAACTGTTGAAACGGACGAAAATCTTGTTCTGCAATATAGGTTACAGTGAAAACCTGTCTAAGGAAATCTAGTAATGTTGCTAAGCTTGCGTTGAAATATCATTAAAAGTGTACGTGTTTTTTAAATCAATCCAATCAATGTTAAACACTCTAAGTTTACATTTATGAGTGGGTAAGAACCGTATTTTATGTAGCTCACCCCTACATTTTAATGTTATTCATCCCCGTTGTGCTGTGATGACGCAAGTTCAATATATACTTCATCGTCAAAGGCAAAAGGTTATGGTATCCAACAATGCTGCATGTTTCGTTCTGTATGATCATCTTCAGGCATGCGTGTACGTAATTTGAAACTAAGGGAAATGCATTAGAAATATATTGTAATTTGCGAGATCTCGTGAATTTTAGAATTGTTGTAACATTGAAGCCTTGCGTATTCTATCTTTATGTCTTTTTGTTGTTAAAATCATGCTGCATTGTTACTATAATTTGTTAAAATGTTTCTTATTAAAGTATTTCGGTAAAATGCTTTGCATAAACTGGATTCCGTTTGACTTGTTGAATATTTAGTTTCCTGGTGTGCTGATATGTATCTGCATGCACACATTCTCTTGAATCCGATACACTCTAGTGCTTAGTTACGTGGTGCACAGGAAACAACACGGTGTAAGAAAGAGCGACCGCACACACAAAAAAGATACTCTGTAGAAAAGACTAAATACAAAATGTAAACATACATAGTGTAGGTATAAAATAACAACGACATCGGCAACCAGTATAGCCTGAACGTCAAATAAGAATAGCATGTCGTTTGCTTAGAATATATCGAATGTACGCAGATAAGCGTTAACACATCAGGGAATTAAATATTCGACAAGCCAAACGGAATCCAGTTGAAGCAAAGCATTTTACAAAAATACTTTAATAAAAACTGTTTTAGCGATTTATAGTAACAATTTAGCGTAATCTTTACAACAAAAATATGTGCAGGATAGAACACAGAGTACTTCAGTGTCACGACAATTGTAAAATTTACGAGATCTAGCAAATTACAGTATATTTCTAAGGCACTCCACGTAGTTTCAAATTACGTACACTCATGCCTGAAGATGGTTATATAGACCGAAACGTGTAGCTCTGTTGAATACAACAAACTGTTGTCTTTGGCAGTGAAGTATATACTAGTATTGATTCACCCCCACATATATCGAGAAGCTTGGTCATCATCCGGGGGTTTAAAAGGGAGTTAAAGCTATATTTTCTTTAGTACACACCTACATGTTTCGACCAAGCTTAGTTACCCTCAAGGAGTTCAAATATTTTTAAAAGGGAATTCATACGGTTTGTTACGAGAATATTATGTGTTTGAACAACGGATAAATATACAATTCAGTTTCCACAGGTGAAATTCCCACAGGTTTTTGGCTTCTGGTAGATAACCAATATCACATTATTTTGAGTTCTGAATAATCTGGATGCTTGAACACGTGGTCGGATTTCAACAATACGTTAATAGACAGGAAGGACGCGGGAAACTGACTTATTACAAGTGTCTTTACTTCGGAGCGTGATTTTTAGGCATTTAGAATTTAAATTCTCAAACGTTATTCATCATACCTGGCAGGCCCTGTATCCCTTGTTCGCCTTTTGCACCTGGTGGTCCAGTTATGCCTCTTTCTCCGTCCCTGCCAGGCCTACCTCGGCGTCCTTCTCGTCCCGGAAGTCCCATCATTCCTCTCAAACCACGAGGGCCCTGTCACAGTTAGAGGTTACGCTGTATTGCCAAGACACTCGGGGAAAAAGTTTTTGCGTGATTAATAAGAGATGACTTCCAGCTACCGAAGGAGAATGTAATTTTTCAGTGTTTGGGAAAGCGTCGAATAAATTAGTGTACTGCTCCCATAAACATTGACCATGAAAAAAATTAATAGCTTGGTACGAGTTGCAGTTGCCTTTTACGTTCGGTGAACTACTGGCTTAACTTTTGTGAAGAGTTTTTTTTTGACAGTGAGGTCATTGGTCGTATATTACATACGTTACTACTTCTGCCTAGTCCTTGACAAATAACCTTATAGCACAGAACACGAAAACTGATGTATCCATCACATGGCCACGTTACCAGTCCCTTTCAACAGCAATGATAAAGGGAGCTTTAAGAGAGTTTTAGATAGATTTCGGCCTCTGAAATATTCAGGTATTGTTAATGGCATGGGAATTCAGAAATTGGGTGAAGAGTTTAGTCTCCTCTGATCCTATTTTTTATTCTACAGCTCTATGGAATAATTATTTTATCTGACAACTAAAGATTGCTCCATCCTGTCTGCGCGTGTATCGTACTAATGTAGCCCACTCAGCCGACTGCTAACCTGCGCGGCGGAGTATCTGCTGTGATAACGATAGAGGCCAGATGAAATAACCCTTTAGAATTCCTCGTTATAATCTCGTAAATTACAGCGGATTCCGTTTATAACATTTTGTTTATTAATTTAGGTACTGAGTTTTCTTTATATAAAGTCCATTTCAGATCCATGTATGCTAACATATACGAATGTCTGTGGCTACGTACAGTTATTTCTCACATCAGCCCCGATGCTAACTACAGAGAAGGTCTCAGAAACGATGCCTTTTATCTGCAGTTTAAAGCAATTGATTATTCGAGAGAATTTTAATGCTTTCAGATACAGCTCATTGTTGCTTTACGTATTTACAACAAATTGTAGTGCTACGCATAGGAATGGTGATTTAAACTAATAATTGCAGTCAGAGACACTCAAGTTTCTAATTGGAACATTTAAGTAACATATTCCCGTCACTTTCAGAAGGGGCAGATCATCTTACTGGCTCTCCGATGTCTCCTGGTTCTCCCTTCAGGCCTTCAGGGCCGGGTGGACCTTCAGGCCCTGGTATTCCAGTCAGTCCCATTGGTCCCTCGCTGCCACGCATTGCCGTCTGTGGAAGTAAATAATAAGGTGGGAAACATTAAACAAAATACCGTGTATGGTAACAAGATTCACTTTTTTTTTCGTATAATTCGTCTTCATATTGTCTTTCACTTCTTTTCCTTTTTTCAGTTTCTGTAAATGAATATATGGAGGGAGTGGCATGCTTTCTTGGCGAGGTTGCTTCACTGTCTCCGTATTTCTGTGAACGTGTTCACTAAAACTGAGAAGAAATGGAATCCAGATGATAATATTTATTACAAAAACAGCGAATGCACTCGTCTGATAATCATGTTTGAAGAATGAAGCTAATCTTGGTGAAATCGAAAGAACTGCGGAAAATCTCGTGAAAGTTCGTTCACGGCCGAGAGTTCACCGGCTTCTTCCGTAATAAAGGATAGATGCATTCCTGGTGGGCTGAATAGCTGAACATTTAAGTTCTTAAATTTCTGCAAGGATCAAATTCTCTGTTCATGATCTAGTATACCATTATTATTGGGAAATTCAGTACGAAAGTTGGCTGCAGCTACATGTCATTCGTTGTCATTATGTGGGCAGATTTATGTTTTATATATGTAATACATTTAATTTTAAGGCCAGTGGCGAGAGTTTGGATCGAACCCGGGACCGGGAACGCCTGGATGGTTTACTTATTAACACAGTAGCCTAGTAATTAAAAAGAACACGTAGCGGGAACCTTAGTTATATGTGCAGGGTGCGAGGGTAACATGAGAATCGATGTGATAGAAACTGCAGTTTGATGTACCCGTGTGCTTCTGTTGCTGCACCTACCATGTGTTGAGACAGCATTTGTCTGAACATCTCCGTCTGCTGGTCCGGCCCTTTCTCGTTTCCCTGCACGTTCAGCTGTGGAAAGGGGGTTTGGAGTTAGTTATTGTTGAACCTGAGTAGTATATAATTTCTTTTTATTTGTAAAATTTTAATCGTGTTATTAATCAGCTTTCGCTGGTTGCGTCCAGTGGTCTGAATAGATATAGAATTAACTTTTATCTATGAATTATTAGATAATTATGGGGACTCATTTGTGTGGGAATCGCCCTGTCTCAAGGCCCCCCTACCATACTGAGATACGCTAGTGTAAATGCATTTATTAGGGCTTAGTTGAAAACTCGAGCGGACAAAGACTGCGTGTCTTAAACATCGCGGCCAAATGTGAGTCGTTTGTCTGAAAAGAGAGTTAAGATTGGTAAATCTTTATAAGTTGTATGAATTATATAATATGCCTATCCCAACTGAGATTTCATTGTGAGATTATGAGCACCTTAGTTACACATTAACTAACTAACTAACCCCATGAAGGAGACATTTTTGTTATAAGCTGGTAGTCCTTCAGAAAATCAAGGGGTTTCCCCTTTCACCTAACCCGAAATTTCCTAGCCGTTTTCACAAGGTTCCATTATTTGAGTCTATTGTAAGCAAGTTCAGTCCAATTCACAGGCTCTCACACCAGTTCTTTTATATTAATTTTAATATAATCTTCCATCTATACCTAGGTCTCCCAAGTGGCTACTTCCCTTTAGGTTTTCCGGCTGAAATTTTTATCCATGTCTAGTATAGCTTATATCCCACGCGTGTTACATGTCCCGACAGTCGCAGTGTCCTTGATTTGACCGCGCTAATATTAATCAGAGGCACAGAACATCTCCTTGAAAGGCATTTATCATTCCAGCAACTGTTAAACAAACAACCTGGCAATATGCTTTTCATAAATACGCATGTGTGGGTGTAAATTCAACTGATGGAGGGTTTACAAAATGCGAGAGAAGAAGGCATACATTTACAAATATTCAGTAATGAACGTGGTTTGCTGCATTAGCTGTCTACAAAGCATTTAGTATATTATTAGAGTTCACCCTCGGGCAATGATTGTAACAAAATAAACCACAAAGGGTACATTTATTATGAGGCACACAGTTGTATAAAGCTGACACGCAGGCAGGTTACATGTACGGTACCTCCAGCCGGGATGTTCTTGCCTGTTTTGTTCATAATTATAGGCACCCAAAGTAAGATCAAAAGCAAGTGTACATATGCTGAAGCTGGCAATTTTGACTTCCCTCTGGCGGCTTTACTTTGAAAATAATGCCTAAAGCGATGCATAATTAACATTATAAACACGACAACAAACCATGGGCGTAATTATCTATTTACTAACATCTGTGTTGATAGGAAAACCTGTCGGCAGGGGTAGTGCGATTTATTCTCAGCATTCCGACATGAAATATTTTCGAAGGCGTTTTTAATGTAATCAGCAAATTACGACAAAATTTGTCTTTTATAATGTGCCTTAAATATGAGGAAGTATATAATCAAAATTCTGTATTTCAGTGGAACCAATCCAGTGCTTCTGCTACGATGTTGACGTTTTAACTAATCGAGTGACTAAATCAACCCCGCGTATCGTAGCCTTCAGTCATCAGCTGATAGTTTCCCATTTGGACTAAATAGTCCCCGCCTCTTATGGAACCAGAAGGTAGATTTATTACCGTGTTTACAAAATGTCATCATCAGCTCTTATCTTGAGCCTGCTGAATCCAATGGACACTCTCATAGCGTAATAATCTCACTTTCCGTTGCCCAGCTCTTCCTCTTCAAGAAGATATATTGTATTTCGTTTTGCAATGTGATGTTTAGCTCTCGCTGTGTCCCCTACAACAAGGCGACGCTCTGTTGGCGCTCAGTTATTGCGTTTTATGAAGAAGAGCGACATCCAGTGCTGACTCTTACCTTTACCAGCATTTGGTGTTTCCTGTTGCAGACCTGCTGCGAATTCATGAAATTTAATTATCGTTCGACGGTCTCAAGCCTTTCGTAACTTTATGATAAATTACTTTAGACGTCTTTGATTACTTAAGTGTACTTGGGCACCGGGCCATAAATATGTACGGCCCTTTGTGAACATGATGGTGATCCTTCGGGTTGCCAAAAGGTGGGAAATTTCTTGAAAAAATAGCGACTGTCAGCTTTTCTCGTTGAAGACTTCAGGTCCTTGTATATTCCGCCAGGTCTGACACTAGAACCTCTGCAGTTTGCCCACGCAGCGTATTTACGTGTCCCATATGGTTCGTATAATCTACAGTGCTTATGTCGCTGTGCAGCATTCGCTGTTTAGTCTTTACATTGGAAGCATACCTTGGTCTCTGTGAGGTAGGAATTGCATATTTGTAGGTATATGTAGCGTCATTTAATTTTGTCGTTGAAAGGTTTCTGTTTCCTTCCCTGTAATGCATGTCTTACTGCATCCCTCTTCTTTTTATTACTATTTTTGTACTAATTTTTTGAACTGTTGAAGAGTGTCATCGATTTTCCAAGGGTCAAGTGAACAGAAACTTAACTATTTGGCCCTGAATCTTCACTCAGAGGTCAGTGATTACAGGGACATAACTGACTAGTGTGTCATGTTACATCCTTCGCTTAAACCCCACTTGAATCAGTTACCGGCCATTCCGACATGCACGCGCAATAACAAACAGCGTCGGTATTCCAGCAACATAGTATATATGGCAGCAGTACCCGAAGTTTCAACACAGTTCATATCGCTGTCCGCCGCTGGACATGATGCTATGCCATGTACGTTACCTCAGGACCTCAGAACCCTCCTCTTCAAGTTTAATCTTAACATTATTGTCCAGTCCCATTTTCAGTATTTCAGGTGCACCTTTTGCGACGCCTTTTTGAAAGTTTCGTAGAACATTTACAGTAACGTTTTATTACGATCACGCCCGGATCCTAAACCCGGAGTATAGTACATCCACCCTTCGCTTATCAGCGACAGCTTATTCGTAGGCACACTTATATGTTGGGGGCTTTTTATTAACGGTCTTTATAAAATAAAGTTCTTTGCTGTTTTAGGATTTTTTCAAGTGCTGTTTACAAAACTACGCCAGTTAGCCCTTCCATGCCTGTCTTCGTTCATCTGTTGTGGACAACTCTAGAGCGGACGGAAGAATTTTCCTGAAATGTGATATTTACGAGTTTCGCTAAAATGTGTTGACATGTCGCAGTTGCTGTAGAAAGTAACGGACTCTTTACTTGGAGACCTATGGGGGTTTCTGCGCGCATGCTAACGTGTGTCGTTAAATATTTATCACAGCAATAAATGTATCTAAAAAACTGTAGAGGAAAACGAAACATGTGCACATTTTATACCCATTTCACCTTTTTGTCGTTATCTTAAGGCTGTTTGGTGTGACGTGTAAAGTTAATTATTGTACCTGCTTTCCAGCTTTATATCAGTCCGTCCGTTTGCCTGTGCGCTCCACCTGCTGTAAATTATTAATAAAGAGAGCGTCAAAAGTTAACATGTACGAACTGAAAGTCTAGAGGCAATAACAGACAGAACAAGCCAGAATTACTAGGCTGTGAGAACGGTTCATAATTGTATATGAAACCTGTAGCTTTGTCATACTGTATGGTACATGACAGAACGTTTATGGAAAGAAAATTTAATAGAATTAGAATTAGTCGAGGATAGTAAACCGGAGGGACTATTTGATATGACACGTTAGTTTGGACATCTAACGTTCTAGAAACTTAGACGGGAATGTGTTGAATTACGACGCTAATACAATCTTACCGGCATCATGAATACATGGCCGGGAGGTCCTGGAATGCCATTGAGTCCGGGAATACCATCCCTACCCATGTGACCTTTGGGACCTGGAGGACCGGACCCACCGGGTGGACCCGTGTAGCCCCTGGGACCAGGAGGGCCTCTTATTGTGATGTAGTGGTATCTTGAATCTCCTCCAGGAGTACCTACGTACTCCTCACCAGAACCTTCCTCCTGCGAAGAAAAATAATTGGTTTTGAGTTTGTGTGGTTCAGCGTGGCTACTCTGTCAAGCATGAGTGGCGGCCGTGTGCGTAACGCCTAAGCTTCTGTGTCCATTCGATGAAGTATTGTAAATGTATATTGGCGATGCTGCAGACTGGTAAAGCAGTTTCGTGTTTTATTAATCACTTGTTAGGCGGGCGAGTGTTTTGTCGGGGTCTACGTCAGGGCCACTTGTATGCTGGGTGACGTAGCGGAGGAATGCAATGGAATAAGATACAATAAAACGTGCTGAATAGGAGTAACACAATTAGAGGAACGGGTGTCAGTGGCTGGAATACGAATGGGCCAAGGAAAGTATTTCATACTTAAAAGATTTATTTCTAGGCACGATATATGAATATCAGCAAAATTAACCTTCAAGTGAGTGCGTCCTTACGCGTCAGTGTTGCAAATAGGTTCGCTGTCTGCATAAGTACTTACATACGTTGTGTTGTGTTGATACTCATGAGTAACCACGAGAGGCTCAGAGGTACCATTGACCTGGTACAAGTCCTCCTCACCCTCTTCCTCTTCTTCCTCTTCATCTTCCTCTTCCTCGTCCCTGTTGTCACCAACTGCCTCTGCGCCGCCAATTGCGGTGTCGCAGTCCGGAGCATAAGAAGTGCAGATCTCATAGGCAGCGTCGGGGGTAGGTGAAATCTTGAATATTTGCACGTCGCCCTGCACATAAAATGTTGCAATTAGAGATCCTGGTCTAGAAATAAACACAAAGGAAACTGGGTGGTCCCTGTGTGTCCGGGATCGGTCACCAGATTGTGGGACGATATTAAAATATGAAGCAGCTAATCAATCAATAGAAAATGTGGCAAATTCAAATATTTGGGGAGGAATAAAGTACTGGAATTATATTAACGAAGCAATTGAGAGCAGATTAAATTCTAGGCGTACTTCCTACTTTTCGTTTCATATATCTAGAAAGCTAAAGATAAAACGTACGGAATTGTAATGTTTCTCCACTTACGTCTAAAGTGTTTCAGATAAGGATGCCACTTTACCGTGAAAACATCCTGTCAAGTAGCTTATAAATAGTAAATTCTAAACTGAATTGGAAGCGAAACAGCACCGCGGACAAGCTGTAGTTACTAACCGTGTACAGGACGTCATCCAGAAGCTGCTGTCCGATAAGAACGATCCCTGTCGTACTAATTTTGGAGGACGTCTGCCGGACCAGCTCTCTTGTGATCTGCTTTTTGCAGTCTAGTATCAGTGTTGCAGCATCTCCTTTTACACTGAACCCCAGCCTATGCCATCTGCGTGGAAGAACAATGCGTTTCTGTACTGTGGGATGGAATGAAATACATATGCAAGGAATAAACGTAGGTTTCTTTCCGGCTGTGTTTGTGGTTGGTTTATTGCCGAATGGTGTCAACAACTCAGACGATGTGGCATCGAATGCTGGGGTGGCTGATGAAGTGGAATTTATTTGGAAGGAAGCAGTCTGGCATGATCCAGGTACTATCCCAGTATTTTCGTAGGGAGTCTAAGGAAACTACAAAGAACCCAGTTAGGACAGTCGATTATTTGGCCGAGGTTAGAACCAGGCATCTACCAAATAAAAATGCAGGGCGTTGCCGTTTCCAGCAGTCCGTTCCGTAGTAATCGTGATATTGAATTATGTCATTTATATAATTAATAAAATAGTGTACAATGTAACGCGACGTAATGCGATACAGTACGATGTAATATAACGTTTAGAACGGTGTATCGTTACCGGGTAATACAGTGTTAATTATCACAGTCCATTATCCACCGTTCAAAGATGAAAATTGACCTGTGTTGTATTCAAAATTCAGCTCGTTCCGCGCAGTAAACACACTCTATCTCCGTTATAAACATCTGTCAGTTAATATAGTGTAGGGCAATAATCGCTGTTTACTTCTATTCTGATAGCCTTATGAAGCAAAGAAATACGGTGTGTGGGAAGAATGTAGGATAACTGCTGGGCTCTGAAGGGTTAAATTAGCAGCAACAAAGCTGGGCTATGAACGTGTGCACTTGACAGGCGTGTGCGTGAGTATTGGTGTTGGTTGTTGAAATGTCTGTTATCGGTATTTGTACACAACTTACATAAATTGGTCTTCTACAGATCCTTTCTTCTCTCGTCTTCTGTTTCATGCATCCAGTACGTCTCTGAATTTGACGTATCGGGGCTGAATTCTGACCATTCTCAGGCCTGATAGACTCAATCCCTGAATGACTTGTCATACTTTCACCCCTCACGTCTGAGTGCCGATCAAAGCTCTGTATCTGTTCCATGGTTAGAATTCCTACTTAAGGCCAACTTTCTACTTAATAACAATTCGTAACAACGGTAAGAACGAATAAAAACCAAATTTTGCGGAGCGAAGTAAGCAGTTGACACTTCCCGTATGATTTAAAGAAGTTGTCCCTGTGCACACCTTGAAGGCATATGACAAAGGGGCGGTATAGCTCCACACATTCTTAGATTAGTCATCAACTTCACGCCCCTGCCACTTTACTGCCGGGGATGGAGCCTCCGATGCCCACTGAGAACGAAGTTGAGTGGGCCCCAGGACTGATTCGGATGCTCTGAAATGGACGAAAATATCTTGCCCCTGCGAACAATGGAACCACGATTCCTCGGTGGTTCAGTCGGTAGGATATTCACTGTATTGACTGGGCTATCCCGGCTCCAGACTCCATTTTGATGAAGATACTAATGGACGAATTGAATTACGCATGTGAAATTCATTGATGTACACAGATTGTAAACATATGCAAAATATCTTTAAGAAATACGGGTTTTAGACCTACGTTAACAGTTACAGGCTTGGCGACAGTGCATTTTTTCTGGGTTCTGTCCTACAAATTTAGTTCTGTTGGATATTGTAGTATAAATACACACAGAATTTATCACGAGATTATGTGGCTGTTAGTTTATAGGTTATGTTAACCCTCCCCCACATACGTGAAGACTGACGCATGTCGAGGCAAGTAGGCGTTATACGCCCTTGTTACTAAGCGAGTCTACGTGGGCGTTTAGTCCTGCCCGTTATTCAGGGTAGCTAGTGCATCCGGACATGTGCCAGTGGACTTGCATTTTGTATGTCATGTCCGCAGCTGAGACGAGTGTATCGAGCGATGCTGCGGACGGCATTGCTGTGGAGTGCAGAGCCACATGTCACGTGATTATGTGCAACCACACAGACACTCTGAATCGACAGAGAGTATCATTATAAATCACAGGGTTTATTGTTTATTTTTTAGTTTATTTAATGCCATTTCCTCACCTCTTTTATGTTACTCAGCGACAAATGGGCCGATATTTTTACAATGCATTAGGAAATATAAGTTAAGAAGCAGTCGTGCCCTATTTCAAGGAGGTAACTCAGCAATTGTTTGGAGAAACTGAATAGAATCATGAAGTACTTCGATAATGATAGCTCATTTGCGAATTGGAACTCCTCAAATGCAAAAATTCCAGGCTAGGGGCTGGACAATCCGGAGTTCGAATCCCGGCAGGGGCAAGAGATTTTTCTCTCCTCCAAAACGTCCAGAGCGGCTGTCGGCCATATCCACCCTTTGTTCAGTGGTTTGCGGTTTTCTTCCTAGGAGATAAAGTTACCGAGGTGTGATGTCCATTCACGTCCATCCAGTGCCGAGGTTCCGAAGAAGTACAACTATACCGCTACTCCCCTGCATGCCTTCATGGCGTAGACACGGACAAACTTGCCCCTTGCTTTTACCACCTACAAAACTACTAAGCTCGGTCTCTTTATCTAGCAGATTCTGTTGGTTAATGTGACAGGTTTTAAATTTGTCTCGGTTTGTCCAATAGTTTAATTTTTACATTCCTTATTAATTTTTCATTTTAATATTAACCCTTTAAAGACGAAGCGTATCTGTTTTATATAAGGACTCAGTGCGTACCGCGCTGTAAACACTCTCCACTTCGGTTATAAAAACCAATGTCTTAATGTTTTGTAAGGCAAAAGTTGCTGTTTGTTCTGAGATCCGTACAAAACACATAAACGCAATGTGGGCACCACGTAGAATTTTTTAATGTTAAACCTGGTGGTATGTAAAGTTACCGCTACGCTTTAAAAGGTTAACCTATGTCTTATAAGTTGTGTAGTGCAAAAGACCCAATGCCTTCGAAAAGACCAAAACTTCTGGATTGCTTAATAAGACTTTGAAGACTATAACTGGTCTACCTTATGTGTGAATACGAGTATTTGGTTCGACCATCATGTGCTTCCATTGGAAAGACAAGTCGGTGAATGCTGTGTAGCAAAATAATGTTTGTTTGCTGTAACAGTCACACTGAAAACATTCGTACACTCTACGGAAAAAATACAGAGGCTTTAGTGTTAAACCTGACGTTACAAATTCTAACCACTACGCTTGCAAAGGTTAATATTTTAGAAGATGCTAGATTTCAGTTCTATACTTTTATCTGGAACGTTCCTGGACGTGAAAAGTATTAGCATTAGTCAGCAGCGTTAGATATTAATACTGGAAAACTGTTCGGATATCCCTTTCCGGCATTTCTGCGTTCACTTACTTGCCATCACTGATGTCAGCACCGAAGCTGATGGTCTTCTTCGAGGCAGGCTTAGTGTCAGGATCCTCGTAAAACAACGTAATATCATCGCCTAGTGATACTGCAATCTGCTCGTCACCTGTGTCGCTGTAGATGGTGAAGAAGGCAGCCCGCCTTGCACCTGAGTCAAATGTCAAAGTGGTTGTTACACCCGCGCACTGATCTTGTTGTAATTAGAGAATGTGGCCTGACGGAAGGTTGGGTATTGTTTTTGAATTTAAAAAATTACCAACTTACTTGCTGTCCCTGAATGGTAAATTATAACATAAGTCCGCAAAGAGGAAGTAATGGAGTTAAGTTTAAAATCCGATAATTTAGGACCTATAACACATTTAATTTTTTATTCTCAAAAGTGTGTTAAATTTTAAACAAATCATTTACCTTTTTTTTTGTTTGCTCATAATGATGTGCGGCCCGCCTTAACTGTCAAAATTACTTGTTTGGCGCGCGTGCTATTTGAATTTGGAACGCCTGGTTCAGTTGTTATGTCGTAGCCGGCCAGAGCGTCACTTGCCAGAATAATGTAAAACGGTAAAAGCCTGGACAGGCCCTTAGGACTCCATCAAGTTGAGGCTCCCAGAATTTCTAGACGTGAAATTGGTAAGGTTTTCAGTCCTACGCACCGGCCGCCTTAACCCTCCCCCCTCCAGAAAATATTCCTGGTACTCATTTCTGTTAGAGGCTAAGTCAGCCACAGGGCTATGTGCGGCCGGAAGGATTAAGTCAATGAGAAACCACATGACCCCATCAGGAATCGAACCCAAGACCCTCCGGGATTGTAACGCACTGCCGCAACCAGGTGCTCCACCGTGTGCCCCATCAGAATAATGTATGCGTAAAATATTGGCTTTTAATACGCTAAAGAACAACACCTCATATTTCTAACTGGGTAGGACGCGAAATACATTTGCTGGTATCAGTATTTTACCTTTTGTTGGCCTGACCTCAAGCAGAATAGAGAAGTCTTTCGGATATCCTAAAGGAAAGAGTTGAGCGGTCTGGACTGTCAGAATCGTCCGCTCGCTGATGCTATAGGCTACATCGGGGTGGGACCCTGGGCGTGACGTGCACATTCCAGTCGTCCGGTTCACTCCTAACGGCAGGTTGTGGATCCGCGTCGCGTGCAGCAAATCCACCAAGCCTTCTGCAGAGCAAAAAACAGACTGCTTGCAACTGACCACATATTATGCAATATGAGAGACTCCACGAAATGTAGATATTCCGTCGGGGTAACGTTATGGGGCAGAGTCAATCTTCAGAAACAAACAGTGCCTCTACTGGTCAAGACGGTCCCTGCTTTTATGGAACTCGAGAGCGTCCTGTCGTCTTCACAAGAACTTGTCATTTACTTACATCCTCAGCCAGTCGGTTTCAGTTCATATACTCAGATCCTATTTCTTTATGATCCATTTTAACATATCCATGCCTGGCTGTTCCAAATGGCCTCTTGCCTTGAGGGTTTTCTACCAAAACGTGTTACGCGCTTCTCATCGCCCCATACATGCTACGCGCTTTGGTCATCTCAGCGTCCTTCACGTAGTGATTTCCCTCCATGACATCTCGGAACCAAAATTTCATGAACGTTTTACCGAAGGCTAAATGCGGTCATCGAACATTTTGTTTGTTTTGTTTTCTAATCGTTCCACCGCAGAGACGTTGAATTTCTACTTCATTATGCCTATTCATAGAGTACTGGTTCCGCTTCCTCCCTCTATGACAAATATCTAAAAGATCTGTCAGTGCAACGTTATAATCACTCGGCTGATGAACAAAATACAGCCAACTCTTGGAACATCGTTTATATTAAATTTACATCATATAATGAGAAATGTGTAACACAAATGTCGATTGGTTTCACGTTAATCAATATATAACGTAAAGGTTTTTCTGTCTCACAAATTTCCATCCGCCCTGCTTTACTGTCAGGTGCTGTTTCATTGCTAGGCAACCAGTAGGCCTAAAGATTTAATGCAATAATTACATGTTACGCGTTACAAGATTTATCACTATTGAGCGCCACGGCGGCGGACAATAGATAGATGTGTGATGGCGCATACTTCCATTTTTATTGCCTGAATTTTGTACTAAGTCAGAGTGATTCAGTGTTCGTTCCCTGCAAGGCATGAAATGTCATGTGTCAGTTAAAAGGTTAAATTATCGTGTTACGTTGTACGACTATTTCTAAACTGCACAGGCAAACAGAACGACGACGACGACAACAACAACAACAACAACAACAATTGTACGACGTTCATGAATATACACACGGGAATTTAATTTAATGTGAACACACTTAAGAACGTTAAGTAAGGTTATATTTACTTTGTGTGATATAACAACCAAAGTCTCGCTTTTCACTGGAATTTATTTCAAGAGAAATCAGAAGGAAGAATATGTATGGTATTTTATGCAAGTACGAACAGACGAATAAATTAAATAAATGAAATCATAGTTGAATAAATTTATGTTTGTGCGTTTATGTGTGCCTTTATGTGTGTGCATGTATAAATTAACTAGCGGATAAATGAGCAACAACGCAAGTAAACATCCCAGAAGGCTCGAATCTTCATCGGCGCCGCAGTAAGAACCGCGACTCTCGCAGCAACAGTAAATACGTTATTCTAAATAGTTGGGTTGAATGTTTTGCTACTGCAGCCTGCATCATTTCACTGGTCTGTAGTTAGATACTTGGCAACAGTGTACCAGAAAAGACATGAGGAGCAATGAGTTCATGACCGGGTTTCTAAACGCATATTTTATTTGAACCCTGTGTCAGCTGATGGCGGCGTTGTGGTAGTGGTAATGAACTACTTTCCAGTGTAAACTATTAATTCAGATATTCTTCATCGTCACGCTGAAAACTTGTTTCAAGGTTAGCAGACACCGTGGCGTTAGTCAGTGCTGTAAAATGATGTATTTTCAAAACCGACACACAGAAATATTCGACTGATTGGCATTACACTGAGAAGAATGGAAAGTTTGGGCGCCTTCCTCTCCTATTTTATCGTCTCTAATGAAACAAAGTTCGAATTTTGATCAAGTAAGGTTTGTAATTGTGCTTTATTAATTTTAATTAAGTGTACATTTATGTACGTATAGTCCTGTAAGTTATGCGGGACGCGTCTTTATTTAATTGTTAATGGCAACAGGAGACTTCTGTCACTTCGTGTGTGCTCTGAAAACTGCTGTTGATTGTTCAGTGTACAAGTTCGGAAATGTACATATAGCCTCACAGTTCATTCCCTTTTTTAATTATCTCAAAACCGTAAGACGTACGGAAAAATGTCACTGAACCTAAAATGCGTATTTCATTTTTCTCTACAGCCTTTGTCCAATGTATTTTTTGCTTCAATAACTTCTAGTCAGAATTTAATTAACACTGGAATGTGTAAAGAAACTTGATGAAGTTTTAATAACTACCTCATTATAAGTTTCCTCGGAAACCCATTCATCGCTTCTGTACTTATTTCATTTGTGAATATGGAGGGAGTGGGCGACGTTTATAGGTGCTCCGCAGGGTGGTAACCTGGTCTTAATGTACGTTTATTGAAGGGACCTTCACTGGGACGTTTAAGCAGATTAAATTTTTGGAGGAATAAAACAACATAATATTCATACATTTTCAATAAAACCGGTTACTGCCCATAATTTTGGCAAATAGCCATTGAAATTAAAGACTGTTACAAGAATATTTAAGGAAGCTTCTTCAAAGCACACTTATGAAATATATAACAATAACTTTGATTGTGTGGTGTGCTGGTCTTTATTTAAATTGCATACTAGGTACACCGTATGATAATACAAATCAAGATATTCACATAAATTCTCTACCGCACATACACAGCGAAGACAAGTAGAATACCAGAGGATACAAAGAACAAATACCACTGGGGCAATAAGATTTTTGGCATCAGAAGAAAAGCTGGATGGGATAACCAAACGTAGAGTGTTTAGGAACAGATGATTAAGCTGTGAGATATACTTTTCGGGCAGACACACACACTTTGATAAAAGAGCATGTCGTGAAAATTCGAGCAGCAATATGCCTATTTCTGAAATACAGCATTTTTATACGAATCGCTATTACAGGCGCGATCCAGTTTCTTTAAGTGCTTCAATATTAACCCTTTAAAGACGAAATGTGTCTGTCTTATATAAGGACTCAGTGCGTACCGCGCTGTAAACACTCTCCACTTCGGTTATAAAAACCAGTCTCTTAATGTTTTATAAGGCAAAAGTTGCTGTTTGTTCTGAGATCCACACAAAACACATAAACGCAATGTGGGCACCACGTAGAATTTTTTAATGTTAAACCTGGTCGAAGTTCCGCTTGGCTTTAAAAGGTTAATGCAAACCTGCCGATTAGAATCGATTCTCTGTAGTTCTGTAAGTACATGACCCTTCACGTCCGGGAAGGAGCGTCGTTTCTTCTTCCGATCTTCAATCTCTGTGCTTGTGCTCAGCCTGGGGAATGTCGCTAATGAGAAACCCACGCCCCGTGTCCGGCTGTCAGCGCACACTGCGGTTCGTGAGGGTCTGAATGCAAACACAAGCCTGGGCTTACACGAAAATAGCGAAGCCTATACAAATGTGCCTTCTGGTTAATAAACTTTAATGCTGTTATTTCACGACGTTTGAGCAAATTCTAAATTTAAGCAGCGTCATGTAAAATAAAAATGATTGTGAGTTGTTTGTAGCACGCAGGTAGTGGGGTTTTATCCAGTTCGAGCCGTGTATGTAGGCGTATGCTTGCTTGTTTGTGTTTTTATTTGTCCTGCAACGTTAGAAGCCTTGCGGGAAAGCGGTCCATCGACGAAGGAGTCCTGCCAAATTCTGTAGTAGTAGTAGTAGTAGTAGTAGTAGTAGTAGTAGTAGTAGTAGTAGTAGTAGTAGTAGTAAATTATTATTATTATTATTATTATTGAGAAATTTAATTCTGGGTTGAAAGGACGTATAGAGCCTAGTGGTACAAGCTAAAGGCGAGGAAGAACAAACTGTTCTCATTTGACACTTTTTTCTTTCTGTTTCAATGTACACGAGCAAAGTGCCTCCATAATAGTAGTTTACGCTGAATCAAGTTTCTTAAGTAGTTCCAGTCGGTGGCCCATTTTACTGAAAATCAATCTGACAGACTAACAGTGTAGTGAAGATACTTCGTACCTGTCTTCTTCGTAAATAATTGTATGCACACGCACATACACACGAAGTTTAACGTAGCTTCTTTTGTTATAGATGTTGATAATTTTTTGCTAGAATTCTAGGTGTTCGCAAGAATATATGCCGCTTAGTAATTCAGGTAGACTCGGCAGACATTTTTCGTCTGTGCAAGTAAGTTCGTCCTTACCTCAGTCTGTTAAAATGTAAATGCATGTAGATTAATGGCACTGGATGGAAGGTGAAGGCATCCAAGGCGAAACCGTGCGAGGAAAATGTTTCACGTAGACCTGTTGACTTGTGTGTCATACGTGGAAGGCAGTCCTGTACAAGCATTTAGCTTTGGTTCTGTTTCTAATCAGTTTCATTGCATTAGGAGGTTGAGCAGCTGGTTCCATAACTAACCCTTTTTCGTGTTCATCTTCAGCCTTAATCACCCGAACAAAACTTTCCGTGCTTCAGTTTGTCCCAAAACATATTTTTCCTCCAAAGCTTTTGCTGTAGGACTGTAGTGCACATGTATACAACCTGTTTCTCCAAAAGCAATTACAACGTGATCATTTATCTTTGCCTGTATTTCCATTTGACTCTTCTAAATACGTTTTATAATCGTTTTTTGTTTCTGCTTTGAACACTAGGCACTCGTTCTGACATTGCATCAACACGTGTAAACTTCGCGCTATGCGTAGACACTTTCGAAGGGGTCAGATCTTTGTTATGTCTGGTACACTGTCGCTGGATTCTCTTCAGCGTCACTTCAGTATTACGCAATGCATATCCTTAGCAGCTAACTTGTGAACATTCTTTCTGGTGAACGTTACGCCGCCACTGATTGGCCGAATGAACTCAAGCAATTAGAGTCCCCTCAGTTGCGCGGTGGCCTTGCTTTTGTCTACTGTACACGTAATTGAAGCTGTTGTTTCAACTTTAATCGTATTACAGAAATCACTCTGAACAATCAAAAATTATTTTTCCTTGCATTTAATTGAAATTCACGGCATGTAAACGTGTTACATGTAAACGTTTTACAAATAATGAGATCTACATTTTGTGACGTGCGATAACTCGTGCGTGATAGAATATTTTTGAGAAGTATGGTGACCTTCAATGTTGGCAATATATAAAACACGTGTATAACAGAATGTATAATATTAAGTATGTAAAGCACGCATTGCAACTGACCAACTTGCACTGAAATTAACGCTTTCAGAACTCTAAATTCTATATAAATATTCAGTTCTTATCTCACAGAGAACGCAGTTCATCTGCAGTATGAAGGCCAGCCGGTTAACGCCGTACGGAGAAATAACGGATGTTTGTTGTGAGAAGAGCACAAAACGTATGATTAAAATGAGTGGACAGAGTGCAGGAATTCGTAATGTTACTGCACGTGGTAGATACAAATAGGTCATCGTACAGACTACTGGGCTTTAAAGAGCTGAATTCTTAAGTAAATTTTTTAATGTTGACTTTCATACCAAATTTGAAAAATAAAAATCAGCCCAGTATTGAAAATGCAGATGTAAGTACCCACAGGCCGATATACTGGCCACCACGTCCATGCCTGCTGTACGTGCCACCCAACTTCTTCTCCGGTCGGTACTGGAGTCCTTACCCTAAAGGTGAAGTGCCGGGGTGTGGAGCTGAGTCACCTGACGTTTCGGAATACCTCTGTTGCTCCAAATGTCGCAGTGGCGTGGTAATTAGTGACGTTTGTTTATTCTTACGCCGAGCAGACCAGTGTATCGGCAAAGTTCTGAACTTGCATTATGGAGATGCTTGGTTCTAATCCCGGCCGAGACCTCGGGTGTCCTAACTGATGTGTTCTTTGATTTTTGTTAACCCCTCCAAGGCAAATGCCAGGATATTTGTCTGAATTAGACCAAAATCTAAATGTGTCTACAAATTTGGGTAAAAATCACAGATTTGAAAAGTCACGAAAATCCGTGCAGTGGGAGATGCCCTGACACATGCAGTCAGACGGACAGAGAGATATGACGAAGCAAATATGTACTTTCTGCATGCGGACATGCCTACAAATAATAAGAAATAATAGGATGAACTAGAAAACGCGGTCGACCCTTGAAGCTGAGCACTTACATCCGTCCGGTGCCGAGGTTAAGATTGAGTGGAGCTGTGTCTCCAATCCCTCATACTCATTCATAGTTTGGTGCTTCGTTAAGCACAGGGACGATTTCATCTCATCTTCTGAGCTGTGGCACCGTGTAGTCTGGTAGCTGGATACCAGTGTTTGGGGGGGGGGGGGAACGTATCTTCAAGCCTCAATGTGGATGTTTATGTGGAGGCAGTTACGTCTGGTATTCACGTACCGGATTATACGGTCGCATCACTGTCGTGACGCGTAAGTGTTGCGAGTATTTGCCGTACCTTCCCCTGCCTTACTGCTTTTTCAAGGTTGTGGCCATTAGCTGACAAATGATAGCCTCAAGGCTGGTGTTATCAGTAAGAAAAGCGACTTTCCTGGTAACGTTGCGGAAGGAGTAGTCCATTTCACCGCCCGACAGTTCGTTTCTGTTCGAATAATCGTCGGTGTCATGTTACTCGATAAGGAAGCGATATTAAGAAACAAACGTTGGCTTGGCGAGTAGTTTCGTAAATGTAATTTCATAAATTTTCGGATGTTTATTCGGGACTTAGTGTGCGTTTTTTGCAACAGACAAAAGTGTCTACAAATCGTGTTTTCTGTGATATGTGGTGGTGAGTGACACTGTAGTGTCTGGTCTGGTCAGCACGTGGTCGACAAATAAAGACACAGTTGGTTCGTGCGTTCTTATGAACAGGATTCGCCCGAGTCTGAAGAAACAGAGAACATCGTACTGGGAGAAAAGAGTAATGGCGATGGTTCTTATAGCTTAAAGGTAACGGTGTTCCTTTTCATTCGTGCAGCACCAGAGGTTTTTTTTTTTTTGGTAACGGCGCCCATACCATCAACCCAATACCTTATTTTGTAATTGGCTAATGGAAAAGAGTAGTTGAAAATTCAATATGAAGCCTTTTATTGAAGAAAGTGTGTGCGTGTCGCGGCAGTCTGATGATTAATGCCATATTTAGGCACTTTGATTCTCGTGTAGGTGAAAGTATGTACATGTCGAGACGGTCTGACGAATAACGCCATCTTTTAGACACATAATAATCCCGTGTGTGTGTGTGTGTGTGTGTGTGTGTGTGTGTGTGTGGCGGAGACATTTACACCTAGATCCCCGTGTAAGTGAAAGCATACTCGTGTTGAGGCGATCTGATGGTTAAGGCCATCTAACCATAACAAGTAGCCTGTAGGGTCAATAAGTTACGAAGTCCCTCATGTGTCACAAATTAGCCATTTACTTAACACTTCTTGGTTCCACACAGGCAACAGATCTACTTTTACGTCCTGTTTTCGTCACAACTGGTTGTACTGTAATGGCGGTAGACTCATTGCGTCCATCTATTTATGTTACGATCCTTTGCACGATGATGTCACGCTGTGAGTTGCACCCCATATTGGCCCGAAGGCGACAAACGACTTAAAGCCTCGGGCTGCTTGCTTAGTTCATCATGTGAGTTTAGAAATTAGGGTTTTTTTTATCTTCGTGTAGCAAGACATCGCAGTACGCGTTCTTGTTACAGCATCGGAGTGTATTCACAAACCTCCACACTCAAATCCTGTTGATGTTTAATTGTTTCCACCCGGTAAGTTAGGTCTTCGGTTACAAGTTCTGAGGTTCCAACAGCGGTTTAGTTGAGGTTTCCGGTCTTCTGTGATGTGACGCTGCATCGCTGAGTAAGTAGTTCTCGACGTTTCAGAGAAACATGTCGCATTTATCTTCAAGGGTCAGTGGTGCATGAAGAATAGGCGACTTACCCTCGAAGATAAACGAGAAAGTCCCTTCTAAACGTCGGGAACTACTCATCCAGCGAGGCAGCGTCACATCCCGGAATACCAGGTCCCATTTTATTTAACCAGCATCCAATTTGTAATGCTCCGGGGATTTTCGGAATTTTGAAATTGTGAATGTTCATATCTGGAGTAGACATTCATGTAATGTATCCTGCACAAAATCCTCGTTGCGACTTTGCAAGTGGCACCTATATTTCTTGATAATTTCTATATAAAATTCGTGTAAAATTGCACCATTATCCTCTAATTTACACATGGGCCTTGAACGTGACCTTCATCACATGAGGGTAGGTGTTCCAGTAACAAATGTTTAGAGACAAGGTTAGTCTATAATTAAGGAGCTGCAGGGAGGCCGATCGTGATTTCTTTAGTATATTTACCCAGCATTCACCTGAAGTGCCTAATGATAACCACGATAAACCTATGTTAGAATAACCGGTGTGCCGACTGTCATGAATAACAGGTGTGCTGACTGTCATTCGAACTAGACACATACTGAAAACAAGTCTAGAGCCTGCCCTGCACTGACCCGATCTGTTATAGTGCTAAGGACACTTACAGGCCTAAGAGAGATCGAGTAGTGCAGGAAAGGAGAGAATACGAAATTTGAGGATCTCACAGCGGTGTTGCTAAAGATTATCGTCTTCTGGGATGTCTTTTCCGTGGAGTTTGGCTTTCAATGCCGAAACTAGCAGTGTGAGATTGTGACACTAAAGCTGCAACTTCCACTTTCTGAGGGCGGCACGAGCAGGCGCCCGCGTTGTGCTTTAGAAGCCTCAGGTTTCAGACCGCAGTATCAGCTGGGACGCCGGCCATCGTGGCTAATTGTCTTGTGTTTTTTCTGAGCCCCTCCCAGCCAATACCGGATCGTTTCATTCCTCACGCTTTGCAGCTTGTCTGTCACTAACCGTTCTACCATTCGACGCTATGTAATTTGATATACTGCCACTCTTCTTAAGTAGTACATAAACGTAAAGATAACGGCTGGCCGTGCACTTATAATATCGAAAGATTATCTTTGTAGAATCCAGCAGAAGCTGACGTGTTGCTTTGCTGCAGCTGGCACGCTCAATTACATGAGTACCTGTGTGCCTTGAATTTGAAATGGTATAGATCGGTAGGCTCTTTGGCTGGGTGCAACTACTACTACAGGGGATAAGGGATATTTAACTCTGAAATATCAAGCTTGTATAATTATTACGTAACATGTCAGTTCTGGGTCACAGAAAACACGCTGCGGTTTCAATTACAAAGACCAGTTGTGCAAATATTGCAGTGGTATTTTTTCTACTAGGCCACGTTGCAGCCTGAAGACGGGTGTCATTTTGAGGAACAGCAACTTATCATGAGCAACTCCTTATACAGGAACATGGGCCGAGACGTAAATTATGAATGACCACTACGAACACAATTCCAGCTAAAATCGAACGTGAGTGACGCAGATAAAGCTATTTAAGGAAATACTTGCAGTATAAGAAATTTTGATGGAGAGATGGGAAGTTAAGAGACGAGTTTGGAGCTCCAGGCGTAGATGTGAGGTTCATATTAAGATGTGTCTTAATATACACATATATGAATTTGCGAATAGGATTAACCCTTTAAAGACGACGCGTATCTGTTTTATGTAAGGACTCAGCGCCTACCGCACTGTAAACACTCTCCACTTCGGTTATAAAAACCAGTCTCTTAATGTGTTATAAGGCAAAAGTTGCTGTTTGTTCTGAGATCCGTACAAAACACATAAACGCAATGTGGGCACCACGTAGAATTTTTTAATGTTAAACCCGGTGGTACGTAAAGTTACCGCTAGGCTTTAAAAGGTTAATGTGCCCCAGGACAGGTGTCAGTGGCAGGTTGTTGAACATCATGTGCTGACTCGGGTTTTATGAAAGCATGAAACACAGGGATTAATTGAGCAAATATTGAGTTACAAAGTACGACTATTCCATTTCGTTTTCTTCACCTGAACACACCGCGTTGTATTTATTCTTGTAAGTAATGTATGTGTTCAGAGTGAAGGAACTCTAAGTAAGGAGGTGCATTTACTTTAGACTGCTTAGTCTGGCAGATCGTTGCCACATCTTGGACCACGTGGGTAGAACAACTGTCACTGTTATCTGTTTTTACGATCGTGCGCCGCAACTGTTTGTTACAGTCATTATTCCGTCGCCCTCCAACATGCGGCTTTCAACTTTTTTTCTTCCAAGGATCGCAGCATCACACATTGCCACGTTGTACGAAGCTGATAAATATGAATGAACTCTATTGTACTACGAAGCTACTTTTTCGATCTTCCGTGTTGGAGATATTTTCTCTCATTACATGCATGTTCTTGAAGGCATAGCCTCATAATGTTACACAGCAAATTGTTAATTTGATCCGTTGCGATGGATGGCTGTGTTGGAATTTGTGTTAATATTTTCCTCAAATTGTATTAACTGTCCACAGACTGTGGTGAACAAGAAGAATCTGTTGGAAAATTAAGAAACCATTAAGAAAACGCAATTGTTTAATGGAAATCTAAACCCATCACAAACTATTGTAACTTTCAGTGACGTCAGAATCGTATTTCTGTTCCTTTTGTTTCCAATTCTACAGAAGAGTGAAATATTTTGTAAAGTAGGACGAAAATTACGAAAGAGGAGCCGTGAAGGATGTCGAATTACGCTGTCTTGGCAAGTTTTAACGTACTATTTCAACGTCTACCTGTAAGTAAAACTATAAGCCTCAGTAAGGATGTTTGAACTACGGGCCTAGGGTCGACACCAGGATCTTTCGAATATAAATCACACAGCCGCAGCGTTTAGGAAGTGTAAAATAAATATATCGTTACCATTTTCCATAAAACTCGTATATTTGCTTGAAATATAATATATATATAATGTGTATTATATATGTATAAGGTATAAGTTATGCTTACTACCGTGATCTAATACAGAACACGTACGGATATTACTACATTTACTCCGAATTGTTGCCGGCACATGCTTTAGCCCTGTCGTCAGGCTGTGTGCGAATACTGCCGTGGAGTTTGTGGATGCGGTTCGAATCCTCATTCCCACTATTATTTTAACCATGTGCGTATTATTTACTTCTTCTTATTTGCAGTACGTTTCAATACTTATTTTTATGTTGCGTTAATAAAGTTTCATGCCAAATGCCACAGTTAGTGAACTGTTTGTTTCGCTGCGTATATACTGCGGCACTGACCAAAGGCGCAGAAATCCCGGGCGCCAAGGTCGACGGGGCGACTAAATTTTTGTACAGTTGTGCCTAATATTTTGAGACCTTAGTATGTAACTTGTTTTATGTCATCCTTCTGGCGTCTAGAATTTTGAAGTGGCTCCTAGATATTTAGAAAATGTTGTGTGCCCCTGATATTGACAATGCGGGCAGCCATATCCTGGACGAAGAACGAGTCATCTGATGTACTAATAACTGGTTTAAAAAAACATTGCCTTACTTATTCAGTACCTGTTGGATCCGGATCCTGTGTCGATGTTCTGATAAGCAGTAAGAGGACAAGGATGATCCATCCAACTGTGCCGTAAGTCCTGAGCTGCATTGTTCGCTGAACTACATAAGTTAGCATAAAAATCACCACAATTACCACCACCACCACAAACTCAGGAGTGCAGGCTTACCACTGCCACTAACATGAGGCTTCCTCCCATCGTGCTAAGTCACAGCATCCTATCCGTATCTTCCGTCACAAGACTGTCGCTGTACACAGGACTACCCCCATCTTGAACAGAATCGTACAGCCACATGGCCAACATTACGCATGCGTCATGGTGTATGCCTGTGGCCAGCATTTTTAACACGCTAAAGTTTGTAATTGGAAAATACAGTTTCGGCTCGGATTGCCAAGATATGTTGTGTTGTTTTTACTAGCGTGATTTCCAGATGGATCCATTGATTACCCGAAACTGAATTATGTTCCGGATGTCGGAGTCAGCTAATTAGAGTTCACTGCGACAGGGTGTTTGATAGCTCTAATGTCAGTAACCGGGTGTTCTTACTTCTGGTGAGCACCTGAACATTAGTGTTAATTACAACCAGATGTTTAAAATAACTAATATTGAGTTGCCGGGTGTTGTTACTTCTGGTGGATACTCGGCCATTGTTTCACACATTATCAATTGCCTCGTGTCCTTAAACGTTGCAAAATTTGCGCTTATCTGAGATGATATCAAAATGTCGGTTCACCACAAGGAAAGAGAGACTGGGCTTGTCGACTGGATTAAACTTACCGAAGGTAGAGCACAGGTCGGAATTTTTTGGAAAATAATGAAGCTTAGTATTCTGCACAAGACGGAAATCCTCGAGCAGTTGAACGACCATCAGCTTCTCAAGAAGTCTCCACTCCTTCCTTAACGTGCTTTAATTTCTCGTTCACGCCCTATATTGAGTGGTGGTGCTGTCCGGGTTCTGCAGCTTAGATTGAGGAAAGCTATTAACACTTTCAAGCCCCGTAGTTCCTTTATGTACCGCCAGGATTAACGTTAACAAATCGTGCGTTTTGCGCACAAAGTGCACTCGTGTTTTTGTTTTGGTTGTCAGGAAAAACAGCGATTACGTCCCTACACAGCATTAGTTGATCTGTTTTTATAAGCGAGGCGGGATGTGCTTACTGCGCGGTATGGACTGAATCTTTGACTGTAATTTAGTTTAATTTTTATCTGTAAAGGCTTAATGTCGCAATCTCATATTGTAGTGACACCATGAGATGCATCATCGCGCCTCGTTTAAAGGTTTTGATAAAAAGGTTACTAAAAATGCCGAGGGTTTCCTGTTTAAAATCGCACATGGTTCCCTTTCCCTTTAAGTGCATCGTGTTGTTTCATTTACATCAACATCCCACTCCTCTATATCATTCCATCGCCGGCTGTTAACAGCGTTCTTTGAACTCAGTTTCAGCCTTTTACTGCTGAAGAGCTTGTGCTGATGGAAATATCCTGCATTTGCCCCTCCCCCTGAAAACGATTTTACCTTATCTTCACTCACTGTCACCTCGACCCCGGAAAGCGTATGCAGCACACCAGGCATGTGTGGATGAATATGCGGCTAAGGCGCAGAGTTATTGCAACACTGATACTCGAAATTATTGTAAAAAATTTCCTTCCCATTACGGAACCCGAAAGTTTATTACAGTGTCATAATGGTCGTTTCAGTGTTTTCTATCCTGAACGGTATAATCTGGTCTTCACCCTCACTTTTTTAAAAATTCGTTTTAATATTATCGTTCCAACGATTTCTTGTATGTATAAGTTATATCGAACAAAGTACACCGAAATATAGTAGAAGGAGAGGTACGTTACCCGTAAAATTGTCTGTTATACATCGTGATTAAAATTTACTTTTAATTAAAGCATTTTAAAACGTTAAAAATAATATAAGTCAGTCTTGAGACGCCGTACATTTTTTGCCTTCATTACATGACTGGCGTGGTTATTCACGTATTTCGTACATTTCTGCCTTCAAGTGCAGTGTCCATTTAATTTGTCTGTAATTGAAAGGTTTACGTTATCCGTGCCTTGGAAGAAAGAACCTGCTTAGGCTAGAAGAGAAACTATGCGATATATCGATACGCTACACAGGATGTGTCTAGAATTCTTGGACAAATTTCAGGAGTGAGTTCCCCACACCAAAACAAGAAAAGTTCATATTAATGTATGTCCGCAAACTGTTTTCGCATTACAGCCCCCACGTTCGCCCAACGTTAATCCTTTAGACTTTTATCTGAGGGGACACTTAAAACTCCTAGTGCATTAAGCTCCAATTGAAAATGAAGAGACATTTCACCAACGCAGTTTTGATACCTGTCACACCCCCGCACTCTCCCCGGGAACTTTGAAAGTGCGGGCATTGATTCAGGTAGAGGGCATTTTGTGAATTTGTCGTCAAGTGTGACTTGATAAACAGTAGGAACTCAACAGTTGTTAAACTGGGGACGTGTACTGTAAATGTGTTATGTCAGTTGTAAGTAAAATATTACACAGTTAAAGTATTTATTGTTGTATTTAATCTTTCAATTAAACTAAAAACCACTCATTTCCGGGCATTGTTTATATGGCAGTTTTTCTTTGTTTTGATATGAGGAACTCACTATCGAAGTTTGTTCGGTTATTTTAGACACACCCTCTATAGTATGCTTGTTACCAAAATGGTATAGATTTATCGATATCGGTTGACATCTGCAGTGTTTACCATTTCAATGCTCGACAGGCTGATGAAAGTGCCGTATATGTGAATTGAACATTTCCGCAGTTTCACATGACGTATCGTTCACGTATCGATTGGGTAAACTAACAGTGTCTGAAAGAAGACCTCTGACCCTTCCATAAGCTTCCGGGTTAAGATACATCATACCTTACACACGAATTAGGGTAACACATCACAGACGTCTGTCATGTGTTAAGAAGGCAAATACATCAGCGCTTTCCTTTTATGTTAAAAGTACAATTCTGTTGTGACAAGTTGAATCCGTCCCGCATTCATACTCTATGCCTTTAACATTCCTTTTTATATATCTTTCCGTCTACACATAGGTCTCCCAATCTGCATCTTCCCTACACGCGTTGCGAATAGAAGTATGTATCGTCATGTTTTCATTCGCGCCATTTGTCTCGTCCATCTCGCAATCCTTCACTGTATTACCATCATATATATATATATATATATATATAATTGATTACCACCGATAGTTCGACAGCTTACAAGTATGGTGACTGTGCTGGGAATATTTGTGAATACAACCGGATAGGTTAGTGAACTGCATACAAGGATTTTTATTGTGTGCTTCTCTCGTGCTTAAGTTTGTAGACCTAGCAATAAATTTGGTCTTTAACGCATCCAGATAAACTGCTGTCTGGGTCTCACTTCGCACTTATCCACTCCAGCAATAAATGTGTCAAAACATAACGACATTACTGCTTTATCCCCTAAAAATAAGTCTGGAAATTTGAAGGCAGTACCAAGCTTGTCTTTGCTAATCTTCCGGTTTTAACAAGCTTAACAAACGACGAATCCAGTGGTTGTAGATTTATGTCTAGTTTGCTTGAGAAGAAAGCGGTTTGTCGGTTCGGAGGTGACGAATAAGCCCGTACTTATTGTGAAGGAACAAGAGCGGTTTATGGGTAGAGGGCAGAAGACACAGTTTGTTGAGAACTGATACTTCGCAGTATGTGAGCTAGTGAGAAACAAATATTCGGGTCTTAAGAAAAGAAAACAAGACGGAACCAATGTTAAGTAGCAAACATGCTGCGTTGTGAATGAAATTTTAACTTTCCACTGTCATAGCACTGTATTAAATTATCCACTGTCCCAATTTTGAACGGAGTCTGGCGACCTGTAAATGTAATGGCAGTTGAAGAAGGGAAGAGAACTGAACTTGACAAGTTGACAGGTTGAGGTTAGCAGAACTTGTGTGTGGTGCTTCCAGTAAATAAGACATTGTTTCGGTTGACATTATTTAAGAAGTGACTCGTTTAAATACGCAATGCATTTGTGGTCTCTTGTATAAATTGTAAGATTCCAGCCATTTTGATGCTTCAAATTGCGCATCGATTTTATGTATCGTGGTCTGTTACCTCTCCAAAATCTTTAATGGCGTATTATATCAACAAAAATTTTCAAACATGACTGTCAGTAATTGAAGTTGATTTCATATCTTTTCTATCATGCTGTGTATGTAAATAGGAAAGTTTATTGGATTTCGTATGTATGTGAATTAGGTAACCATGTTCTTGTCTTTGTGTTTAGATTAGTAGATTGTACATGCATGGAAATATTTACTTCATAAAATAGTCTACACTTCTGTAGTAATGTCAGGGGACACATCAATAAAACAGGTTGTTGCATTAACGACGACCCCATCGTAGGGGCTGTCCGACGGGCCGCAGAGTCCCTCGGGTTTCCGCAGACACGAAGTCCAGTGCCGGTACCAATGAGACGTGCTGGGGCCGTGGAGGCTGATACCCCACCAAGTTGTTAAATCGTGTGTTGAACGGCTTCCAGCGGGATAGGACAGAGAACGCCCGTTTACTGTTACCTGCAACACATATATACGTACGCTACCATCGTGATTCAATAAACCAAACTGAATTTTAAAGCGCTTGTCCAAATGTACATTTTTCTTAGTGACATGATATCCTGCGCGACGAATAGCGTCACAATTCTCTTTCCAAAGATTTGTTTCTACACAAGGATGCACTGCGTGAAAGTAAAACCGACATAACGCGTCAAAGCAATAATGCCATCAGGTGCAGATAATGGTATCTTTTATGGGGTTTCTTCCCTGGCTTATCTTTTACAGACACAACGGATACTTCGTCACATGATAATATCACACTGACAGTAGTCTGGCTATTTTCCTAAGACCAGCAACACTTTAAAATGTTATGTGTTAAGAAACTTGTAAATGATTCTTTCTAACCATGCTATCCACATTGCAGAACACTTTAAAATATTGGCAGCATTGGCAATATCGATATTAATTTTGTCAGTTCTTTTGTACGGATGTCCAACCTGGTCTCTTACGTTGGTAGAAGAGAATACATTGCAGTCCCTTGAACACAGAGTGTGCACGGCATTAGTTGGACCTAAGAAACGTGAAATGGGTGAGTCATTAAGCCAACTTTACGTAAATTATGATGAACTCATATATAATACAGTTAATGTGACATTTTGTTTTCCAAAGCCTTGTTTTTACATTCAGCTTGCACTCGGTAATTGTGAGACTAACATTAATTTGTGTATTGGTTGCCAGACCAGCAACCGGTGGGAAATGTCCCGTATTTAAAAAAAACTGTTAAAACGATCATTTGTCCCTGTGCACGCTATGAAAGCGTATGGAGAAGAGAAGACATGGCTCAAGTTGTTTTTAAATTCGGCGCCTGATGATAGTGAATGGTCATCTTTACGCTCCGGCCGCAGTAGCCCTAGGGAAATAGCCCCCAGCGCCGATCTGAACGCTTTAGAGGAGAGAATAATCCTTTGTTCCTGCGAGGACTCGAGCCACGATTCCTCGATTGTCTACCCCATAGCCTCGTCACTATCTTTTCGTTTGACGGCAGTACCTGGTGAACAGCCGGGGCCAGACATGTGCTGTCTTAGTGCGGCTATCCTGACTTAACGTTTCAACAGTTTTCTTCGGCTTGTCCACGCAACTGCTGTTTGGTATGTAGAAAACACCCACAGCCATGTCCTGGAACTCGTTAGTGACAGTGGTTGCACTTTTTGACGCTATAGTCTGTGCAGGTGAAGGCTTTCATTAAATCAATCACGTTACCTGGTCCCGGCCTGTTGTACGGTGACATCCACCGTGACGGTTCTTGGCGCAACATTGGCGACAGCTCTCGCCATGTGACGCCATCCAAGGCGTCGTCTGCAAGTGATGACGAAGGTCGTGACGTCACCAGTACCACGTAACTGAGGATCAGGAGTGGCCACAACATACCAGAACTGCGACACAGGAAACAATTGTAACACGTGACTGTGCAACATTCGTGGGTGGGAACATTTGTATCCTTTCCAGTATGCGAGACAGGCATCAGGAACTGTGTTCTGAGGTCTCACCACTACGGGCCTGACAGGATTCAGTTTAGATTGCCGTGTGAAACATGCAAGTTCAGTAGAGTTCAGCATTCCGGAAATTAGAATAGGATCTCACTGATAAAACAATTTTTATTCAGTCGATGTGTTTCTATAAAGATGACTGGAAAACGTGTGTAGCATTTATGGCAGTAGTAGTAGTAGTAGTAGTAGTAGTAGTAGTAGTAATAGTAATCTAACAAGAATGGTAGCAACCTCAGCAGCAGCAACAGTAACGATTAATTCTAAGGAAGAGGGTCGTTCAGAATGCGGTAATTGCTGTTAGCCAATAAATTCGCCGTATTTATGAAGCCCAAAGTTTTCGTTGCCGTGTTTTTCGAAAATGTTTATGTTATCAACACAAAGAATATTATCAGAAAATCTCATTGCATTTAGTAGGTAAGTTATGGAAGTGTCCCAAGACAGACCCTTGTGGCGCACCGGGTTACATAAGGCGATGAGAGAGCCCCACAATAATGAACATGCGATGTTCTGTTGGCCATGTACCCGCGAAACCAGTTTACGTAACCAGGAGATAGTCTGTAATCATTAAGTCTGCGAAGCAGCAACTCATGTGGGACAAGGTCAAAAATGGTGACTGCGTGGAGCTCTGAGATATATGTATACCTATATATACCATCTCCCACCCGTGTGCCATGTATATCTATATATACCATCTCCCACCCATGTGCCATGTATATCTATATATACCATCTCCCACCCGTGTGCCATGTATATCTATATATACCATCTCCCTCCCGTGTGCCATGTATGCGTCGACATCAGATTACAGGTCCCGGCACCAAAGTGTCTGTTACTGTACTTTTTGAAACTCATTTGTAATTTAGATGAACGTCGGTCGTCAAAGGTCCACAACGTTGAAATTACTGATTTCCACCCGGGCATAGCTGGATTTTAGGGTCACAGCGTTTGAGCCAAGCCAGCGTGGTTGGTATAGTGACCAGGCTATGAGCGATTGTGCCTAACTGCAGGCGGGATCGAGAGGTTCTCCTCTTTTCCAAAACTTCCAGACCGACTGTAGGGCCCACCTAGCCTCCTACTCAATGAGTACCCCGGGGCACTTTCCCCGGAGGTAAAGCGGTTGGAGCCTGAATCTGACCATTCACCTCCTCGAATGCCAGAGTTTAGAATGGTTGGGACTGTCTCTGTTCGCCCATGTTCCTTATGGCTTGCACAAGAACAACGTTTTGCTTTGTTACAGTGTATAGAGGTCATAACTTGAAGAAGCAATTGCATTCAAATTGAAAAATTAGTGGCTAGTCATTAATTTCCTAATATTTCGAATGAGGATTCGAATTGCGTTTAAAGTTCCTACGACCATACTTGTGCGTAGCTGTAACTGCCGTGGCTGTCGTACCTGCTGGCAAGAATACATTTTTCCTTTCGTACCCTCTGAGTGTTTCTGCGAAAAGAACAGTTACATTGATTTATATAGGCCTGTTACATTAGATGATAAACTTATGAATTAGCTTATTCCCATTAACCAAAAAGAGTAAAGTAATGTGTCTAAAGTACAGAAGAATGTGACGCTGCGCGTCTTTTCTAAGGTTTTAATTACGGACGAAACTCCGCATGGTGATGGCTTTATGAATTTAAACGCTGCCAAACAGACAGAAAACAGAGTGAACATTCAACTCTGGTTCCAAAAAAGAAAACAATTTCTTGAGTAGACGAGCGACCAGGAATATCATTTTTTTAACAAGATATGTGCCCCATAGACTTTGTTATCTCGAGTGTGAATAGGTGGAGCTAATCCAAATTGCATGGCTCGGAAAGCATCCACTGACTGTCAATACTCAATTTGGATTACGAGAACCCTTGACGTAGTCTGAGTGTGTGGGGGGAAAAGATCCTTTGGGGGTTAGCAGAGACGAAATCTGATCAGCTAGGTAAGGTCATGCCACGCAGACAGCCTCTGTTCGAACGAAAGGATGGAAATAACCATCAGAGTAAGGTGTCAGAAACATGAGGGTGGGAAATTGAAGCGAGGTTCAAAAACAATCCATTTCGAAACTGAAAAGTTTCAGAAGTATGGGGCACGAAGACAGAGATGTAACTTAAATACACCAAAAATTGTTTGCAAGAACAAAAATGAGAATGAAACGAATATGACAAACTCGAGTGAAATGCGGTCGTATCCCCCCCCCCCAATTTTTTTTTGTGGCGCAATAGCCCAAATCGAATGTAGGCCGCCTCATTGTTGAGATTTGTAGATCACACAACGACGCACACCCGTAGGACTGCTCTAAACAAGTATCAGCCCACCGCAGAGGCCGGTACCTACACAACATACAACGAACACAAGAGACGAACATCTGTTCCCGTAGCCGGCTTCGAACCCGTGATCCCAGCAGGCGAGCGGCCGCAGAAGTACGCCTTAGACCGCACTGCCACCGGCGTCGGCAAATTCCATTAGTGATGTGTAACAAACAATTACTTTTTTGAACGTACAGGAGCAAGACCGCTAATATATCGCCACCAACCCTCTTGTTTCCCATAAGAGTCATCTCAGTGTCGGAGCCCGGTGGCGTTGGCAGTATAACGAATGGGCTACGGGTTGGACGGCCGAGGACTTGTGTTTCGATTCCCGGAAGGGACAAGAGCTCTCACTTTTCTCCACAGGGTCCAGACTGGCTCTGGGGCCCACCCGATTTTTGTACGTATTGCTCAAATTCTCTTACCAGTGCTTCTTCTTACATTCTTCTTATCTGTTCTCCCCTGTACCACGACGCTGACATTTGTGCTGTCATTACCACTACGGAATTATTGTGGAAGAAACTCAAAAGCACAGAATGCCGTTTCTGTCAATAAAAAGTTAAAGAATGGATAGTAAAAGGGAAACAATTTTGAATTATTTGAGCCAGAAGATTAATTTTTCTGTACTATTCATCTGTTTAACACTCTGAAGCCTAAATCCACGTCCAAATCCCTCTTTAACTGATAGTGAGTGAGTGGAGGTAAAGCTCCACCCATCCATAATGTCGATGCTTATGGATGTGTGTGTGAAGAATTTCACCTTTTAGCCGCGGTGAAATACAAACTGCGTTCATGTGCTCTCATTTTACGCATTTTTTCAATTTTCATATGTAGTTCTTTATCGTAGTTTCCTTCTCTAATTCAGTTGTCTCCGCATCCAATTCGTTGTTGCATCACATAACACCCTCCTCCTAACCCCTCTGGTTTCGGCCTTTCTAATTGTTACGTGGACTATCCGATATTTACACCACACTCTTTCTGTCTGCATCTTCGTACCATCTATACGCTATAGGCCTAATTGTGCCGACTACACAGCGCTGTTATGAATTTTATATACAAGAGGCTTCCTTTGTGTAACCGGTATATGTCGGCATTAACAACAGCCAAATAATATTTTTGTTAATGACTAATTGTGATTTTTAGAGTTATGCGTCAAACCGCACTGAAATTGTCGCTTGGTTGACTTAGACGTAGAGACGTATTAAAATCGTTTTTCGTCGTTTTTTCGTCTGAAGTATCAGATGGTGTTGCTGTAAGTACTTTGGCTGCAGGGTCTGGGCTGTGTGAGTAAATGAAGAACCCCAGATTTAATGTGTTCAAAAACACTAATCACCAACAAATGCACAAAGAGAGTTTTATCATCAATCGTAACACACTCGTACATGTTTCGACCCT
>BLKM01000819.1:122001-312184 GCA_013340265.1 Coptotermes formosanus
AATGGGGCTGACGGACAGTCCCTTGTGCAGGAAATGTGGGGCTGGGGAGGAAACCTCAGCCCATGTGTTGTGTGAGTGTGAAGCCTTGGCGACACTCAGGCATATTTATCTGGGATCCTTTTTCTTGGACCCTGAGGACATTAGAGGTCTGAGTCTGGGGACGATCTGTAACTTCTTTCAAAGGACAGGGCTCTCATGACTTGGACCTAGTTAGGGGGCACAAAGGGCCTGTTAAAGGCCTACGTGTATAGGGACCGTAAGGGCTCAACCCGCACTTATTCATTCATTCATTCAAATATTCAGTCAGTCATCCGTTCAGCGATCAACTAAATGAACGGCGGAATTAAAGGATGCATTGCTAAGAGAACACAAATAACAAACTAGCTGCGGTAAAAGTATACAGAAAGAATGGAGGACACATGCCAAGAAGAACTTATTTGGAGGAGAAGGGAAAGTAGTCTGAACAAATTTAATGTGTTCCATGTCTGTGCACTATATTATACAAAAACAATACTCACCAATAATGCACAGAGAGTTTTATCATCAATCGTGACACACTACTACATGTTTCGACCCTGCTGGGTTGAAACATGTAGGGATGTGTCACGATTGATCATAAAACTCTCTTTGTGCATTTGTTGGTGATTAGTGTTTTTGGAAGAACCGCAGAGTCTGTCAGTAAGGTAACATTGTTCCATAAGTGGACTATCTGACGTGCATCCCTACGTATGCCAACCTTTATTTGGATCCACAGGCTAATGTATTAATTGAAGAACTGTACTTCTGATAGGCTGCCCGAAGTCCAGTACTTTGAAGTCAATAAAGATGTGAATAATAGAGCGAGCTTTTGCACTGCAAGTCATCCTTTTCAAAGCAATTGCAACTGCGTATTTATGTAGATAAAATATTAAAAGAAATGTGTTACGCCTTATTCAAACTGTCGAAAGTTTAACAAATATTTTCAGCATAAAATTCATCTGTACGGTGGTGTTAATTGCGGAGTAATTTAATTACTTGCTAACTAACTAAATCTATCGAGCAAAACACTTTTTAAAGTCTTACCGTTTCTCGACTAATCAGTAAATTATTCCCCCTTCATGAAGCCCAAAAGTTCATTACGGACGGTCCGCCGTTGGACATGTCGTGAGCCGCATTACAGACAGTCCGCCGTTGGACAAGTCGTGAGTCACATTACAGACAGTCCGCCGTTGGACATGTCGTGAGTCACATTACGGACAGTCCGCCGTTGGACATGTCGTGAGTCACATTACGGACAGTCCGCCGTTGGACATGTCGTGAGTCACATTACGGACAGTCCGCCGTTGGACATGTCGTGAGTCAGATTACGGACAGTCCGCCGTTGGACATGTCGTGAGTCACATTACGGACAGTCCGCCGTTGGACATGCCGTGAGCCGCGTGACAGCAGTCCACCACCTGCCACAGTATTTTCTTAAGTCTTCTTAATATTGACCTGCTGTCTATTCGTGTGTCTTCCAGGTGGCGGCTTCCTTCAACATCGTCAGCTCTTCTGGTTATATTCTGATCTGTCACCAGGATTTATATACCTGGCGCTGTGTAAATAATAAATCATAAACCGTATCGTATTGTATAAATATATATTTTCCGAGAAGAATGTTGATGCTTTATTGTGGCTGTAAATTAACAAGTTTCTTTCTTCGAGTCGAAAAAAGAACAGGTCTGCATTTCTTCACCTATTTTATTCAGCCCATCCTCCACAGTGTTTTCCCATAACAACGTCTCTGAATCATGCGCACTTTTACTTACAGTTTGTGTGTGTGTGTGTGTGTGTGTGTGTGTGTGTGTGTGTGTGTGTGTGTGTGTGTGTGTCTGTTGATTTCTGTGACAGCTCTTCTTTTCTTTTATAGGCCTCTTGTTGTCTTATCTCATTTTGTTCTTGATTTAACGCTCATTCGTACAGTTTTTACATCCGAGTGAACCCTTTCTGTGAGGACAGATGGCGGCTAAGTTACGGGCTGCTTGACAGTGCTAACAATTACATGTCAGGTCTCCCCATGCTGTACTGTCACCCATATAGTTACTGCGTAAGTTGCCTAAGTGGTAAGCAGATGTGAAATGTGTTTTCAGAACCTTCTGTTAACATTTAACGAGATAATTTTTAAGCCTATGTAAGAGAAGCAATTACAAAGTACGGAGACAATGGCATTTAATTATGGATATTCTAGCAACGACGTACTGTTTTCGTGGCCCATGAAGGAAAGGAAGTTTGTAGAAGTGAAAATTGGCTACTGCATTCATAAAAATGATACGTTATGTGTACCAGTCTTATTGTGTTCAGTGGGAATCAGGGGCCTTGTCGTACGCTTGCATACATCGTGTGTGTGAATGTGGGATATATGGGGCCTTACGTATAAGTCAATAACAGGAGACGCTTTATGACCTCTTTGTGTTTGTCATCTGACTGTATGTGTGTACTGTGTGGTTCTCACGCCACAGTAGACTTTACGTGCTTACAGTAATGTTGGCTGTAAGCTGGGCCATTTGGAGTTTAAAGACGTAATTTTATTCGTTGTTTTAGAAGATAGTGGAGGTGGCGGAGAGAGAAAGGTGTGAATGATGAACACATGGAGGAAGTTACTCCTCATTTCCCTTGGCATTCAGTGTTATTTCAAGCAGATTCTCCTTAGGCTGTCAATGAACACAGGTTTATGTACGTGTGTTGGTGCCCAGTTATAACTGTTTAATCAATTAATATATTCCATTAAACGTGATAGGAAAATTATACCACAAGGAATCTGAACGCCCTCTCCAATTGTGTGCTGTTAACACTGAATATAAAGGTCAGTTTGTCCCTGTGCCTAATGAGGGACTGTCCCATAAAGGCATACGGGGGAGTGGCGATAAGGGACCTAGCTGTATGACAATACACTGTGGGCCCATAATTGTCCCGAGATCTTATTGGTCTACCATAGACACCCTCCTACCAATTCTGTAACTTCATCAATTTATTTCCGTCGTATGGGCAAGAAGTGTTCTCTCCCGTTGATCTCTCTGTCATAAGATGTAGAACAAAAGTTAGCTCGATCATACGTGTGAGTGCCCTTTGTCTGCTATTTGGAACAGTACCGATATTCACTTTTACACGTTCTTTGTGAAGTAAGAGAACGCGCCTTTGTGTGGAGAGAACGTCCGTCCCTCTGTCCGTCTATTACCAAGTATCAGCTACTAAGCCTTTCGCTGGGTTGTAATTAGTTCAGTGCAGGAGTTATTGACAAAAATTGACCACGCCTCTGTTTCCTGAAAAAGAGCGCAACAAGGGTCATACTTTACTCGTGGCATAAATGACATCATGCCGGTATTTTCTACATTTGTGGCCCGTTTTGTGCAAAATTTCGTGGAAGATTTCACATAATGCCTTTGATTATTTGTGAGTTTCGTGAAAACGTGTGAAGTGAAGGGTATAATATGCATACCGGCGTAAACGAAATTGTGCCAGATTTTGTAAATTTTAATCAGATTTGTTGAGTAAATTTTTCGTGAAAATCGACGCTGTGAAAACCGTAGTTTTCGTGGGGGCTTATGTGAATTTCTATCCAATTAGGGCGAAAATCAGTATAAGAACTCTAGAAGCAATTCTGTTGAGCAATTGTGATTTTCATGAAAATCGAGGCAGGGGAGACCGTACTTTTCATGTGAGCTTAAATTCAATTACGCTTATATGTGTATCGCGAAACCGTGTGGCATTTTGAAAGCAAAAGCCTCCGTTATGAAGTCTGTGTATTGCGTCACGAAGCACAACGTCTGCAGTTTTTTTTAACGAATTTTTAATACCGAATGCCAATAAGATACAATAATTAAAACATCCCGTCACGCATACAATGTAAGTTATATTTATTATACAAAGTGTTTCGATTAGACTGCTGTATCATTTCCAAGGGTTACTTGTAAACCGCAAATAGGTCATCCTACCCAGGATTATTACAAACAACTTTATATTCAGTCACTGAAAAACTAACGTCTTACTAAAAATTTTACTGGTTTCTTTTGTGCCTAATTTATAATTTGGCTTGTGGAATGACTTCAAAAAATTACGTAAATGTTTAAATTTTACTTACAAAAGTTTTAGAATGCTATTCATGACGTAAAACTAACTGAAATGAAACTGAGTTATTAAAAACGTAACTCAGACATTTTTAGTCATAGTTCGTTAAAGCAGATAGTGCTTCATTATCTGTGTAAGTATTTTTTGTGTTCTGTAACCTTTAATGAAGCCTTGAAGTGTGGCAACTCTCCAGTAATGATGTTGTTTATAGAATTTTGTAACGTGGGAGGGGAAGCACTATTCTGTATGCTTCCCATCTGCACCTTATTGAATTAAATAGACCTTACTGTGAAGCAGTTTTGAACCTGGTTTATAATTGGTGAGGATTTTTCTGATTTGCTGTGGGTAGTACTACTTTGAAACACTTTGAGTTAAAGTGGTCATTTTTGGTCTTTATTATATCATCTTCAGCTTAACGGTGTAGAAAACGGAAAATGTGGAGCAATGCCCAATGACTTTATTTGGGATTGAACCCAGACCAGTTCTTCAGGATCTTACGTTTTTATGATCAGTAACTAATGATTCGTACGCTTGCATGAATATTGAATTTAAGGCCTTAACTACGTCTTAAACTACCTTTGAAAGACGCGATTCATGTTAAGTGGTTTCCTTGTTACCATAATATGGCGCATCCTTAGGTTTGTGGATGGAACGGACAGTTTCTAGATAAGAAGGACAGCTGCAATTGTGTTGAATAAGCACTCGAGGACAATTCCAGCTTGCGAGGTGGACGTGACACTAACAATCTCTCACTGCGTACAACTAGCACGTTACGAAATGTCAAAAGGTCTCAGACCAGGAAATATAATTTGGCATGAAGTAGACAACATAAAAGGGATTGGAGATGTGTACTGCATTCGGTGCCAGAGTATGGAATGGATTAAAACTGCTCAGGATTCGTTCTGGCTGTCCCATGTGAGCACGGTAATGACGTGGTACCAAGCCAGGATGGTGATTTTTGACCAGCTGAACTACCGTCAGCTCCGAAACAAGGACTGGGCTCCAGTACTTAAATACAGGGAAATATTATCTTTGTTTCATTAATTGTACTCTTCGTACTATTTGTACCGTTCAAAGAACACAGTAAATACCTCCTGCTATAAAGTAAAAGCAAACATCCCCGTGAAAATCATATTAACTTCCCAGACCTTCGATATAATATTTTCTTCTGCAGATATTTGTTTCTAGGAATTTGTGCCGATTTCTTCCTGGCAACCCCAGTGGCCGCGCGATCTAAGGCGTAGGTCTACGGCCGAGAGCTTGCGGGCATCGTGGGTTCGAATCCAACCGGGGGCATGGATGTTTGTGTCTTGTACAGTGTTTGTGTTGTCAGGTAGAGGTCTCTGCGACGGGCCGATCCCTCGTTTAGAGGAGTCCTACCGACTGTGGTGTGTGTCTGAATACGATCAAGTGTAAATTAACAAACTCGACACCTACTGTGAGTAGGTAGAAGAGGGAAGGGCGACGTAGTTCCTCCTAGCAAGTCAACATATAATTTTCTTATCAGTTAACTAAGTGCAATGTTTCGTACCACGTTTATAATTAAAAGTCTCTTATGCGGCAGTCAATTAAGCAAGAAGTTTAGTGGAGAATCTGCAATTAGAGCAACCATTTTAAGCACTCATAAGCAAACACTTTCGCAGGAGGAGGACAATTCGGTTTCGAAGTACCTGTAACAGTTTATAGAGAGAATGCGGTAATTGACATTTTAAAGTTTGGCTTTTGTCTGAATAGTACGTAAAAACGTACTTCCTACCTCACAGAAAACAAAGTACTTCTCCATTACTAAGACACAACGGTTAATGCTGTGTAAGGATATAATTACTGTTTCCGGCGAAAAGCATACGAAACATATACACCCTGTGGACAAAGTGCCGAGTTTTGTTACGTTAAAGGCGGGTGTGCGTGTAGCAATCACTGCGTTTTAAAGTTCTGACACTGAAATAAGTAAAATATATTAGATCAAGTACGCTATTATATTGTGATTAGCTGAAATAAACATAATGTATCACTGACATTTTGCAGTCTTGTAATGAGGCGTCCAAAAATTAAAATATTGTATAAATTACAGGTATATAGCTATAAGCCTACATGTTCTGTACTACGTGGCGCTGAAATATTTGTGATGAACATTTGTCACAGACTGTCTACAATATTTTGTAAAAATTCAAACGTTACAGACATATTCATTGGCACTGAAATAAGCAAAATATTTCATTCTTTCTTGCATAATAGAATACAATTTACAGTGTTAATTTTAAGTTTAAAACGATATTTTTAAACTTCGTATGTCTCTTTGATAACTTGCAATAAATGTACATTGAATATTATGTTAGAACGAAAATGAAATATTTTGTTATTAATTTCTGTAATTAGTGCTTCACTGAAAGTAAAATAATTTTAGGCGTTAATAAATTTTGACGGAAACTGTAAATTTTCGGCTGCCAGTGCTTTACCACGACGAAATATTATGTGACTGATTACCTGTTATTCTGCCGAGAAGACGCACAGCTCGTGGTGTCTTCCTGTGGGTAGTCACTAGTCAAAAAGACGCTGAAGTTTCGAGCGATCACCCTGCACTGTGTCAAAGTTACAGTCAGTTCAGCAGCCACCTGTTGTTCGCTCCGCCCCAACCCCCGCTTGAACCAATCACAGGCTTTTGCCAGACATGAGGAGCAATCTTTGCACTCAAAATGTATTTTAGCACTAACATTCCTACTCTTTGTTCGATAACTGTCGATGGCAGGGCCCATTTTCAAATCAAGATTCCGCATTACTGCGTAGTATATCGTCTCCCCGACCCTATTACTCAAAAAACACCTACTCCATGAAACGGAGTATTTTTAAAAGATGATAACCCCTTAGCCAATCCATGAAACGGAGTATTTTTTGAGAAGGTGATAACCCCTTATTCTATCCATGAAACGGAGTATTTTTGGAAGATGATAACCCCTTAGCCAATCCATGAAACGGAGTATTTTTTGAGAAGGTGATAACACATTATTCTATCCATGAAACGGAGTATTTTTGGAAGATGATAACCCCTTAGCCTATCCATGAAACGGAGTATTGTTGGAAGATGATAGCCCCTTAGCCCATCCATGAAACGGAATATTTTTGAGAAGGTGACAAGCCCTTATTCTATCCATGAAACGGAGTATTTTTGGAAGATGATAGCCCCTTAGCCCATCCGTGAAACGGAATGTTTTTGAGAAGGTGATAGCCCCTTAGCCTATCCACGAAATGGAGTATTTTTGGAAGGCGATATTCTATTAGCCTATCCATGAAACGGAGTATTTTTCAAGAATATGATAACCCCTTAGCATATCCATGAAACGGTATATTTTTTTGGAGATGATAGCCCATTAGCTTACCATATACGCCGACGTCTACCCAACGGTCCCTTTGCTATCTGTCCCGACCATATTATCCTCCTTCATTTTTTGCCGTAATATTTGGTGAAGAGTACATATTCCGTAGTCCTTCATTATGTGATATTCTTTATCCAGCTACTTCCTTTGTTTAGGCCAGAATGTTGTCCTCAGTGACCTGCTGTCAGACACTCTCAGTTTGTCCTCATGTTGATTAATATCCCATGTTTCAAACATGGAGAGTGCGTGCAAAACATTCTGAACTTAATGGTCGAAGGAATTCCCATTATGTAATTTTTTCGTGAATGTAATTTTGACTTATTATTACCTATTAACGCTACCAAATACTTGAACTTTGCCGCATGTTAGAAGGATGAGTTGTTTCATACTGTGATCTGGCCTGCATACTGGTGTCACAACATGAACATGCAATCAGTAGTATAAATAGGTCCCTGCTGTACGTTTATTTCTGGTATTATGTCGTGAGCAGCTTACGATAGGATTTCTGCATTTCTTCTTTCGTTACTACATTAATGAATACACAATATTCTAAAACCTACACACTTTCTCTAGAGAATTGCCTTGCAGTTTCGTTTCTTTACTCTGCTGCTTTCTTAATTAAGGGCACTTTGTTACTTGCATACGTGATGGGTCACCGAATGTAAGGATTATTATGTAAGGTAAACTGGAAAAATAAAGCGATTCTGGCGTTCTTGCAGCTACTATTCTATTACGTCCTTCGAGAGCCTGAGAAAACTGTGGGAATGTCGGTGAGACTAGCTGAGAATAGAACTTAGTTTCTTTCAATAGCGCAACAGCGCCTATTGGGCCAGGGCCTCCTCATTATCGAAGCTTCGCGATCACACTCAGACACACCACACTCGGTAGGACTCCTCTGGACGAGTGATCAGCCCGACGCAGAGACCTCTGCCTGACAACAGGCAACACTCACAAGAAACAGACACCAATGTTGCCAGTGGGATTCGAACCCGCAATCGCAGCAAGCAAGCGACCGCAGACCCGGTCCTTAGACTGCGCAGCCACTGGGATCGGCGAATAGGATTTAGTACGTCTTGGATATGAAGCAGGCATACCACCCACTCGACCGTGATACTTCTTCGCAGAGACTAATGTTATTAAGCACCACAATGAATTTTACCGCTGCACAATTTTATACACAATTGTTATTATCAAATTTGTCATAAACTTCTATTTGACTAAAATTAATTTATGTGGGCTATAAAATTGTACCGTCTTCCGAGCTTTCTGGTTTCTTCATCTCTTGCCTAATTTATCTGCAACCGTGGCTTGTATAGTGCTAAAATAATATATTCCCACCATTATTTCGTTGGTTGGCAACGATTTAATGAAAAAGCTGCCCCACGACAATTAATAATAGAAGGAATGTGTGATGGTGCATTCATACTTCCGTCTCTGGAGGAACTTGATTTAACGGTTTAAGTCCCAGTGACAGCAACATGAACCATCTGCTGTAACACTTATTATAAACACTATAGATTTCGAATACAACGGTGGTTAAGTCTACAACGTATGGGTAGACTTAACAACCGTTTATTTATTGACATATAGCAATTGATATTTCATGACTGTAGTAAAGGCTATAAAACAAACTTCTAGAAACTTTAATATTCGTTATACAAAGTACGTTAGCTAAATAAGAACTAATGAAACAACTTCTGCATGCGATACGCACATTTTTAACAACGAACACAATTACGAACCCTTAGAGAACGCAGTGGAATTAATTACACACGTGTAAAATGTTGACGTATGAACATTTGTGTACATATTTAAATAAAAAATACTTTAGTTGGTGAACAAGAAAGTGATGAATATATTTCATGCTTTGAAATTATAAATAAACACTGACCTCCCACGCATGCGCAGAAGCCATCACTACGGTTATACGCAGTAACATGTGGCTGTTAAAACAGTTAAGTGTCACATGTTACTGCGTGTTCAAAGAAGTGTTATGTAACTAAAGTAACCCCTTTGAAAATGGAAACAAAAATGCCGAAACATGTCGGAGAAAAGTTGGAATAAAAGTTAAATAAAAACGAAATATTGTGCATTTGTTGGTTTAATTTTACTAAATTAATTTTATGCTCGGAAATGAGCAACGTTAAGTGCGGCGTGTGATGTCTGTGTTTGCTGAACAAGTCTTCCCGAATGTGACTTCTATAGGAGACTGAAACGTGTTTCAAAAAGGAGAAGAAATAATAAATAGTTGTTAATTCTAGAACTTACGTATACATTGCTGGTTCTTCATGATGTGTTTTTTTGACGGTTACATGCTGAGTTAACAGTACAGGGTTGTGCATTTTATCCATAGAGTGTATTTATATGTTCCTTTGGTTTCCAAAGAGCAGTAACTGACTGGTCTGTGCTTACTCGGATTGTTGGAACTGAGTTTTATCCTCTGAAAGGTATGGATTGAATTTATAAAGTGTACAGTTTAGATGAATTGCAGTCTCCAGAATGTTAATTTTAAGTGAGACTAATGCATTGTTTTGTTCAGTGCATCATCTGTCATGTGTCAATTAAGAGGTTAGAGTACAAGGTTTGTTTGTAGAAAAATTAATTTAATTATATCGATACAGCTTCTGAAGAAAATTTGAGCGAAGAGGATGAATTTTCTCTACATTTTTCTTCATTCGCATGGAATATACCGGTATATCCATAGGATTGTTATAATAAATAACAAATACTCAATTTTATTATTTCAGTGAAGTTTCTTTTGTCTGTGCGAAGACGCATTATTCGCTTATAAAATCGAGCAAAGTGTCACATAATGAACAGGTGATCTGTTCTGTGCATGAAGTGATGTGAGTGTTTTCCTCAAACAAACATTAGCCGCAAAGTTTGGTAGAGTTCGGGTATCAGAGATAAAGAAGTGCAAAAGAACTTTATTTCGACTGTTACATAAATGCACCAGTGCCTATGAAAAGTTAATCAGCTAAGCCGTGTCACTAGTTACGGCAGTTGCTCTCATTTTGTTCTTCTGTGCTTTAAATCAATCATTCAACCAGCAGAGGACAACTTTTTTAAGGGTAAAGGGGAATGGTTATCAGCATATTGTGACTAACTTTCTGTAAATGAGAAGACAGATCAGCAGATAAAACTGATAAGTTCTGTTAGTATCAGGATGTTGTGTGTAGCATTTGCAGAGTTACCGACAAGCTGTAACATGGGGAGGGAGAAATTTACATAACGAGGGGCTTCATAATTTCTAATCTTCACCAGATATTATTAGAATGGTGATGTCGAAGATCATGAAATAAGCGAAACATGTAGCACGCACAGACAGAGAGATATGTTCAAACATCTTACTTGTAAACAAGAGAAGAGACCACTGGGGAGACCCGCTGTAGATAAAAGGTTAGTGGCGCAGTTGCTTGTGGCACTACGCTACAAAGCGGCAGGTCGCGGGTTCGATTCCCGATGGTGTCAATGGATTTTTTTCATTGGCATAATCCTGTCGGTCGCACTATAGCCCGGGGGTCGACTCAGCCTTTAACAGAAATGAGTACCAGGAATATTTCCTGGGGAGTAAACGCGGCCGGTGCGTATGGCTGACAACCTTACCACCTTCATGTGCCGATTGTCTAGAAATCTGGGAGCCTCAACCTCCTGGAACCCTAAGCGCCTGTCCAGGCCTGTAACGGGATTACTTTACCTTTTTTACTGAATGAATCTTAAAGAAAGAGGGCGAGGAGGATGTGGATTGGATTTATCTGGCGCAGTACAGGATGCAGTGCCAGCCTCTTGTAAGTATGAAAATGAAATTTTTGGATCCAGACGAATCCACGGAATTTGTTGATCGGCTGTGGCACTATCAGTTTCTCATGGAGGGCTCTGCTATGTGGGTTAGTTATTAAATATTGTCGTGTATATCATATGCACCGCATGAAATATATATTCGTGTATTTTATTGTGCATTATGAGGGCCCACGTGTTGTCAAGTCTAATGGCGGCTATTGCGGAAAACATTTCAACTCAAAACTTCACTTAATTTTTTGTTCTTCTATTTTATATGCAAGAAGTGAGTGCAGTCTCCTTTCGTAATAATTTTTATCTCGTTCGACGTAAAAGGTTGAAATAGCTCTTCTATGTACTCTAAGAAAGAATCGACAGAAGCGTAAATTGTGTTTAGAAGTCTGGCTGTACGTGTCGGAATGCATATTTTTTACTCCTGCATCCACATGTCACTCGGCAGACCTGTCTTTTTACGCTGGCTTTACTGTCACTAGGTGTGCGAGCTTTGATGTTTTCACAGCGATGAGGTTGCGGATTCCGTTCCTTTGGTACGTTACGTTGCGACGCCGGAAGTGTTATGGGTTTCCGACGTTCTGATGGAACTCTAGGCTTTTGAAGGTGAAGGCATTGCATTCCTTTGGAACGTTGGAAGGGAATTACCCGGTCACGCAACGTCATATTTCAACCGAACAGAATCTTTGAACAATTCTTGTTGACTGATGAGGTGTTATTGACAGAGTGATTAATGGTAGATCGGCTGCAGAAGAAATCGTAATCAAATGTGAAAACGACTGACTTGGAAAATATGAAATTGAATTCAAGTACCCATCCAGGACATTTGGTACAAACTTCCCAAAATGTGTTGCCATTTGTCAGACTGATGAGACGCCATTATCAGCTTCATCCTATTTTCCGTCGTTGGTAACAAAAGTGTAAAATTTCTACGAATTCATTACACAGACTTTTGTAAGAGAAAATGTTGCTATTTCACCAGATAGGCCCCTAAGTCAATTTATTTTTAGACAAATAAACAGAGAGAGCGTCAAACACAACTACATTGAATTTTTTACAATATTTTTTATTGTTCAAAACGTGCTTCATATTTCGGCTTCTCAGGGGTTTTCTCTATATATTTTTATACCGATTTATGCAATAGTGACTGGCAGATGTAATGTTAGGTGACGCATCCCGTGGTGATGAATGAAGAGAAAAACTGGTGGATCATCAACTACGACTGTATTCTCAGATAGCATATTTCATTTTCCAAAACCTGCTACATGTTTCGGCTGAAGTGTATAGATATTGCCTGAAAATATACATTTTACTGACATTCCATGTGTTTATTTGTCTGTTTATGCATCAGAAGGGGATCTTACCCTAAGAAGATTTATTCTTGTTGTTCCTTTTGTTCGCTTTACTGGCGAAAATATTTTCCGCATGTTTCGGAACCCAAACATTCAGTACCACGCTTAAAGCAGTCCGCTAGTGGAACAAACTCTCAGGCAGCTGAACACAGTACACGATCTCAGTCCTGAGGATGCAGTTGAATATTACGCACCTACGTCCAGATCTCCGGTGGGTTTTCTCCCTTCAAGTTTTTCGACTTAAATTTAGCGTGTATTTGTAAGCCCCTGCCCGTTTTTCGCGCCTTCATTTGGTCGTCCTAACAGTGTTTTGCATAGATTAAAAATAATTAAGTTCCTCATTATGCATCTTTCCTCCATTTCTTGTTATTTCCTCCCTCTTAGGCCCTAACATTCTGAGCACTCTGTTCCTAAACACCATTTTCACTTGAGAGAGAGCAAGTTAAAACAGGTGGTATAAAAACAACAGGTAACCCCTTCTGTTTTTAGATAACTCGGAGACGTGCAGGCAGCGTAATCTGAACTGACTGGTAGCAACAAGCAGTCTTCGAATGTAATCTCTTCTTAACGTCGTGGATAGGGATGTATCGTTTTGCTATTTGATACTGATGTGCCAAAACAGGTGGACAGTTTTAAATGCGATTTTTATAGTCCTGCCCGAGTCGAGAGTTTGTCGTGTTGCTATTGTAATGGAATGCATCCCATTGTGCTGTGGCATATTAACCCTTTAAAGACAAAGCTTATCTGTTTTGTATAAGGACTCAGTGCATACCGCGCTGTAAACACTCTCCACTTCGGTTATAAAAACCAGTCTCTTAATGTTTTATAAGGCAAAAGTTGCTGTTTGTTCTGAGATCCGTACAAAACACATTAACGCAATGTGGGCACCACGTAGAATTTTTTAATGTTAAACCTGGTGGTACGTAAAGTTACCGCTAGGCTTTAAAAGGTTAATATTGGCATATATTGACGGTAATATATACGCCAATATTGTTATGCCGCGGTAACCTTACTCGTCAACGGGCCACAGAGTGGCGTATGTACATCCCTGTTACGTGACTCGTGTTTAATTTCTGTTGCAACAATAAGACCGAAGCGCCTTCCGTCCCGCGGGTGTTCTTACCGGCGCTCCCAGGTGAGCTTGCAGGGGCTGTACCATCCCGCGACCTAAAGGACGAAGCTGAAACCATAGATAATGTAGCGAGATTTGAGGTTCTCACAGCCGTGTTAATGAAGATTCACATCTTCGGGGTTATGACGCCGTATTAATTGGCAAATACATACCAACGTTATGAAGGCACATTTCTACGATGGTCCAAGTTGCACACAACAAGCTGGACCGGAAGTCAGTAACATTTACCAGTCGACACGGCGTTATATACCGGAAGACATGAATCTTGATTCATGACCTTGTAGTACCACTCATTTTTAGTACTGTCCCAGAACTCACAATCTACACCCACTTGTCTGCACCCCGTTTCTGTGCCCCTTTTTGTACTAAACCGCAGAAATGAAAGTAACCTAAGATGACACGGGGGCAGTGAGTGCTCGCCAGGCTAGCACTCTTTTGTTGTGGAGAAGGACCCCGCATCAGAAGGTATGGACGCACTGCAGCGTTGAGGCTTATTGTGCAACACTATTATGGGGGGTGAAGAGAAAGATAATCAGTGTTTTTATTTTTCCAAATAATGGAGAACCGGTCAAATGAAATTGGCAAGGGAATAGCTCTTATTTTGTCCGTAGAAGAAAGTTCCCGGACTGAGTCATGACGAAATATAGGCTTATATTTTGCCCTTTTATTGTTCATTGTTGTCCGCTTCAAATTAGTCACCTTCAGGGTTTACGTAACGGTCCAGCATTTGTGCCATTGCGTGTTGGACGGTCAGCGATTTTGCTCGATTCGTAGGGACATTCTGGAAACGGCGCCCTCATATCTGCGATTTCTTGCTCAGAAACAACAGGGGAGAAATTAGGCGAGTAACAAGGGTAGGGAATCACTGTTACATTTCTATCGATCAAATATTTCTGCACTGACAAAAGAGTGTTCATTTGCACGTGGTTTTGGTGAATCGAACAGTCCTGATTCAGCCATCGTTCTTGACGTTTTCGTGCTCTGGTAGCTTAGTGCAGATTAAGTTTTCTGGACGTGTTGGAAGGGAATGATAAATTTGCCGGACGTACGTATTCTGCTTGTCACACTGTACGTACCAGTGGCGAATCCTGATCTGGAGGTGGGGTCTAGCGGAAGGCATTGTGTACCCTTCCGCTAGACCTCATCTCCGGATCTGGATTCGCCACTGGTACGTGCTTGCATGAGAGGTTATTAAGTGTTTCTCTTACGTTGTTTGAGGTGCATGTGTCTGTCACCGCGGAGGCCCGTGTTCGATCCCCGGTCAGCCCATGTGGGATTTCTGGTGGACAAAGTGGCACTGGGGCAGGTTTTTCACCGAATACTTCGGTTTTCCCCTGTCAGTTTCATTCCACCGGTGCTCCACTACTTGGAAAAGGGCAAAAAATAATCTTCATCTTCTTGGTAGGGTTGCACAAAAAGCCTTAATGCTGCGGTGCGTCCTTTGCGTCTGCTGTGGGACCCTTCAGTAAAAACAAAGGTGCATATGTACAGCGCCATACAAATTACAGGGTGTTTGTAAGCAAATAGGCCTGCATTATATTGAAATTGCTATAATGTGGTAGCGTAAGCTTAAGAACGGTGCAAGAAGCGTAGCAATATAGCATGACATTGAGGAGATACAGTCACCTAACATTACACACTTACTTTCAAATCCCTCTGTAGTCACCTGCAATAATATATGCTTGGTTTTACTATCCTTGGAATATGAATTTGAATGGGGACACTCGGTGGCCCAGTTGGTTGAGGCACTGCGCTACAAGGTCACGGGTTCGATTCCCGATGGTGTCATTGGAATTTTTCATTGACATAATCCTGTCGGTCGCACTATGGCCCTGGGGTCGACTCAGCCTCTAACAGAAATGAGTACCAGGAATATTTCCTGGGGGGTAAACGCGGCCGGTGCGTAGGGCTGACAACCTTACCACCTTCATGTGCCGATTGTCTAGAAATCTGCGAGCCTCAACCTCCTGGAACCCTGTGGGCCTGTCCAGGCCTGTAATGGGACTGCTTTACCTTTTTTTTTTTTACAAAAGAGTGGATATATTTCATAGTGCGAAGCAAGGTTAAAATCCTTTCACACTTCTGTTGTAGACTCCCAATATCACGTTTCTTCAAACCCCGTTTTTTTCAGTTTCGGACGTGAAATATGCGTTAAGGCGAACATACAGAAACTGCCCGCGATGTGTGTGTTTTAAAGAAAGAACGCACACTGACAGGGTGCCCTGTTTATCGGGCATAAATACTTTTAAACACTCGCTAGAACAAAATGATCGCTGAAAAGGATTCAGTAAAAGTTCATTCGACAAACAACGGCAGTAAATTGGTTACCAGAGTGTAAGCTTGCAGTTCGTCTGGTGCTACTTCATCTTCTCTGAGATAACACAATGTACAGCCCTGATATGAAACAGCCGTCCCATGTCGACTTCAAACACAACTGGCAAATGAACAGAGTGTGCGGTTCCGCCAAAGTGTGTGTGTGGATCCTGCCGCTCCCTTGGGTCTTGGACTCGGCGTCATTCCTTTTCGCCCCTTGCGCGTGACACTTCCCGGCGTTGCGGTTTGTAAATATTAATGCGATACTTTAATATACTGCCGCGTCGAGTTGAAGTGGTAGTTCCTGAGTTCATATTTATTAGTTTGAATTTAAGTATTGAAATTCTTGGCCACAGCAAGAAAGTCAATTACAGAGAAGTGAAATATGAAAAAAAAAAGATACATGTAGGAAATAATACAGTTACGAAATAATAGAGTGCAGATACAATAAGAACAAGCCACAACAAGGAAACGGGTACAAATGTGCACAATAAGAGCTCTTATATTTCGTATTTGGGTGTTCGAATTCTAATTTCTGTCGTAAGACATGCTATCCAGGCTGTGAGACTCGTGATTTTTTCTAGTCTCTCCAGACAGGCTAAGACCCTTCACCTTTCACGCCATCATCCTGCCACTATATAACACGTAACGCAGGTAGCTGAAGGGCGTCGTTCAATGACCCAAGAATGTTTTGATGGAGTGCATCCCGTTTGTGAATAACTAAGGAAGGCAGATGTTCAGCTGACACAAATTTATTCTTGTATTAAGAACGTATACAGAATTAAATGAACGACATGTTTCGGCTTTTTTATTCAAGCCATCTTCATGTCTAGCTTGCAGCAATGTAAAAGGGGGGTTACTATTCTACATCAATTGTGCATGTATAAAGTTGAGATGTTCACCGTTTGCAGATATATGCCATGCATATACGCATACAGTATTAGTTGCTTAACAATTAGTAAAAGAAGCTACGAGTTGTATTTTTATGCCAGTTGTGCCTTGGGCACAAGTAGTACAAGGCTGTGCTTTGCATACCAAATGTCCTGTTAACTGTTAAACACTGATGTGGTATCAGTTAGGATTTGATAAATTTCATTTGTCCCTTGCGACATAACTCAGCCAGTGTACAGCCAACCACGAAGACCCTCATATGCACGTACCGGACCGGTATCAAAATGTAAGTAACGCCATCTATAAATTAAAAGTGTATCCTCGTGAAAATGTATATAATTTAATGAATGTTGCAGACGTAGACCTGTGTGCACTATCATTGGTTCTGTACTATCCACACTGGATTTTTATCAAATTTTAACCGTTAGCACAACCATTTTTAAATCTGACAGTATATTTTGCAGGCAAAACATAACCTTCTATTGTTTATAATGTACGGACCGTGTAACTGACGAAGACATACGACACTCTGCCCTTGTTTTGTTTGTTGTTAACATACTTTATGCTTGTATAGATGTCATATATCTGCAAAAGATTGAGATCTCGGCCTTATATATACACAATTATTGTGGAATTATTTCCTTTTATATTATTGCAAGCTAGACCTGAAGATGGCTTGACTAAAACAAGCTGAAAGTTGTCGGTCATTGAACCCTGTATACATTCTTAATATAAGAATAAAATTTTGTCAGCTGGCTATCTACTTTATTGACCCACGCGAGCATTAGTTAGTAGTTGAAACTAATTAATTCTGTGGGATTAAGACACCGAATCAACAAGACAGAAGGACATTGAGGATGTTACTCAGCCACCCAGCACCCCCACAGACTTCATATTACCATCGCAGTCTTCCAAGAAGTCCCCCCCCCCCCGCCCCAATATCCATGTGTTTGCCTTGTCTCAGCCCAGTGAATCATAGGCTTCTAGATGTCACAGTTCTAACGATACTAAGTGGCTTTTATTAAAACTGTAGTATAGATTACTAATACTATTTCTGTAACAAGCAGTGAATCGAAAGATATATAGCAGGCTCATAAAACAAACATATTGTGACTAACAGTGGTTATTCTAAACGAGTTAAGAAATTCACACATGGCGCAGGAATTCTGGCGCCTTCCTTCCGTTTCATTTAATTATCTTGAAAATCATAAGGCTTTTGGGAAAAAGTAACTGGATTTTGAAAGCTTGTTTAACTTTTCTCTGCAACTTTTGTTCTAACATATTTCACTCCGATAAGTACAAGTTTTTGGCGACTCACTTTTGAGGTGACTTTACTTCTTCGTGTGATATGTCCCTCGTTGTCATTCTGTTTTAAAGATGATTTAATGGTTCGATAAATTTTGTTAAAAATTCTCAGTTTCAAATGTCAGGAAAGTGCGCACAGCGGTTTTGGAGTTTCATTTAGACCAACACGCAGACAAACATGAAATTTATAGGAGCTTTTCTTGACAAGTTTTCATTCGAAAGAGCCGAAATATCTGAGTGTAAACAATAGGGCTATAGACACTGTTTCTCAACATCTGCTGAGAAACAGTGGTCTACAGTACGCTAGAAAATTCTTCCGCGTGCATTTTGTCACTTTGTACAGAGAAAGGGGAAAAAATGTCATTTTTCCGTGAATTGTTGCTGCTGATGGCTGTAGTTGTAATTCTACACACTCCTGTGTATTTTTGCTTTTCGTTTTTTTTTTTGTAGGACGTACATGCAGCTCTTGTGAAAACAGTAATGAACGGCTGGATTCCATTAACCTTTTAAAGCCTAGCGGTAACTTTACATACCACCAGGTTTAACATTAAAAAATTCTACGTGGTGCCCACATTGCGTTTATGAGTTTTGTACGGATCTCAGAACAAACAGCAACTTTTGCCTTATAAAACACTAAGAGACTGGTTTTTATAACCGAAGTGGAGAGTGTTTACAGCGCGGTACGGACTGAATCCTTATATAAAACAGACACGTTTCGTCTTTAAAGGGTTAAAGGCTGGAAAATGCTTGGGAAGCTGTGTAATCGTTTCTGAAGGGGAATTCTGTTCCATGGACTTAGTTCAGTTAGTAGGACGTACGAGCGTGCATTCAGAATAAACAGAAGGTAAGGACAGACAAACAGAGAGACAGACGGACGGACGGACGGACAGACAGACAGACAGACAGACAAACAAGTTGCCGTTAACATGTACTGGACTAGTTGCTATAATCGTTCTCCAAACGGGCGTTAGTACTTTACGACCAAAAACGAAATCATAAAGATGAAAATACGCTATTAAACTACGTACCTTTACTGCACGACTTTATGTATGAAGTTCCTTGTCGGTTAACATCTAGAGTCAGGTTGCCTCTAATGTAATGCCTCTTTTACGCAAACGACTAAACGAAACACCCACACATGGACATAAAGGAAACACATTCAGCTCTCTAACGAGACATACATGGACTACAAATTACTCCATTAACGACAGAGCCATCGACGCTGGCGTGTCAGGAAGAGCCGCTATACCATCTCGCGCACTGTTGCGGTTATTCGTGAACAATGAAGCAACCAATGAAGCATGAAGGAAGGAACCGAACTCTTTTTTTACATATATATATATATATATATAAGCCTCTATATATTGTAGCCTGTACAGAAGTTTCGTGATTCACTTGATCAGTAGATTGTTAACCTTTTAAAGCCTAGCGGTAACTTTACGTACCAGCAGGTTTAACATTAAAAAATTCTACGTGGTGCCCACATTGCGTTTATGTGTTTTGTACGGATCTCAGAACAAACAGCAACTTTTGCCTTACAAAACATTAAGAGACTGGTTTTTATAACCGAAGTGGAGAGTGTTTACAGCGCGGTACGCAATGAGTCCTTATATAAAACAGATACGCTTCGTCTTTAAAGGGTTAATTTCATCTGATATGAATAACTTACACTTGTCTTGTAACGTCAATAATTACTACAAGCCATCTGCGTGGTGCACCGTTTGTCTTGAGATGGTAGTTAATCCCTCGGCCGGACAAGACATTCCCCTCCTTTTACTGAACCCGAAAATTTCTTCCCATGCCCGTTGTGTTACCGAGCTTAAAACACGTGTCCTCGCTCCCTCAGTTCTAGTCTGTACGAGTAACCTCACATCAGAAATATTTCTTCAGCATAGGGCTACATAGTTCTATCGCGCTTACGTCTGTGCTTTTGTCTCCCAGTTGGTCTCTTCCCGTCAGATTTCCGGCTAGTGTCGCAAGCATTTTTTGATCCCTCCGTGCGTGTTGCGTGTTCCGCCAATCTCACCCTCTTTGGTTTGATCACGAAGATACTCCTACAAATGACGAAGTCCATTCTTAAGGAGTGAGTTGTTCAATTATACAGTTTTCAATATCTTGGCGCACCTACTTTCCTCAGCACGCTCCTCTCGAATCGTCCTCTGTCTTTGGCCCACAGACCGGGTTTCGGGCTTGTAAACACTAACAGCTAAGATTATTGTGTTCTTTTTTCGTAATCTTGACTTATTGGGAAACAGGACGATAAATCTGAATATCACGGTAGCAAGCAGTCCTTGTTTTAATCTGCTCTTACTTTCCCGTAGATGTAATTTTAATGTAGCTCTCATACAGTCAAAACTTGCCACATAAAACCGTAATTCTGTTTTGCTGACAATATCAACGCTGCAATTCAAATGCATTTTTTCTTATTGTGTAAAATTTCCCACTCTGTTTATTACAAGAGCATAGTACTATTAAAGAAGTTGTCTTGGGTTGTGAAGCGAAATCTGAGTTGCGGTTGTGCAGTTTACAGTTTCTGTATTCATTTCACAAATAATCTTTTCACCCAAACTGTACGGCAGGAGAAAGAAAATGTACCTGAAATTGAATATGCGAAGAGCATTAAGTCTCAGTCTGTGAAGGACAGACAGGCCCCTTCAAAGAACATCAAATTCATGTAAATTATATTATTGTTTCACTCAATTTTCTTTCCTTTTACAGTTTCAGCTGCAGTGCTTCAACCCACAGTAGGGCGCCACTTGCGGCTGAAAAGAAAAAAGCTGCTACAGACATATTTTCAGTGTAAGCTACGGTTACCATCTGGCTAAGCACCATACCGCGGAAAATTGTATACAATATGGAGATAAAGCTCCATGTATTTTGTACTTCGGTAGTGCAGGGAGATGGTTGGTTAGCTTCGCGCTTCCGTAGCTTGTCCCTCTGAAAAGAACCGCCGATACCCATTGGACAGGATGTACCTCGTTATTGTCACCCGTTGTTTATTAATGTATTTTGCAGTGTTAAAAATATTAAGGTATTTTATACCATGAATTGGTGCCCCATTTTATACTTTTTTGCGTGACACAGTGAGGCATACTTAACTTCTTTGGAACCATACTGATGTGTTTATGTGTCCGTCAGTTCACAGTCTTTATTATAAACTCCAAATTTCTGGTATTTGTTAAACTTGGTATGAACAGCTTGCCACTGGATTACAATCCATTTTTGTACCTTTTAACACCTTGCCACCAACCGAGTTGTTTGCAGGCGACAGCACTGCACACATCATAACCACACACAGCAGGGATTCGTATTTTAACTACAACATATAATGCCACACAACTGACATACCGCACAACCAAAGACTGTGACACAACTAGCTGAAGAACCGCTTTTATTAAGTTTCAAATCAATTTGAATGCAACCAACCACGGTTTTTAACGATTTAAGTAACGTTTTAGTGCATCGAGTTGAGTGTTTTTCACTATTTAAGTGCCTAGTACAACCCCAAAAAGAAGAATGCAACAAACAAAAAAACGCATCGAGTCTGCCAGCAGTAAAAAATTTTTGGTGCACTCCCTGAAGATGACGTTCCGTACGTCGAAACATGTCGGGGTGAAGTGAAAGAGTACAAAACTATATACAGTGCGATCAGTTGGTTTTTAGTGTGACAGTTAAATTTACCCGATGTTTATGGCGAACGAAGTTTCATTACCACGGTCAAAAGGTCCTGCTGTGGACGTTGCCTTCTTCAAGTTATGTCCAGCCCACACTTCCGCAAGCTGTGTCCTCCTAAGAATTTCAACACTGTCCACCCAATGATATTTTCTGGCTGAAACTGTAACAACGTTCCTTATCGTCCCTCATTCGTGTTACGTGTCCGGCCAATCTCATTCCCCATTATTAAACTATTCTAATAATATGTTATGGAAAGTACAAATTATTCTTGCCCTCATTACGTAACTTTCTACAGTCATTTCATAGAGCCTCTTTGTCGGATTCCTCAACACCCTCTTCTCAGACATCCTGAATTAACATGCTACTCCGATGGTCGTTTTTGGCATTTCATAACACACTCATTATTAGGGTGAATTGTAGCTGCCTGCACCCCCAACCCCCAGGCGTGAAGTCCACCTAATCTCTACATCTGCTTAGTGAATAATTCGCTGCTACTCTGCACATGTGGAGGCTGATCCTCCTTTTTCAACCTGAGGATGCGTAGTGCTGCGGTGATGAGTGACGTATTTAACAGGACTACCTTCTCTCTCTCTCCCCCCTCTCTCTCTCTCTCTCACACACACACACACACACACACACACACACACACACACACACAAGCGGTCGCGCTGACTCTGTACATCGACATTAAAATTTCTGCCTCGGTTAGACGATTTTCCTGGACTGCTGGCGGGCGATAAAGACAAGGCTAGCGTGACGAGAAGAAAAAAACAGGAAACGCGCCGCCTGTCTTTGCAATAGCCAGACATTCCTGCCCTCATTTTTCATCTTCAGGAGTATACTAGTGACCTACTAGAATAATGGGGATGAATGTCAATACGCAAGAAATTACCTTCACAAAAGACAGTAGCTATTGCATATGCATTAACACATGTGTTGTGTGCCGCTTCTTTTTCAATGGGAAATACTTAAAAACTTACTTTAATGGACTTTGCTGTGCTCGCAAAATTAATTTTGAGCAGTGTATTAGATTTTGAAACCCAATATGTAAAGCTATATAGCTGCTAAGACCGAGTACAAGAAATTGCTTTGTTAAACTTCAGGGCCTACGTGTCAATTATTAGTCAGTCATCGTCGCATTTCTTTTACGTACTTAAAAATGGTCAAAAGGAATAAATAAACAGTCCATGAACGAAATCTATTTATCAAAGGAGGCTTGAAAACAGGAAGGTTAAAACCCCGCTGCAGTAGATAAGGCCTTGTACCGTTCAGGGTCATGCGCCTCCGTTGTTTGCTGGTCAGAGTTGTGTAAAACTGGCAATGAAACGGTTACATCATTAGTTACAGCAGCGGTATCATATCAGACGGTTTCGGATGTTCATGGTCTTTGGCTGCTGAAACACATAAATCGTTGATTCAAATCCCGTTAGGAGACAGATCTTTGTCATTGTTCTTCCCTAGGCCTAATTGTGTAGGCTTCAGAAAACCTACACCGAATCAGACAGGATCGCAGAACAATTTTTGGATGATCTTTGACTGATAAGTTATGAAGTCGGCGGAAAGAAAAGGTCGCGGCCGGTTGCAAGGTAGTATCCCAGCAGCATATAACAGCAGAGACTGATGAAATGCATTAAGACTATGTCAGAGTAACGTATCTCCAGGCAGAGATTTGAATCTGGGTCTTCTCGAATACAGAACAAGAATGTTAATTACACGACCGCAGTTTTGGTGATCTGACGAAATCGCCCTAATCGTGCCAATTCGCATAAACAAACGAATATAATATATGTTATTCCACCAACTCACACAATAAGACATTATACAATAGATTTTTAAAGAATTCCCGACATGTTTCGATGTGTGTTACATCATCTTCAGGGGAATTAAGTTAGAACACTAGGACAAGCCGAAGCAAGCCAGTCTTTGTACTTACGGGTTAATAAAATTATGAACCTGTAAGTACCTGAAAGTACAAAGAATGGCTTGCGTCAGCTGTCCCTAGTGTTCTAACTTAATTCCCCTGAAGATGATGTGACACAGATCGAAATATGTCGGGAATTGTTTAAAAATCTATTGTATAATATCTTAATGTACGAGTTGGTGGAATAATATATGTTGGATTCGTACGTACACGCTATGGAAAACTAAACGAATATAATTTCTGAATAATTTCAAAGTAACACGAATGAAAACAAATACTGTACTTGCAAATGCCTTTGTACGTGTGCGTAGTCGTGTTTCTTTCTCGTCTGTTTTCAAATTGAATACGCGCGTCTGTTCCTTTACGTGCATCTGCAGTTGGCAGACTGTTTCCAGCACCATGTGCTGAGTTCAGTGACTCTCGAGTGAGAGTCTGTCACAGGGTACGTTATACACGGAAGAACCATGGGAAGAACGATGTAAACGCATCTGTGGTTGTTATCATTTACACATGGGCAATGTCTAATACTCATTCTGGTAATTTGTAAACCAATGATCAGATACTAAATTTCAAACATACATACGTAAAATGTAACGATTGCCCTTGTTCACTGTGAATGTCAAATATCGTCTGTGACAATTATCATCTCTGACGCACGTATGTCATATATGCGCGATGGCTGCGAAAAGTGTGGCGAGGAATGTGTTTGTGTTTGAAATTCGTAGGCGTAATAAAGGGATTTAAGTGAAGGTATAAATGAATAATAATATAGCGGTGTATGGACTTACATAATTAATCTATATATCTAGTTGTGTATATTTCACATGGAGAAATGCGTCACATTGACATACCAGAAAGTGTGACCGTGAGAGGGTGCACAACCTTTGGCACTTCAGCTGTTTGACAGGACGAGTTACTGTAAATTTGACAGGCTTAAAGCCATAATTTGTTAGTAGACGACACAGAGTGTCAGTAGGCGGAATTCTTTCTGTATTAAATGAAGTGAAACAGGTGAGAATTGTAGTATATTAATTTCCGTTAATAATGAAGCAGTGGAAGGCAGTTTGTGTTACAGTACGCCAGTTTCTTTACATTAGCTTTTTATGTTTCAGGTAGTGATGGAGGATAGTGTCAGTGTGAAATCAAACGATTCTGTAGCAACGAGTGATGAGTATGAATTTGTCAATGGAGGTTCAGCTGGCAAGGGGTTATTGACTATTGAGCAGCCACTTTTGAAGATTGCCAACAATGGTAATCTTGATGATTTGTGTAAATCTTTAACGGAAGTGTTAAGTGAGGATTCAAACGGCGTTTCTAAAATGGAACATCATGGAACAATTAAACATGTTCCTGTAAACCAGACAATCAAGAAAGTTGGACAGAGCATGTTTTATGAAATTGATAACACGAAGTCGGTAGTTACAGCATTAAAAGAAGAAACAGAATGCATCGATGTTACAAAGTCAGATGATGAAGAGAGACCAGGTATTATTATAAAATAGCTTGATCATACCCTCCTTTTAGTTTTAGGAGAATATTCTTTTCAGTAATGCATGCAACAGTTTATAGCCCACAGTAATTTATGTAATAATGTTTCTATGTAAGTAAAAGTACAACACAAGGATTGTCCATTTATTTTATTGTTGGGTGCGGGGTTATTTAGTGATCCTGTCATTGCTTGAGATTATGTAACAGGTATTGTAGGATGGATTCAAACGGATTCATAAGTGATCATGGCCTTATGGAAGTACTGTTCTGGGATTTGGTTGGATGGACTGAGAAAAACCTTAAAAAGTTGGAGGATGGCTGGTGTCCTGGCAGAGATTTGAGACAAGTGTCTTGGAAATACAAATGTAGGCCATTATTGCTACATCAACCTGCTCAATGACAGTTCAGTTGAGTGAGAACGTGGAAGCTATTGTCTCTTTCATATACAAGAACCAGTTATGAGATGTTTCCTTTGACTAATATTATGTTGATAAACTAATTTTTCTGTAGGCATGGTCAAAATTAAACATTTTTAGAAGAGGAACTTTTGTGACAATAGATTGCCAGTGCCCAACAGAGCTAATGTTATGTTAAAGTGATTTTGTCCAGTGATCTTCTTCCAGAAAGAAAATTTTTGGTATTCATGTATCACAAAGGTTTGAAGACATATATTTTAATTTCTTTTAGATTTGTGGGTATTTTATGCCACAGGGAACCACCAAAGAAAGAATGGAGGGTATTTTTTTGTAACCTGAAGTTATCATGTTATTGTCTTCAGTGTTTGTAGAAACAGTATGTCAAGGTAAACAGGCCTGAGTGTTTTGGGTGTAGTGACCAGATTCATTACCAGTTTTCATGTAAGTTAATTATACTATATTTCCTGGATTATTTAAGATACACAAAGATTTTAGACAGTAAGTGTAGGGTAAAATATTTTATTTTCAGTTGAAGCTCAAATTCATGAAGAATTATTCAACAAAATGGCACTGCAGTGTTAAGTTTCTACTGGTCATAGAATCCCCAGAAATCTTCGTAACTGTTAGTATATTTGTCATTACTATTTGTTATTGTCCAATGTTTTGTTTTCGTCAAACAGTACCTCATTTCCTGTACCATACAGAGCAGTACTCATACCACACTTCTTGAAAGACTTTTTAATTGTAATGTGTTCCACAGTCCATGCCTCCTCATAAATCTCTACCACCAAGAAGTTGTCAAATCAAGATCAGTGAGTCATGTGTTGTGTGTCTGCCCATCTTCTTGCTTCAAAAATGATCATTTCTGTAAACAAAGAAATTTCCCTATTTCTGTGATCTGTTATCGTTCTTCACCTCTGCTTCTAGGTCATGCCATTTTACAATATGTGTACAAAAAGCATGTTTATGCTCATGTAACTTCTGTAATTCTACCTCTTGCCTCTCACTGTATGTTTCATTTTCTGGGTTCGAGGTGGATAAAATATCTTGTGTCTGTCATATTATCATTGCTCTCTTGCATAGTTAATTGCATTTAATTTGAATCCTGCTATATACAGAATCCTTATCTGTTTAGTACACATTCTGCTGGGGGAACAAATTACTTCTAATAAACTCTTTGGCACTGTGTGCTGCTGAGCAACTAGTATAATAAACTGTGTGTATGAAACTCAGTTCTCCTTCTCTAAGAAGTAGTCCTGTGATAGTCATGGTTATGCCTCCAGCAAATTCAGGAAAATCAGTTGCTTTGAAGGTCATATTGACATCCCTTCAAACCATAAGGTTCAGGAGAATTTTATACAGTATTTTCCAAGGAAAACAACTGCAGTTTGTGGCCTGGGAAATATGGTGTATTTTAACCGAAAATTTATTACTTTTCAAGAGAGTGGTCTTGCTGTATGTTAATAAATGCTTGAAATAGGAGGGTGTAACTGAAGCACATTACTGAATTACATTTAAAGTTTTTCAAAATTATACGCTCTTACACGGTTTGCACCCTCAAAGTCCTGTCCATGATGTAAAATCCTTCTGTCTCCCCTGTTTATTTCTGTTTTGCCTGTGTGGTTATTGTGGGGTCCATTTGGGATACAATGCACTGTGAGGTTTATGTCCACCACTTTTGTCACTTGGCAGCTATGTGTGATTTGTTTGGTATGTACAGGGCTCGTCGCCAGGTAGTTCTGTGACAGGATGTAACTGAGTAGGTTGCGTCAGGAGGTAACGTTTCTGGCTTCTATTCACAAGGTTCCCGGTTTGAATCTTATCTTGGATACCAGATATGCTGACTTGGTTTCTTCATGGTTTTTCTTCGTCTCTTCAGGCAAATGTGCCTCCAAATTAGGCCATGACTGCTTCTTTCTACATGGTTTGCAGTTCATTAACCTTTGTACCATTGAAAGCTATATAGCAAGAGCTAGTGACAGCATTAGTGAATAAACCAGAAATGCATAAACAAGTAGCATGTGATAGAAAAGCAATGTGATAATTACATTATTTCATTTTAGAACCCGAATTTACAGATAAGTAAGAATAATGTAGTGAATAATACTGCCTTCTGAGATGTGATGCCATGTAATATGGTATAAATATAGTAACATTTAGGAAGAACCTACTGAATCCATCTTCAGTGTCAAAGATTCACATACCAGAAGACTAGTTCTTTGTAGTTACCACTGTGAGAACCTTAGATCTCACAAGAATGATTCTGTGTTTGTTTTTGCACTGCACTAGCTTTCGTGTGTCATTTACAAGGCTGAAATATTCTGTTATTGTTTATGTAGTTTCAGTTGTTAAGTTACATGTATTAGATTAACCCTTTAAAGATGAAGCGTATCTCTTTTATATAAGGACTCAGCTCGTACCGCGCTGTAAACACTCTCCACTTCGGTTATAAAAACTAATCTCTTAATGTTTTATAAGGCAAAAGTTGCTGTTTGTTCTGAGATCCGTAAAAACACATAAACGCAATGTGGGCAGCACGAAATTTTTTTAATATTAAACCTGGTAGTATGTAAAGTTACCACTGGGCTTTAAAAGGTTAATTTAATATGTATATAGTTACAAACATTAAGGTAGCATTTAGTTAAATTGGTGTGATATCACATACTTTTGTGTGGCAGTTACATTATCTCGGTGCAGTTTGGTTTAAGAAAGATGGATGTGTGTGTGTGTGTGTGTGTGGAGAACTGGTGCTTCTGTGAAGTAGATGCAGTTTACTGGAATTGACAGTCAAAATGGATTCTTTGATTTTAATACCATAAATTAACTGATGCTGTACTTGTGCTTAAAACTGCTTAATTTATATTTCCAGTGACAAAGCTTTCAACTTCTTAATGCTAGGCCATTAGAATAATTGTCTTACTCCAGTTCCAGATGTGCAGCAGGAATGTACAATATTCAGTGGTGTGTCTTACTTAGGAGCAGCGGCTATTAATGCTCCAAAGAGCGAAGCAGAAATTCAACGTAATATGAGCATTTTGAATGAACAGTCTTCAGGACAAGCGATAAAAGTGTCAGTTTCTGTGCCCAGTTCATCAGATGGCACAGTTGAGTAAGTACTTGTGTATGATTCTTCAGACTGCTTGTCCAGATGTAATACAAAGTGCTAACAGATGTATTTCTGTAATTACCTTTGATCACGTACATGCAGTGTTCACAACAGTGCAGGTGTCTGTAGGCATGTTCTTTGAGTTGTGTTTGTGCCCAGTTCTAGGATACCTGTGTGTCAACTTTATTGTATTGATTTGACTCCACAGGCTGCAGATTATATATTCCTAACCACTTGAATTGTTTTTGCAAGTTACACCCATGCATTATTTGGAATCTGAAATTGAGAATTTGAGAGAAATAACTATAATGTGACTTGCAGCATAGAGTATTAAGTAGCACTGTTCTGTACATGAAGCAGTGTGCTGCTTGAGAACATGAGAGGCAGTGTCTTGAAAATAAAAGTTACAAACTGCGAGTTACAATTTTATTTGTTTTGTTGTGGTGTGAACCACCCAAAAGTGAGAACATAGATTTGGCATGTATGAGAATGTGGAACTGAAGGGAATATTTGGACCTAAGAGAGAAGAAATCACAGTGGTGATCTTTGCTAATGATGAGCATTGTAATTTGTAATCTTCACCAAATATTATTAGATTGATGAAATTATTGAGAAATCAGTGGTAAGGACATGTGGCATGGATGTCAGTAACAATAAATGCTTACATAGTCACACGATAATATTAAAGTGGTTGCCAGGTACGGCCTGAATCCCCAATGTTCAACGGTTGTATGATTCATGTGTGTCAGTGATGAACGTAAAAGAGCACTTCATCTTAAAATATTACATTTAAGAAATGGAATTAATTTGCAGAATAATCCTGGCATTATGTAATCATGACAGGGATAGTGAATATTGTATGTTCTTTTACTTTCATAGTAAAAGAAGTTAATTGTTCACATTTCTCAGATCAGCCTGACATGTTTCAATCTATTCAAGTTCATTGTCAAGCTCCACGCACATCACATAAGATGTTACAAAATCTTGTATTTATATAGAAGAACCATAAACTGTCTAAAATAATGAAATTCATTTGTGTGTAATGTTGAAAAATAACTCTACAGATTAATAATTTTATTGTTTTTGACAATCTGTGATATTTTTAAAAATAATTATATTTCTTTTAAATATAGTCAAAGTTTTAAGTAAGGTGGTAGGCCTATAGTATACATTTTTATGCGATGTCTTTATATGATTATAACAGTGTGTAAACTTAATGGCTTACACAGTGTGAACAGCCACACAGGATGAAATATAATAGTTCAAAACATATTGGGCTAATGTAACTAACATGAACAATTTATGACATATAATATAGTGGCATGGCTCCCAATGTGAAAAGGAACAGAAGTTTCAGTTATTAGCATCTACTGACACATATGTACCATGCAGAGTAATATGAGATTAAATGTTCATAAACAGGCAACACAGTACAGCATGTCAGGTAGAATGTACCTGTTTGTCTATATTGTACGTACTCCAACTAACACCCAGCAAACAGGCAACATGATCAAGTATTACATCACAACACCAAAACAAATGAGAACAGGAAAATATAAGTAGAAATTGTGCATCATAACACCAAAAACCAGGAGTGAAAAACAGAAAACACCAAGAAAATGATACCAAGAATGAATACTGCCACAAGTACAAGAACAAAGTGCAAAGAAAGGACAGACCTCAAAACATAATATCCAGCACTCACAACTGACACTGTCATGCATTTAGGATAGTGATAATAATATGTATGAACGTGACCTACAGAGGTTGAAACACGTGCAACTTACAGCAAATTAAAGTAGTGTAAATGTTATTCTTGTATCGTATACAATTATTGAAGTATAATAAAAATATTGTTGTGCTGACAAGGTAATGCCCAGATATTTTCAGTTGGAATTGGGATATGTGTAATATAGGCTAATATGTATATTTTGCCTAATATTGTGTGTTGTGGTGTTTGCTTATAAACATTTGATTTAAAATGCATGGAATATGTAGCATTATAATGTAAGATTATTTTTTATTTTTAAGATTGTATGATGCAACTTCACATGTGATCATGGCACAGTACGAAATCTGTCGCATCTTATTCTATGCACGAGGGACAGCAGGATCTACTGAAGCTTCATGCTTTGCTTTCACATGGTCTCATGGAGACACGCAAGAGTCGGCCATTTTTCAGTGCCATGTATTCAGATGTGACATTCCTGAGGCTGTAAGTACTAAAAACCGAGTCACATAATGATAGCTGCAGATAGTAGTGTAACATGAATTAAGTTAAGTCATGCCCACATACCATGTGGCATTAGTCATCACTTGTCCATAAGAAGAGTTCTTGAACTGTGATTCAAGAACTGCATGGGTTATTGGAGAATTGCTGGAGAAACTGCGTAATGGAGGCTTTAGTTTTGCTATTACTGTGTCAAGGCAGATTCGTACTTATCAGTTATGTGGACATGCTTTGGAAAAACATAATTTTTCCAGTTTCTTCCATCCATGTAATTAAGATGTATGTCAAACTAACTTCTTTTAGAAGGAAAACAGTATGTGGAACACAGTGTGAATATATGACTGCATAGACATGAATCAGTGAGAGTGGTATCTGAATAGAGAGTACTGACACATAATGGAGGAATCAGAGTCTTTTGGATGGGGGTTCAAGTGTGGAGGGGTTTTATTTGGAGTTACACAGTTGTTATACAACACAGTGTTTAAAAAGTTGCTGTAATATGTGCTTATTACTAATAGGAGGAAGTCTGTAATATTACTTACATTTTTCCTATGTGGAAATCATGTAAATAAATAAATAAATATATATATATATATATACTATATATACATACCTAATTGGGTCTCCAGGTGTGTTCATTTGAGTACATGTAGCACATATTGTTACACTTCTGTGGACCACACTGTGTTGCTGTGAAGCTGTTCTTGGCACCTGTGTGTATTATAACTCAGTACCAAATTCCTCACTTCTGAAAGAACATAATCTAGGTGTGATGTAAAAGTTCCCTGACTACTTCTTAGGGTGGCGGCAGGTTGTGGAGCAACAGAGGAAATTCTGGAGACACCAAAACATCTTTCACGGACCTACTATTCAGTGCTCCACAGTGGGTTGTAATTGTGTTTACTGTTTTTGTTCGGTAGTTATTTCTGTGAAATCTTGTGTATGGAACCATTTTAAAGATGTATAACAAGCATCTAGGACAAGACATCTATCTGATGTTTCATATGACACATGGAATTGTATGAGATGTTGAAAGTGGCCTTTGGTGATACACTGACCACAAGCCTTCGCATGATATTCGGAACAGGTAGGGAGGACAGAAACAGTGACAAATGTGTGGACAACCAAAAAAGTAAAAAATTGTGAGTGAGAGAGTGAATTTGAGGTGCTGCAGTAATTAGTGCCGGATTAGTGGCAGAGCATCAGGACATACCAAGGAAGTAGCGTGATAGCTTTTAGTGGTAGACTTACACATGAATAAGATTTGTATGAAAATGGTTCCAAAAAAGGTTACTGATAAAACTTGAGGCTGAAGTGAACTATGACTTTGTCTTCTTTAGTGTTTGTTACTACATGTGATGAAACTTGGATTTTTCAGTATGTGGCATGAGTAGAAATAGCTAAGCTTGAAAAGGCTTGCGTTTCACAGCCGGAAGTGTTATTATATTGGTGTTTCTGACTTCTGACTTGCAAGGAATTGTTTCATAATTCATGTTTGAGAGACAGATGTTGAACCAGATGTTCTGTACACATTATTCATTGCCAGAGAGATGCAGTTCACAGGAAAATCCCACCTCCTGGGCCATGTTACTGGATCCTTAACCATGACAATATAAGCCAGTGCACAGTTTGATAAAGGAGTTTCTGGCAAAGTTTTGTGTCCCTTCACTGGTTGACCCACCCATTTTCTTGACTTAGTTCCATGGAATTATTTTTATTTCTCAAACTTAAGAATTGTTTGCAGGGATGCTGTTTGACTTCATAGATTTAAAAAACAATGTGGGAGTAGTATTCTGAAGAATTCCAGAAGGAAACATTAGAATTTATATTCAGTTATGGTAGAAGTGAAAGAAATCCTTATCTCTGCTTTTGAGTGTTTGCCTGGGTAAAACAGCTGGGGCATGAAATTAATGACTCACCTCCATCTAGTGTCAAAGTTAAGAATGAGTGGAGTGACACCTCTACTCCCTCTGTATGCCTTCGTGGCATAGACAGGGAAAAATTTACCTTTAACTGGGAACTTTTGATTCACACCTTGTAGTTATTTACCAACATCCTGATAGGCACGTAAGGTAAAGTACGGCTTCATGGTTATCACTAATTTCCTAGTTGGTGTCTAATGTATAACAAGCTTAAAGCAATAAGTACAATTGGCAGGCGCCAGAGTTGTTAGTAATTCGTGTATTGCTCGAGTCTGCTTACGTAGATAGTAGAAGGAAGGAGAGAAAATGACTGACTGAAGAGTGGGCTATCCACTTCATGCAAATTATTTATGATGAAATCAAATGTTGTACTGGGAAGACAGTATTAGTATTGTCTTGTTTATAAATCCATGCAAGGATTTAAAAAGAACACATAAAAAAGGATGTTTTCAGGACTGAAAATCTACTTCCAGTCAAGTGGTTCTATGTGTAATAACTTTCCAAGTGTATAAGTTACCCATTTATTAGGGTCATATTCAGAGGGAGTCTTATAATCATGCCCATGGGCATAGGAAAATATGGTGCATATTCTTTAAGGGATCAACCCACACAGTCTGCCTCGTATTAGGTTGGGAATGCGAGGTGGGTTCTCAGTCATGCGATGAGTTATGGAGAAATGGTTACTGCATGTGAGAAACGCATTCTGTTAAACAAAGAGTGTTCATTTGCAGTACTTTTACCAAGTATGTGACAGAAAGAAGTCACCAAAGGTTTAGTAAGAAAGTATTCCACATCAACAGTAACATACAGAATAGTGGAAAAATGTGAAGGGACAGGTTCAGTGTGAGACAAAAATAAGATATGTAAACTTGTGTTTTTCTGTGATGTATGGTTTACATTAAGTTACATTACATTGCATTGCATTGCATGGCATTACATTAACAGATATTTCTGTTCCAAAAATCCCCTTCCAGTACAGGAAGGTCCTTTACATGGCCTTAGAGCAGAGTCTTCTGTGCAGTGGTTGTGCACAAAATCATAAGACCTATGATTTTGAAGAAAAAAATTCCAACCATTACATTAAATAATTCTAGCACAATGCAGAGAATTAACAGAAGAAGAGAAATTGTAGGACAGTTCTTTGCAAGAATTGGAGGAAAATCTTCAATGAAAACTTGCTAATATGTCAAGACAGTAGCTTTTGTATGTGTCAATGTGTCAAGAAGTATTGCCGGAAGGTAAAAAGCCTCCTTAGAAGCTGGAGAAGCTGGAGGTCAGCACTGTGAGACTGTTGTATGGAAATAAGATAAGTTGAACTGCGGGGGATAAATGGACTCTTAAGTTGCAAGTGGACACCAGTTTTGTGTGTGTTCAAGCTCCTGTGACAGCTGACCTGCTGAGAGTGTGATAATAGGACCTCTCTGTATTAACCCTTTAAAGACGGAACATATCTGTTTTATATAAGGACTCAGTGCATACCACACTGTACACAATCTCCACTTTGGTTATAAAAACCAATCTCTTAACATTTTATAAGGCAAAAGTTGCTGTTTGTTCTGAGATCCATACAAAACACATAAACGCAATGTGGGCACCACGTAGAATTTTTTAATCTTAAACCTGGTCATATGTAAAGTTACCGCTAGGCTTCAAAAGGTTAGAGTATGACTATACTGTGCTTGTCACCTGTGTGGTAGGTCACCCGGTTCCCAGAATGTTATTTTGCTGTGTGGTTATGGAGCAATGTAGTTCTGATTTGCATCTCAGAAGTCATTTTGAAGTATTGAAAGAAATTTGATGCTATGAAACAAACTCTTCATCCTACAGAGTTTGATTGTAGACATGGAAAGAAGTTATAAATTTAATAGTCTGCAGTGAGACATTGAAGCATGGATTTCTGAAGAAAACTGTCGGTTAATGCAGAGTTTGGAGCACATTTCGAAGCTTTATCATCTAAGAGTATTCCTATTGCATATAATCCTGCTTCTTTGTACCTCTTGTTGTTGTTGTTGTTGTTGTTGTCGTCGTCGTCGTCGTCGTCGTCGTCGTCATCGTCGCCGCCACTGCCATTTTGTTTTGTTGCTGTATTTTGTTTCATTTATGTAGAGAACTTATAACTCAAGTACAGAGTCTGTATATGATCATGTTTGTCACATGTGACCTCAACATTTCATGTTGCAGCCATGTTTGTGTTTCTTTCCTAACAGCATGTCATATCTAATGTGTAGGTATGGTTGTGATCTGCCTCAGTATCAGTTTTCACGTGTCGTGCCCCAGTAGTTATCAGTAACCACCATCAAACCCAAAGCTAAAAAAGAATATTGACACACAGCCACTGTCTTGTTATTTTATTTTGTCTGAAAATATAATGGCTTAAAAAGATGCTTGTTTTTGGGAAAGAATGTAGGCTAAAAAAGTTTAGTGAGTCATCTAGCAGTGGTGCACATTAGTAACATGGGTAGAGCTATTAGTTGTTGTCAAGTGTTTTGGGTCGGGCCAGAACATATAGATATAAATTTAAGTGAAAGAACCTGAAGACCACTTGTAAATTAGTTAGGACCCACACTGTCCAAATTTGTTTTGCACTGTTTTATTTATTACCTCTCTGGCATGTTACTGTTTTCTTATATGTTTGTGTTCCATAGAATGTTCCTGTAAAGATGTAGCTTAGAACTGTAATTCAGAATAAAGTATTCATTTATGCAGCCAAGATATAGCACACTGTGCCAGGGGCACAGAAGTATTTGGTTAGACTATAGAGTGTTTGGCAGTGCATGTTAATGAGAGGTGTGAACTGGCCCAGTCTGTCTGCATTTTGTTTACAGTGTGAGCTCTTGGAACAGCACTGATTTTCAGTATATGTCAGTTGTGGTGATTGTATTGTGTGCTTCTCTTGTCCTGTTTGTTTATTTATAAGCCTTTATTAGTGTCAGCAGAAGAGAGGTATGTGAAAACTTCATGGATTACATAATTTTGTTCCGTAAGTGGATTGTCACAGGGTTTAGGCTTCTGAGTACACTTTCATTTTCCTTCTGAGGTTAAAGTGCTAGTAAATCTGTGTCAGAGCTTCTCTGCATTGTAGTTTCTATTACTTATTGTCAGTGTTCTATTTGTAACTTATTTTAGGTTATTTCATAGGTTATGTTTGTATAACGTGACACACCCATCAGAATTATTTTATTAGTAGTTAAACATAAATTAACTGACAAAATTCTTAGTAGTCTCACTTTGCTTTGTATGTAATTTCTTCCAGAAGTGTTCATCAGCAACCTGTTTGTCCCTTAAAATATAAATTCAGCACCTGGTTCATAATCTTTGTGCAAGTTTTTAACTAGCACTTTCAGTAATCGTGGCTATGACTGCCCTTATATTGTAGAATTACACATCTTGTATTGTCTGGGTCTGTCTATATATTTTCATCATGTGATCTACATTTGCAAGCAGGACCAGGTTATGTAACAAAGTCATTAAAGCAAATCTGTTTATTTTTAAAATTTGTTACTTCTTGGAATGTAAACAAAACACATGACACACAGTTTCCCTTAATTGGCTGTCTGGCCCAACTACCTTGATTATAAACAAAAAATAACCTGGAGGAATGGTCATAGTTTAATGTGAGTTAAATTTTTACTATAGACAAAGATAATTATAGTGTGGTGTATCTGTGAGTGGTAAATCATCATTGTGCCTAGTACATACCATTGATGATTTTTCACTTTATAAGTAAGCTGCATTTTTACTACTTTTTATTTTGTTATTATTTCTCCAGATTATCCAGCTTTCTTATTAACCAGCCTGCCACTTAGTCCCATCTGTGGTAGTTAAGCAGGAATCCACTCTTAATTATGTTCATGAAATGTTCAGTCACACTTCCGTGTAGCGCCTCATTGTAAGCATGATTTGTAGCCTTGCAAACTTCCACACAGTATTCATTATCTGACCCGCAATGGTAAAGCATGTCCAATGTAACTGTTGTTACTGCTTTGGCAATTCTCTGTTATGGATGTTTCAGATCATGCATGTCTTTTTTAGTGTAGGTAATGTTTTTCACGTGTGCCAATCTGGATAGTTTGGAAGCCACTTCATCCCTTGCATCATTCAGAAACCCTAGCACTCAGTGCATGGCAGACCTGCAGACAAAATGAGGTGGAGCACTACCGTGATGGAAATCAATATTAATTTTCTTTTCACTTTAATTGTCATTAGAGTGTGGAAAATTAAACATTTGTAACATATTGAGATGTTTCTACTAATTATGTTTTCTGCAAAGAAAAAGTTTTGTGTCCTTAGCACATACAATTACATGGGCTGTGTGACAGGCATGTAAAGCAGATGTCTCTGTAACAATGCATATGCACAGACTGGTAGCTACTGCACTGAGAAAATGAAAATAGACAGATCTTATTGATCAGATGAGGTGTGCATGCATATGTGTGTGTGTGTGTGTGTGTGTGTGTGTGTGTGTGTGTGTGTGTGTCTAACACTAAGACAAGCAGAAGTGATGGAGTTAAGTACGTTAAGCATGTAAAAGCATTAAGAGGCATCATAAATATTTACATCCCAGTTTATCATAATTATGGAAGTGAATTCTGGAAAATATCTGCAGTCTATAAACAGGGTCATCACCAACAAGTTGCACTAATTTTTGAATATAAAAGGACTGCTACATGTCTTGGCTACTGTCCATAGCCATCTGCCGGGAGTATTAATACTCAAAGATGATACAGTGTTATTATACAGCTTATCCTTTGTAAATGGTAAAATTTATAATGCCAATATGCCATTAAAACATTAGTGAGTAGTGTTATATTAAAATTGTGTTAAAATTGTTATAAGCGAAGTCTGAGTACAGAATGATCATCTGTGGTGTATACACAGGGTATCAGTGTGTAGGATTTACCACTTGGTTAAACTCAAAGAGATTTCACTATTTTAAGGTGATTGGATGCAGCGGATTTCAATAACTGTCTTGTATTATAATAATTTTAATATAACCATGTACATTGATGTTTTAATAACATAATGGCATTATATATTTTACCATTTACAATTGCTAACTGTATAACAACACTGCCTACATCTCTTAAGTATTGATACTTCCTGAAGATGGCTATGGATGGTATCTGAAATGTGTAGGAGTGCTTTTATATTCAAGGGTTCGTACAATTTGTTGGTGGTGAGGAACGTGTTTGTATGTATCAGTTGCACAGAAATGTACGGTATTAAATTTCTACTGTCTGCTATTCTTTAGCTGCCAGATTAATTGCTAAGCTGTATTAAGTTATCAGAAGTATGTTGTGTATTCACCAAACATTTTATTCAGATGTTTGGCACCCCTGATTCATATTTTGAAGGTGCTGGATTTGATTCTTGGTCTGGACAGTGGCTGGCTGTGAGTTCTTTCATGGTTATTGTTCCCTCCAGGCATGTGGTGGGGTAGTTCCTTAAGCTATCCATATAATTGGATGATAGTTAACATTCTTTTTCTGATTGAACACTGTATGCCCTGTGCAGTTCAGAAAGCAACTTTAAAGAAACTAGGGGATAAGAACCACTCTGTATTATTCAGTCATGAATTTCTTATCAGTCATTGTGAAGTACTTCTTTATTTATCGCAGTCATTGGCCAACACAGTTGTGAAAATAATACAGCTGTTACCAGATGCCCATAAAATTACTTGTTCTTGATTTTCTGGAAGTAAGAATTGTATTTCTATTGCATCCACAGTTGGAGTTTTGTGCTCAACTTTGAAGGCAACCATTTAAGAATTTAACAAAGAGATGATCAAGACTTGCAGTCAATAAGTAACTGGCTGCTGGAAATTAGTGGGATAAATGTTAAAAATCAGGCATCATTACTTTCCCTTTACTTGCACTTTAATCTCTCCCAGCTTGTTGTATGTATAATAATGTAGTTTGGTTATACAAAACCTGGAGTAATTAGTTTATGAATGGTGATTTTACAACTGGTGGTTTACAGGTTGGGCAGGTTTCAGCGTGCTTTGCAAAAGCCTTTCAGCGAGTACCCAAGTCAATGATCACTTCAGTCACATCAGCTGATCTTGGACCGCCAGTGCCATCCGACAAAGAACATGTTGAAGTCTACATATTTGAAGTGAGCATGGAAATCAAAGAAGAGGATGGCCGGGTAAATACAGGCTCAGTGTGTTTAGTAGAATCAAAATATTCCAGAACATTTGTCAGATTAGATTACCTTATATTAGTAGGTGTTACAGTACCTGGTCTTTGAAGTATATCCCTTTCACTGTCACATTTTTTGCAGCAGCTGTACCATTACAAGAAGAATTTCTGTTGATGATCCTGCAGTAATTGTTGGTCCTTGAAGTGCCTGAACCATTCATTCACTGTAGCCTAACCCTTGCCTTATTTTTATAGGCATCCCTGACGACGACGACGACGACGACTACTACTACCCCTACTACTACTGCTGCTGCTGCTGCTGCTACTGCTGCTGCTACTACTACGAGGATGACAAGGACAATGATATACATTTGTGGCAATGTCTTGCCAGTTATATCCAAAATTTAATATTTGCTCACTCTGTATTGTGACATCCTTGTGTAACAAGTTCTGAAAACACCTTAATTCACAACACTGAACAGACTGTTGCTTTTATGCTGTCTGTACATTGAATGAATATGCATACCACACTCAACTCCATTCACATGCCTTTGTTACATATCTATTCATATGCAGATGTGAAAGCTTATGTATGTTTCACTGTGTCAGCTGTTGAAAAAGTTTTTGAACTTATGACTTAACCCTATATTCTGACGTATGAATATTGGTACTTGACTAAAAAATCAGACTTTACAATTGAGAACTTTGAAACCCATAAAAATATGTCTGTAATCAAGATGTTGTAATGGATGGTTTCTGTAAAATCCTATTAAATTTGTAAATTATCCTTTGCAGTGTGTTGAGCTCTTTTATGATATTTGGATATTATCTTCACTGAAAGTGTACGCTGTGTATGTAGTTATGCATGTTGTCATCAGACAAAGGATTAGGTATCAGCTACATGTCATTTGGTAACATCTTATTAATCATGCATCTCCATTGTCCTGTTCAGCGAAAGAGCATGTCACCACATTCCCAGTTACAGACTCAGAGCCCATCCATTTGTACCAGACCTCATATATTGTGGTTAACACTCCACTTCTCATTTGGAAATTACCAGGTTTGGTTCTTAGTCTCAAAGCCAGCTGTTCTGATTGAAATTTCTGTGATATTTCGTCAGTTTGTACTTGAAAATACACGGAGTGTGGTAATCTTTCATGCCGTTTGTAATTTAGTATATTCAGTTGAGAAGGTGTCATTCAGTAAATTAAAAATGACAGTCTGCCTGTGATGATCAAGCAAATTCTGAATGGCACTGTCAGAAACTGATACCTGGCCTTCCAACTTTCAGATGTTCTCTTTACTGACTGAACTGAACTCCTGCCACATGTAATTATGTATTGTGCTCAAATAATTTGAAGTGAAAGTTTGAGCCACTGATTTATTTTTTATGCTGTAGGGTGGCTTTAGTGCTGTGCCAAAGGATCGAAGCTACTTTAAATTGCGTGTGAACCTGGAAAAACAGCTCTGTCTCACAGTGCAACAGGTGTCAGAGAATGAAAGGGAGCTGGAGGTGGAACGGTGTTTTGGTGTACTAGTCAGCCCTGGTCGGAATGTCAAGCATAGTGATATGCAGCTGCTTGAGATGGTGAGTGTCGGTCATTTGTGACACCTGTTCATATTTAAATAACTCTGTTTCATTACTTGCACATCATCATCACCACCACCACCACCACCACCGCCGCCATCATCGTGGTTTAATCATCATAATATGTGCTGTACTTGGTAAAGTTAATGCCCCATGCTGGTTGGTTTGGGCTTCATTCCTAGCCAGGGCAGGATTTCCTTCTTCATCGTCATGTCCAGACAGACCCTGTTGCATACCCAGCCACCTGTTTAATGGGTACCAGGAGCTCTTTCTCAGGTGTGTGAGTGAGGGGTGGTTATCTGGTCTGGTGTGATCATATGGTTTCATGTCTTCCAAAGTTCTAGAATTTGTAGAGCTTTCTGTCCGTGTTGTAAATTGCCTTCATGGTGTGGTGCTTAGTTACAGGCAACTTAGTATTGTTTTGTGTTGTTGTTGTTGTTGTTGTTGTTGTTGTTGTTGTTGTTGTTGTTGTTGTTGCTGCTGCTGCTGCTGCTGCTGCTGCTGCTGCTGCTGCTGCTGCTGCTGCTGCTGCTGCTGCTGCTGCTGCTGCTGCTGTCGTCGATGATGATGATTGTTGCCGCCACCGCCGCCGCCGCCGCCACCACCACCACCACCACCACCACCACCACCACCACCACCACCGCCACCACCACCACCACAACCACAACCACAACCACCATTGTTAATGCTGTTGTACTGTTAACACATTCATGCCTGAGCAGTGTGCCTGTACCAGCCAGCCTCTTCACATCAGAGCTTACAGGTCTTTAATGCAGCACTGCTTACATATTTCAACTGGCAGAACATGCAGATTTGGTAGGTTTTATTCGGATTGTCAGTGATAAGATGTAACAAGTACTGTTATGTCTGAGCAAATGATGTCTTGTGCAAGATCAGTCTAGTTTCTGAGCCACCATAATTCTCAAAAAGGTGAACAAACTGCTTCTGGCTTAAGTTTGTTTATTTGCCAGGTTATAGTGTTCTGAGTTTCAGTACTATGTGCTTACACAGGTTGCCACTGGCATTTCGGAGAAATATAGTACCTCCATCTTCAGGGTTGAAGAAATGAAGAGTCAGTGTTCATGCTGAAGTGTGTAGGGTGAGGATGTGGTTTGATTACATAAGCAGGTTGCAAGGAATGTGGCCAGTCAGAACTTAGCAAGGGGAGAGGGAATAGAACCTGATCTGGGCCAATAGGAACTATGAAACAAAACTTGAGAACGTGGGATACAAAAATTCCTTTTTCCATTTCACAGTTTTTATTTAGCTGGACCAGTCTGTACCACCTCCCTTCTTCCTGTGGTTCTGATTGGCCACATTCCCTGCAACTTATGTAATTGAACTGCATCCTCACCGTAATGACCTCACTGCCAACTGGGACCCTGTTCTTTCAACCCTGAAGTTGGAGACAGCATGTTCCTCTGAAATACTTGTGTGAATACCCAGAAGGTTACAGCATGATCAGTCACCACCATGGGAATGTAAAAACTTATATTCTTCATTATTGTTTAACATATTAAGAGTTTTTTGTCATGTTGTATAACAAATTGCCTTTCTACATAGTCATTTTCTGCAGATATGTCACAAAATAGGGTAAACAACAAGCTTCCAAAATCCCTCTTGGCAAATTCATTTGTCTAAATGTTTTTCAGCTGTATTAGGGAATAAAACTGCATTTCAAAACTTCTATTTTCATCCACTGTGGGGGCTGACAATCCTTTGATACATATAAAGCCAAACTATTCCATTGCACTGGGTTTTATGTGTTCAGCAGGTGTCGATGGGTTCAGGAACTGGTGACAAGCAGTGTTATGTGATCTCTGGTCACTGGGATCCTGCAGATCCAGCCTTTGAAGCTTTGAACGTGGAGACACCACGTGATGGGCGAATTTATATCACAGTGGCTGTAGATCTAGTAATCCGAGGCATACAGGAGCCTGTGCGATTTCTTATTGAGACTCCTGTTAAAGTATTTCCTCAAGGAGAGCGTTTCTGGTACTTTAGTCGACGTCCTCTCATACAGCAGTTCTCCCTCAACCTACGAGAGGTGAGTAGCAAGTGTTAACTAACTCCATGGAGCAGAGCATTTTGTAAGGAACTGATGGATGCCAAGCTGTACAGATTAATCCAGTCCATACTGTCAGATCCTGTTACTGGACCTAGGCACGGATGAGAGAGTAATATTAAGATGGATCTTATGGAGTAAGAAACGTAGGCTGTTGTGAACTTGCGTGTTTTCAGGCTTTTGAAGCAGTGCAGTTGACGTCTTTGTTCTTCTGGGATTTTGTGCTCTGTCACAGGCTGTTTTTGCTCAACATAGTTTTCTTTAAAGGGACAACAGACGCCCAGTAACAGAGTGCAGTATCGCAGAAGAATAAAGACCTGTTGTGAACATGTTCATGGACATTTGAGTTCCGTATAAAATGGGGAGTTTCTTGGCAAGCTGTGGATTATGGTTCACAGTATGGGTTCTGCTGCATGGAATTATTTGTGCTGCATGTTGTGAGAGTCAGCAATTCGTAGAATTCACATAGGCGTAACCTGGCTCATAACAATGGGGGGGGCAAAACAACGATGGGTGGAAGGAGTCCAGTCAAGGAATCAAGGTAGAAAGAGGGGGTAGATTGTTTGAACAAGTTCTTAATATAATACACCCATTTCCACCCCTCTCATTTCAGTTTTTTTATTTGCCTCTCTTCAGTTCAATAGCCAAAAAAATTTAAGTAGAAAAAATATTGGGACCATGTGCCCCCCCCCCCCCAAGTTACGCCTATGATTAATGTCATCATCAATCATGTGGTAATAGAAACAAGAGTATCCAGTTATTAGTATATAATAATAGTTATGGAACAGACACATTCAAGAACATACATTGTACAGTATGGTAGTTCTTTTTTATGGTCACTTGATAAAGATGGCCATAGCATGAAGCGATCACTGTGTGCTGTTTTTGTGTTGAGGCCTAGAGTATGCAAAGTCTTGTTTACATCACTTATTTGCCTTGATGGTTGGTATGTTGGCACACAAGAGAACTTAACGCTTTTACATTCCTTTTTATGAGTGAATGTGTGCAGATTGATGACCAATGTGAAAATTTTTTCTCTGTATGTTGTTTTTCTGTCATACACAGGTGTCATCAAATGATGTAAGCACAGTCCATTATGAAGTTCTGAGTATGGACACATCGGGTGAGCTAGATCGAAACCGATTAAATCTCACATTAAATTTAGCAAGTCTCATTCGTTCTCCTAGTATCAGTTCCATAGACATTGATACTCTTACTCCAAAGGAAGATGTTGTGTCAGGTAAGTGAATTGAAACTCAATATATTTTGCAACTGTCATCCTGAAACTGCATGAGGAGCATGGAGGACCGAAGTTGAATGCCTAAAGCAGATGTTTATGCTGATTATGTTAATTTGTTAAATAAGAGTGCAGAAATTGTACTGCAGGGGTAAAGGCAGGTACAATTGCATAAAGTCACTATTTTTGTAGATACACTAAGAAGTCAAGGTTTAGGAATTAAGAAACTTAAAATGGCCATTATGTGTTGGATTGTTGGAGGTTTTGTACAAAAGAGTTGCCCAGAAGCTTGTGAAATTGGCCGAATAATAAGTGGCACAGTGTGTCTAATTTGTGTCACCACTTTTAATCTGGTGTACTTTGTACGGAAGAAGTTCCATCTATATGTCTTGGCAGTGCTGAATGGTCACCGTGTCTCCTGTTTTCCGAATTAATATCATCAGGATATTACAGTGAATGGATTAGTGTTGCTTCTGCCTCATATATGCACAGCTACATGCTGGTGTTTGAGCTGAGGTAACTGAGTCAGTCAATTTAGAGTGGAGGCAGGATTTTTCTCTTTTCCACCATATCTAGTGTGGCCATGGGGCACTTCCATTCTCCTGTCGGATAGGTACTGGGGATTCTTTCCTTTGAGGAAAATCAGCTAGTTAGTGAAGCCAACTAAGATGTTTGGTCTTTTGGGATGTTACGCAACATCAGTTGATAGTTGCTGATGTTTCAGTTCAAACTATCAGTCCAATCTTCAAGGGGTCAAGCGGTCTTAGACTGGCATCACATGCCACAAGGTAGCAGTCTTCACAGTTACTGGTGTGATAACCTCAAATCTCATTTACATGATGTCACACACTTTTCAGATTCATGAATATTTTTTAAAAATTCACTTTAAGGCTTGCAAGTGACTGACTGAACAGTGCTGTCCATGTTCAAACTGTAATTTATAATTTACCCCAAACACACTGTGCTTACTGTGAAGGTTGTGTACATAAATTTGGCTCTTGTTTTCTGGTTTTAAGATGGTGATGAACCATTGCTGAGTGGTACTGGTGAAGTTTCAAAAGATTGTTCAGAAATGGAGTTAGAATCTTGGGCTGATGTGCTAGCACGCTGGACAAGCACCAAGCAGCGTCCACGGCAGTTAGCATTGCTTGTACGGGGTGGTATTCCAGAAGCTTTACGTGGAGAAGTTTGGCAACGTCTTGCAGGGTGTGAAAATGATACTACCATGATGGATACCTACAGGATTCTGATTACAAAGGTGTGCCTTTTACGTAGAATAATTGTATTAGTTCTTATCAGAGCACGGTCTATGTTCGGAACTACAACATTTCTTTCCAAGCTGTGAAAAAATATTGAGAGGAAGTGTGGTATCATGTGCCTTTAGTCTGAGACATATGAACATTATTATTAAATAATTAAAAGAATATTCAGTATTATACGATTATCACTACACTGTCATCATGAAACCTGAAGGCTAGGGATTTTTTGTCTGTAGATTTGTAAAGAAATGAGTCATATGTTATGGTCATAATACTTGATTATATACTCTGTGGTAATGATAGAAGCGCTGATAGTATCCATGTGTTTATTTGGAATTGATGTAGTGGATTTTTAGGTTCACTCACATTTCAGCAGATTAACACAACATTGTGTGGGAACTCTGAATGGATTTTCATGAAATTTGATATTGGAGAATTATACAACAGAAAATTGGCATGCCATTTTAGTTTGTGTGCTCATCAAGCAGTTTTTAAGGAGTATCTTACGTGATGACCTGTGTGTGTTTCTGCACAGATTTGAAGCATAACTTGTCAGATATTTACTGGACCAAAAGTGTTTTGGACAAATCAGAATGAAACTGTCCTTTATGCCCAGTACATTTTTCTATATGACTTGCAGTATTAAGAAAAACCAAATAATGCCATGTTTACATTTCTGAAGTTCTGTTGAACAGTCATCAATGGTAACATGCTATGACTACATTTGTTGCAGTATGTAATTGGTTCGTATGTATGAAAGCCAGATGAGGACCTCAGTCTTCCAGGCACATGACACTGCATATCTGGGGCAGTGGTTTTCAATGTTTTGAAGGAACGTGTTATCTTCACTTTTAAGGGCTTGACTCATTGAAATTGAAGGCAACATGTTCCTTCAAAATGTTGGAAACACATACCCAGTGGCATAGCATCACCTGCCACAAGACCAGAGTCCTCAATTACTTCACTGTAAAAATCTTAAAACTTGCACATAAAAACACCTTCTTTTAAATAATTTATTTTTGGAGTGTCTGAGATTTTGAAATGTATCAGCTTTATCTATCACTTCTGTATTTCAGGCTTCCAAATTTAAATTGTGTAATATATGTTAGATAACTAGATATTGTGGATCCAGTAGAGCACAGCTTTAAATTCAGGAGTACATGCAGAAATCTGAATGCCGCTGTGTTGTGGTGGTGGCGGTGGCGGCGGCGGCCGCAGTGGTGGTGGCAGTGGCGGTGGCGGTGGTCTTTTGGGTACAGGTTAGGAGTTGTGAACCTGTGATCCAGTGGGATATGAGCTGCATTATTTCTTGTACAGGACATTAATTGTGATGATATGATCCAGCAGGATATTAACCACATTATTTCATGTACAGGACAGCAATTGTGAGAATGTGTTCCAGCGGGATATTAACCACGTTATTTCATGTACAGGACAGCAATTGTGAGAATGTGATCCAGCGGGATATTAACCGCACATTTCCAGCACACGATTTCTTCAAGGAGGCTGGTGGCTTGGGTCAAGACTCACTCTATCGCATTTCAAAGGCTTATGCTGTTCATGATTCAGAAGTGGGGTACTGCCAGGGCCTCAGCTTCTTGGCTGCAACTTTACTTTTGCATGTAAGTACAATGTTTACTGGAGGCATAGCATAGCTGGATGGTCCAGTGTTTGAGCCCCAGTGGGAGCAAGAGATTTTCTCTTCTAAATTTCCATCCATACTGGCCCTGAGGTTCACCCAGCCTCCTCTACAGTGGGTACGATGGATGTTTCTCAGGGATAAAGCAGCTGGGATGTGGTGTTGATCACCCATCCCAATCTATGCCTGAGGTTAAGTATGAGCAGAGCTGTACCTCTACTCCCTGCCAGTGCCAGTGATGGCATGTTACAGGGTGACCTTTACATTTTACAGTGTTTACTATGCAGTATCGCTGTTCTGCCAGCTGTTCCATATGGCATATCATAGAAAGATACCTCTAGTTCCGCCTCAGTGCCAGTCATGGCATGTTAACAGAGTGACCTTTGCCTTTTATGGTGTTTACTGTGCAGTACCACTATTCTCCCAGCTGTACGTTGTGACACATCCTGGAAAGATTTTTCACACTCCTGTAGAATTACAAATAACTTACGGGCATGCTGTAAGTCTTATAATTTAATATGACTGAAGTTTCTTAAAGCACTAACACATAATTATGTCAAGGTCTGGAAGACTCATATGTGGTGGTGTGTAGCTTTTTATGGAAGGTAACACTTAGGTGCAATAATTTTATTAAGAAAGTACTTTTTAAAACTAGGCATACTGTATAATACCTATGCATTGTAGTAATTAGTTGCCTCCTAAGAAAGTAAAGGTAATTGTTCCAAAAATGTAAGTGTCAATTCTATGTATTTTGTACCTTGTCTTACAGATGCCAGAAGAGCAAGCATTCTGCATACTGGTGAAATTAATGTACGATTATGGTTTGCGGGACCTATATAAAGATGGCTTTGAAAACCTGTACATGCGACTCTACCAGTTAAATAGGCTAATGGAGGTATTTAGTGAAGTAATAAATTTCTATGAGGTTTTTGATTCCACATTCCTAACTGGCATGAAGACGTTTACTTCTGTAGCTTGCATCTGTGAAAGTATGTTGTTTGTTGCCATGAAGTTATTTTTCTGTCTCATTTATCTACAGGAGCAGTTGCCCCAGTTATGGCAACATTTCTCAGAGAAGGGTGTGGAGTCGCACATGTTTGCATCTCAGTGGTTTCTCACATTATTCACTGCCCGATTTCCGCTGTACTTTGTGTTTCACATCATTGATGTGTTCCTTCTTCAGGGTGTGGATACGCTCTTTCAAGTGGCTCTAGCATTACTGATGGTGAGGCTGTGCTTTCATGCACTGTGGATACCCAGAAGAATAATTTATGTTGAATTATATTGTTATATGTGACACCTAAAGGTGTGCTTTGAAGGAAGGTCTAGTAAAATACCATAAATGCTGCTCACATGTGAGTTACAGTATTTATGTTGATTGTTGTATGTAGTGTACATTTACTCAACATGGTAGCAAGTATCAGACTGTGTGAAGGAAAGAATATGAAAGTGGATTCGTATCTCATTTCTTAAATGCATCAACTTCATAATCCGTAATTGTTCCAAGAAAGTTGGTATGGATGTCTTTTTGTGTTCATGATGAAGTGTGAAAGTTTTAGGGAATAAAAAATTTATTTCCTTGTGGCACCATCGTATGGGTTTATGCTAAGCACTGATGATAAACTTTCACTGGTTTCTATGAGAGTGCTGTTGAATGAAATATTTGTGTTTCATGTGAGGAAATTTTACTAGCCTAGCTCTACACTTAGTGTGATTTTAATGCCTGGTGCAATGGGAACTGAACTAATTAAGTTTCAATCTGATAACAGATGTGCAAGAAGGATCTACTGCAGCTGGATTTTGAAAGCATACTCAAATATTTCCGTGTAACTCTCCCAAAGAAGTGCCGTACTGAAGAGGTGGCTAGGCACCTCATGAAGCTGGCCACAGGCCTAAAGGTTAAGAAACTGAAGAAATATGAACAAGACTTTGCTGCTATGAAAGGTATGCAGTACATTAGTTCAAAGTAAATGGAGAAGTTGGATTAGGCTCTGATTTATGTAACATTAAATATGATGTACTCTCTGTAACCAGACACACCTTGGGTTTGGGTCCTGTTACAAAATTTCTTGTGTGTGTGTAAGAGGAGTCAAGGTGGTGATACTGAGAATGGTCATTAATGATTTCAATAGGTTATTAAAATTTTAGTGTTGATAAGTTGTAGGTTCTTCCACTACCCCAAAAGGATAGGCACCTCCGTAGCTGCTGTTCTCTAGCCATCCCTCTCCTGTGCTGCTTGTCTCCAGTTAACAAATCACATCTGTCTTGTGTCATTCTCTACATCATCTTTCTATCTAGCAAGTTGCAGATTGCTGGTTTGCAAGTATGGGTTTCAAAGAAACTTGGTTCCTAAAGAAGGAAGTTCTAATGATGTGTCTGTGATTGAACCTGTAGAAGACACATTTAAATGCCAGTTGTATCTAGTTGCTGAGTCTGCCTGAGTTTTTCTGGCTTAGCGTGAACAGTCAGATTGCTTCTAAGTAAACACACAGAAATCAGTATATAGCAAGCTAGGCCATTTGCCATTGCATATGATCTCGTAGGATAATAGAGGTTAACTGGCTCATGATTTGGAGTGGTGGGACTTTGTTGCATTATCACTTCAGTTCCATCCTTTTGGTAGTTATTTTTCCAGCATTTTATTTTAGTTGCTCTGTTTCTGCCTCTGAGCTTCATTTTGTTGTTGTTCTCCAAGTGTCTTGTTCTTTTCATTAAATGTCTGTAGTGCAATATTTTACTATTCAAGAAAAGTGCAGGATGTATGATGTCATTTGAGCCTTATTTCTTACGTATCTAGAGGCTCAAGACAATGCTGACCAGTACACTAATGAGCTTGATAGGCTTAAATCAACACTTCTAAGAACAGAGGAGGAGAAGAAGAGATTAGAGGATGAAGTGACTCAGGTTAGATACTTGTTTTTGTACAGTCTGTATACTGCATTCACTTATTTTTGGAATGTATTTACTAATATGATTTATTATGTCTACATATTAATCGTTATATTGATTGCAGATAAAGGAAATGTTGAAGAGGGAAGTACAGAAGGCTGAGAATGAAAGCAATCGCAACACAACAATCATTACTGAATATAAGCAGGTAAATTAGCTGAGAATAGTAAGTAGAATATTAAATGCATGAGGGGAGTTGAGGTCAGTTGTATGAGGCCATCAATGGGAAATTGTATGCAGTTCCTCCACTCCCACCTCCCCCCCCCCCCCCCCCCCTCAAAGGGCAAGAGTGAGGAGTGGTCTTCTTTAAAATACATTCTTTTTTATTGTGCCTGTTTGGCTGTGATGCATATTGCTGATGCACAAAATGCAGCAGGAAAATTAAATTTTCAGTCTCAGGTCTAAATCTTGTACAGGGTATATCTATGAAATAGGTTGATCTCTGAACATTGTTTCTTCCATGTCCTGTGAAGAATGCTATCAGTAGACATTTTTATTACAGATTTGCCAGCGGCTTGATGATGAACAGATTGCAGCTAAAGCAGCTTTGAATGAACTCAGAGTAAGTACTGTGTGTTAACCCTTTTTTGAAACTGCTTTTTGTGGCATGGGAGGTGGCATGGTATGAAATTTTCCGATATAAACATTTATTCTAACGGAACATGAAGGCTCAATAGTGCTAGTACCACAGTTTGTTATTGGGCATGATGCGTAGTGTTTTCCGCCTTTCTTAAGGTCTGTTTCCCTAAGATCATATTGCTTTGTTCTTCTAAGTTATTGCTTTTTAGGTCTCCTGTGTCAAATTTGTGTCCGAATGTCGTTTGTTCTATCTGAGCTGCATGTCCAGCCCGTTCTAATATCCTACATGTTATTACTTTAACAAGTTATCATGGGTAATTCTTGGCAAATGCTGAAATTGTAGAATCTACTGCAAGGAAAGATTGTGTGTGACTCAAGATGATAAAATTAGTCAAAGAAAGAAATAGTACATTGACTTCCTTTTGAATTGTGAAGGAGCAGGTCTGTTTATGGCGAAGTCCTCACAGTCCGTAAGCGCAGCATCTGTTTTAGCTTTTGAAGGAACAGTATAGAGACAAGATGATTTTTCTTGTCAGTACAGTTACAGAGAATATTTGGTATCTTTAAATTCCAAAATTTAGCAAAAATATTAAAAATTATTGAGATGAAAAAAGGTTTTTTAAACCTAAAAGATAATTTTGTTGTCACATATATTGAAATTACCAGTATAATATCAATAAAATTAAGTTTGTATGATATATTGAATCGGTGTGAGAGTATGGTGTATAGTTGCTGATAAAGAATCTAAGGCACTATAGATTTCAGTTACCAGACATCTGGTAGTTTACAGCCAGTGCGTAAGTATTTTGAATTATGTAACTGTTTACTCTGACTACATATTATACATGTTTCAGTCTGTACCACTAAAAGAGTTCTGGATTATATCAGTTTTTATTGCTAATTCTGAGTTATGACTAGGCTGCAAGGTGTATTACCAGGGAGTTTGAGTTCAATTCCCAGCTGGGGCAAGACAGTTTTTCTTTTTTTTTTTTTCCTTCTTTTTCTTTTTTTTAAGTATCCAGTTTCATCTGGGGACCACCCAGTGTATACCAGGTTTATTGCTTTGGGGTTAAAGCAGCCTGGATGTGAGGCTAACCACTCACTTCCATCTGGTGCATAAGTTAGAAATGTGTGGCACTGCCCCACGTCCACGGCTTGGTAGTTGGTTGGGCATGGGGACTTACCCTGTTTCTTTAGTCTTTGAAGTGGGGCATCATGCAGCAAGATGCCATCTGAATAGCTTTGTCTACAACGTTTGTCCGTCTCTTTTAAAAATTAGCAAAGTTGAGAGACTGGGGTGCTACTGAGGATGTATGTTCTTGTACTGCATAGAGTCAAGTGGCAGGCTGTGACCTGTGTCGAACGTTACTGGGAGATGGAAACATGACAGTGAATGGAGATCATGTTATCCCAACCAGTAAGAACACTGATCCACAACTAACAAGAGCACAGGAGCGTATCCGAGAACTAGAACTGGAACTGGCACAAACCAAGCTGGCCCATGTGGAGGCAGAGTGTCGCAATCAGGTTAGACCCTTTGGGATTTCACTGTTCTAGTATATGGATTTTCTTGCAGTGTTTTATAGTTTTTGATTGTCTGGTTTTGGTACATTGAATAATTTCAAAAGCAGACATTATGGTAGCAGAATCCAAAGGTTCAGCACTCACAATACCAAAATTCATCATTGGACTCAATCGCGAGGTACATTCCATCCACTTCTGATCCTCACACTCTGTTCCCCAACATTCATCTTAATATTATCCTCCTATCTCCTTCTTGGTCTGCCAAGTATGTGTAGAGTAACAGGTTTTCTGTTACAATTATGTATGCATTTTGCATTTCCCCAGTCCTTGTGTCATGTCTAGGCCACTGTAACATCCTGGATTGTATGATCCTAACCATATTAGGTTTCTTGTATAAACCAGTTCCTCTGTATGTAATATCCTAAATTTATCATGTAAATTCCATTACACTGTGTTTTATAATAATCATTCCCTTCAGCCAAAAAAAAAGTTTTTTATGAAGTTGTAAGAATTAAAATATTCCAGTGTCCACAAATACTTACAGGATGTAAACAAATTATTTGATCAGGTTTGCAGTTTCTTTAACATTTCCTGTATACATGCATTTTGTTTTAAAATGTGAGTTATTTTGGCCTTCATGTTGTGTCCCCCAAAACAAACGTTACGAGTAGCATCACAGCACGAGAGCCATGTTGTTAGCCAAGCAGATTAGCGTAATAGTAGTGTGCCTGACTGTTGTGTGTGGGATACCTGTTAGAATGCTGGCCAGTGACTAGCCGCTACATTTGACAATGCTTGTGGTTTTCCTTTGTTCCACCGAGTACCTGTGGTGGCAGCATCAGTCGCTGGTTTGTTGTTTCACTACCTGAAATGGTTGTGTGTTTTAAAATTGAAACTGTTGTTATTTTCTAAGGAAGATAATTTGTTAAATGTCATGCCTCTTATTTTTGTATGTCCTGTTTAAAATTTCACCATCTTGCCATGAAATTCCACAGATATTAATTGAAGTAGCTATGATATCCACTCAGTACATTATGAGCACATTCGCATTTGCTCTGAGTGGAAAGTAAAGCTGTAATTACATTTAAATTGTATGAACAGCTTAGTTGCTTATTTATACTGTAAAATGTTTACTGCATTTTACTTTTATTTAATGTGAAATTGATACATAATGAAATGAATAAATGCATGTCTTTCACAGTGTGGATAGTGGTGGTAACAGGTATGTCCTACTGACATGTTTGGCAGCAAATGTATTGAATATGCTACGTATGCTTTGTCCCATTTGCTTTCTAATCCATCTGTAACTGACTGTGTGATTACCAGTAGCTAGCTCATGTAACACATGGTCGTGAGTCTTGAAAACTGCTGAGCTGGTGGTGATATTTTCTGCCTTGTGTGGAACCTGAACGTTCATTACCACATTTACAATAGCCTAGCACTGGTCCGTATCCTGAGCTGGATGAATCCCTCCGCACCCTCAACCCGTCAGAGGTTCATGTTAACATTATTCTTACACCTACAGTAGGCCTCCAACGTGGTCACTTCCTTTCTAATGAAATAAGTGTAATATGCATTTTTGCTCTATCTTCTTTTGATTCTGTTAGGATTTGGTGCATCAGCTACATTCTGCTGTGGCAGAGCTGCAGGCTGCACGTAACTCGTGGCCACCATGGTTGCATAAAACATTGAGTTCTATAAAGGAGGTAGCTAATAAAAAGGAACTGACAGGGGGAGGACCCCTAGCTGCTGTGGCCAGACGGGATGTAGTAACAGGAGGTGGATCTGCAGTTGCAGCTCGACGTGACTCTGCACCAGGGCTGTCAAGAGATTTGGTCAGTCGAGAAAGTTTGCATGACATGTAGACAACACGCCTCTCTTATTTCCCATCAGTCATTGTGTTTCTTCCATTGGGAATGAATAGTGAGAACTTTTTATCACAAAATGTACTTCGAACAAACAATGATGTCTTCTGATACATTCCTCAGATATTGTTCAGCTATATTATACTTTGAGGTTTCATGGCAGTACCTGTTATCTTCAATTGAATTTGGAATAGTTACTGCTAACAACGGGAGTGGCAAGGTAGGATGGTCTGTGTGCTTCTGTAGTGGCAGTTTCAGACACCATTACATTAGAATTTGGCTACCAAATAGGGTTGATTTATTCAAAGCTGGTAAGAAGTTAAATGTAGACACAGGGTACCATCTTCTTCCATGCTAGTTGCGATTGCATTGATGTGCAGAGGCCTTATGCTATAATGAAAACCACAGTAGTAGCAGCTGTTTAGATACACGTATGTTTCAGAGCACTTGTATTTCAGGAGGGCTTTGATGAAGTTAAATGTTCATCTTTAGTAAGCAGTATAATTTAAAAAAGCAGATACCAAGCATTGCTGCGAAGCCATCTACACTAATAGGAAGTACTCCAGCAGTCATCTGATGTGATGTATGAACAAATTAGGTATTTACAATTAATGATAAATGTGTCTTAAGAAGCACTGTATTTATATGGAGTTCACTTGGTATGTTTGTCTGATGTATGATTTGTATGAATGTCAGTATATGAGTGATTGCAGTGTGGATGTAGAAGTTTTATCTGTTATATGTATATTGTAGTTGACAGTCTGCTTCATATCCTAAGTTGTACATTGATCATTTTAGACCATAAGTTTAAAGGAATATTCAGTTGTAATGAAATGTTACTATTTTTAGCCTGCAGTATTTTGCAGGATAATATACATCTGTACTGTGCCATAAGTACTCTTATGATGTGTCATTGTGGCTTAGATAGATTTTTGTTGCCTGCAGCCAGTGAATCTGAAGCGCATATGATAACAGACCTCCTTCTAAGTTCGTAATGTGACTAAATCTGTGTAATACAATTCGAAGAAGAAGAAAATATTGTAAGAAGCAGGAAACAAACCGGATCATGAATATTATAAGAAACATTTTCATATCTGGATTAAACTTGCAGTATTTTTTCTTACTGTCAGAATATATCCTGTTCTCAGGGCATGAGTATATTCTCATTACTAATTTGTTTTGTTAGTACTGATATTTCATTGACTCCATATGGTTAGGCTAGAACTGACAGGTATTATTTCTTGAAAGCCTAATTTTATGTTGTGCTGAAAGTGGTTTCCTTTACTAGAGTAAAATCTGTAGGCAATCCATGACATGTGACTCCATATAACAGATTCTAAAGCTGTAAGTTACTAAATCGTTGCAGTTTTAAGGAGTGATGTCAGATGTTAGTCATTTCATGCCAGATGCCAAGTTTTGCCGAAATAAATTGTCACTTCATTTGTGGAAGATCATTTTGTTGTTTAACGAAGGAGCATGTGTGAGAATTTGTTGCTGATATAAGAAGCATGTGCCATCTTGTGGAAGGTAATTTGATAAATGTTATGCTACACCAAAAAAGTACAGTACTGCTTGAAAAATGATCCATACTTTGACGTCCATCATGTCTATGCTGTGTATCATAAAGAGTTGTTCAAAGCGCCTGTAATGGTTTATGGCTCCTCAGAGTGTTCACAAACAACTGTAAGAGAAGTATTTGCTGTTATCATTTAAAAAACGTATTTTTACATGTACATAAGCTCTTCAGTGAATATTGACTGATGATGTGTTATATTTGTATTTCTTCCTTCACAAGAGGCATCCAAAATGACAAAGATTAAAAAACAGACCCTTCAATTTCTTCATGTAGTTTCCAGACCAGTTAAGACATTTGTGCCAGTGAAACACTGGTTCTTGCATGGTAGACATAAGGGTGTAGTGTTTGCACACATTGATGCATCTCAGCTTTCATCTCATCATGCCAGAACTGTTCCTAATTTAGTGATAACAGGAGTAGAGGTTGCTAGGTGCAAGAACTGGGCTGCATAATAAGTAGATGAACCAATTATGTGCCAGCACTCTGTGTGGCAGTTACTAGTGTCATTTTTGTCAGCACAGGACATTCTTCTTCTCCACTTTCTGTGCCATGAGTCAGCAGTGAATGTATGCAGCTGTTAACACAGTACTGTGGCACCTGAATGAAGCAAACTGGGTGGAGCAAACACTGAGCCATAATTTCTTCTCCACTCAAATCAAATTGTGTCTATATGGCTGAAATTAAATGTCCCAGCTGGTCTGTCAGTTGCATGGAAAATAGAGTCAGTTGCATATGGTTTGGATTTATGTTGAAGTAATAAAGACAAGTGTAATACATTTGTGGAGGTCACTTGTTGACAGCTGCTTTCATATAAAGCAGTAAATAATAATTTGATAAGGTTTAAAATGTGGAGAAGACAACTGAAGTTTCTGCATCACATTTAAATTGGTGGGACACTTTATATACCAGCCTCAAGTGTTAAAAAATTAGTTATGCAATCAGTCATATACGAGTGCTGTTTGTTGGATATTGATGTAGAAATATTATGCTTGCTTGATCTTGCTGAAAGGAAGTGAAATACTCTCAGCATATTGTCTGGTTAGTATGTAACAGTGACTGCATCAGAAAAATGCACCGCAAAATTGTCATTCTGTAGTTTTGTCCATTTGTGTCTTTTGTAGCTGTGTGACTTTTTATTTTGACGTGGCGTTCCCTGATTAAATTTTAAAGTTTATCATCTGGAATAGGGGATTTCAAGTTCTCCAGTACTGTGGGCCCCGTGGCCAGATTTTTAGCTGGGTGTTAATAGTATTAGTGTTGAAAAATGCAATGTTCAGCTAGCTGGATCACATGCCTGTGCTTTTACAGTGCCATACATGGCCATTGGAAGTTCAGTGTAACACTTCAATGGTTCTGCAGTTCAAAACATTCACGAAATGCTGGCAGACAACATAATTACTCTGTAACAATGAAAGTATTGTACTTTTTCCACGAGGTGGTGATAGCTCGCATAACAAAGTAACCGGCAATGAGCTGGACAATTTGATTTTTGGCAGGGACAGGAATTTTTTCTTCGCACCTTGTCCAGATCAGCTCTACTGCCAACCAATCTTATATCTGCTAGTATTGGATTAGTAGATTTCCATCTTCTGGAATGTAGTAGAAATTTCCCTCTAAATATTTACCACATTACATTGCATCACTGAGCAAATTTGCTCATGCATTACCGTTGTAGGCATGTCTTTGGTAGGTTCCTTGTTTGTATCTCAGTTGGGACACTGTCCATCCTTACTGAGGTTTTTTGTGATTTTCCTTAGTCCTTCCAGGCAAATTCCAGGCTAGGATGTTCACTAGGCCACAATGGCTTCCTTCAAAATCCCTTTCATGTCATTGTCACCAGTAAACCTACCGCTGATGCCATATCATCTGAGACAGTGACAGTCAAAAAGGCTTGGGTGGTGTCATCTTCATAGTCGACAACATGAAAACCTGAGAACATGTACTTGAGGTTCTTTTCCTTGGGGTAATCTGGCTGGACTGTGATGCTGACCACCAACCTGTACTTCGTGCTCATATGAACCCTTTCACGCCAGAATTAAATGCTTGGAGTACTCTGAAGAAGACGATAATTTGAGTGGCTGCTAATACTGGGCATGTTATTGGAGGCAACTTTAGCCAACCTTGGTTTTCTAAACCACACACTGTCTATCAGCTGTAGTTGACATTTGGTGCAAAAGGTTTTAGGAATGTGTTCGGAGCATTACCTTCATCCTCTTTACATCTGCATGGTTTCGTGCTTAGGCACAGAACCTTTATTTGTATACTGATTTGAAAGTATTGTGATTTGTATCATCAATCTGCTTAGATACCTTTTTGTGAAATAATAGTATTAGGGTATGAAATATGTGATATTTATATCTCTACACATTTATTGCATTTCTGTTTGCATCAGTTCCTTTATCACATAGCATACTTGATTTAAATGCCTTGGCTGTCAAGCTGGACACATGTTAAAGCAGCCTATACTTAATCAGCTATTTCTTGAACACTGAACGTGTAATCAGTGCTAATGATCACTGGATTATAACTCAAGAGTCCGTTTGAAATTGTCATATTGCCTGAATATTTTCTTTGCAGCATTTATTTGTATTTACACAAGTGACAGGTAGTATGTTCAAAGCTGTAAAATATATGGACCAGCAGAACCCAAAGAAATTACCAGACATCAGCATATTGGGATTGACTTGAACATCCCCATAGCAAAGAATAATTAGAATTAGATCGACCAGCTACTGCAGTATAAATACATGATGTAGTAGAAGTGCTCTTTGCATGAATTGATTATCACAAAATATGAAAGATGAAGTAGACTTCGTCTTCAAAGGCATTGTTTCAGTTATATCTCTTCACTATGTGTTTCCATATGTACATGCATAGTATTACTGAGGCTGAGGTTATTTTGAAATACTCTTGTGGTAGAAGGTCATACAAAAATGCACAGATATGAGTCAGATTTAAGTTGAATTCAGACTAGCCATTTTGTAGTATGTTGTTACACAAAACCCACGTTTGAACTTTGCAGTAGGGAGAATTTTGTAACCTAATGTGCAGTGTTTTTATTTCCAGACTTGAGAGTCTGTGCCTGAAATTCCAAGTAAATTCTTGTACTTTAGTGCATAATGCTTTGGCCAACTGCACACCATGTAGGCCTGCATTCAATCACAGGTTGGTCTATGCACAAGTCATGGTCTACATAGCACTAGAATAAATTTTATTGCAAATCTTTTAAATGTCCCCATACAAGTCATTTTTCCACCAATGTTGTATATTCGTCTGGCACTGCTCCTGAACTGTGGTATGCAGCCGGCATAATATCACAGCATTGGTCCTACTTCTGACTTGAGAGTGCACTGAACTGTGAAAAAGCAAGTTTAATCTAGTAGAGTAATATGGCTGTGAGCAACGTGATGTGGTTCAAATAGACCAGTGTTTCAGAGACCAGCTCCGTCTCTATCATCAGGGCTCTGATATGACTTGACACGTAGTCTGCCCTGCTTATATACGTCCATGAGGCTGGCCTTGTAGTTGGTGATGAGTCAGTTGGGTTAGTGGACAGAGTCAGAAGGTGACCGTGCCAGGTCTTGATTGTCTTTGGAGGAAGCTTGGAAGTATTTGAGCACAGGTTGTCATGTTTACCTTACCATGAAGCTGCCATCCCAGTTGAAGTTTTTAGAATGTAAGTGTATCTCAGCAGCTTATTTCATCATGTGATTGATATGGCCTGCTGCCTTGTCCAGTCTTCATGAGCTGTGGAATTTTGCTGTGTCCTTTATTCATAATATGTGCTGCTACAGCCAACTTGCCTGGCTGGCCAAGAGACATGTGCCTGGTAGGGATATGTTTCTTGCATCTGGTTTCCATGGTTCTACCTGTTGCTCCAACATACGCCTTACGACATTTGCGTGGAAAACAGTAAATTTTGGAGGCTCTAAAGCCTAAGTTGTTCTTGGTTGGTCCGAGCATATTGATGGTTTTCTGTATTGGGACATGGATAGTCTTAATCTGTTATAGCAAGCAGTGTGCTGATCCTGTTTGCAGTTAGGTGCTGGTAATGAAGCACACTGTACCTGTGGGTTTTTCAGTCCCATCCTGGGCTCATTTCTGGTGTGTAGTGCATGCTTGATGTCCTGATAGCAGTAACTATTTTTCCTGAACGTCTTCCTTGAGCATTCTGCTTCTTCGTCTTAGCCTGTCCACAGCACAAATGGTCGTTTCATCATGAACAAGTTTTGACAGAAGGGCTTGTTGTGCTGGGTGGTGACAATATACCTGTAGGTATAGATCCATATGTGTTATTTTTTTTGTTAACGGTATGACACAGTGAACCAGTATACGTATGTTTTATGAGGACAGCCAGAAATGGTAATATTTTGTCTCATTCTAATTTAATAGTGAACTTTGCTGGCTGGAGTAGATGGCCATGGCAGAGCACATTATGGATACAGGACATAGTACGAAACTCAACAGCACATGCTGATTAGATAAGTGAGCAGGCTATGTGAATTACATGGCAGAAGAAGCTATACAGATATGATTACATCCAAAAAAGCCCAACAGGGATGGGGGGGGGGGGCATGGTGGTGGTGTTCATGCTAAGCCAAACATGGCAGCCTGTGCTCAAACAGGTAGCATTCACTGAAGAAGAATCAAGGCCAGGCACAGCCATCTTCAAGACTGCCTGCTAACCCATTTGGTTTGTGACCTGTTATGAGACTGGCCCTGTGGTGTTATACACAGAGTGGACTGGGTGATAAGTCATATCCGAACCCTGATGATGAAGATGATGATGTTCTGTGAAACATTGGTGCATTCTGAGCACCTGAAGTGGCTGTCAGCATAGGAATCTTGTATTGAATTTTGTTAACATAAAAGCTTCAAGACATGTGACATACTGTGGACTTATAAGTAAAACCCTGAAGTGCAGAAATCACATTTCCGAAGTAAATTGAGTTATGTGTTTGACTCCTAATGAAAAATATGGGACTTGCCAGAAATAAGAATTCTGATGATGGTACTGTTACATGTGTGACTGCGGCTTTTGTGTGTGCCTACGATGTATAATTCTGAGTATAATGTCAGTATAACTCTTTTTTTCTTGTTTTTAAACTGGAAGGACTGTTGAATGCAGCTTGAGAGTCAAACATTACCTTTTGACATAAAACACTGGTGAGGATTGGGGGCTGCATAAATGAATAGATGAGCTGGATAGGTGGACAGGCACGGGCAAGGCAGATACACATCACACATTTTGGTCTGCTGCTGCTCAATATCTGTCTATTCCCACAACAGTAATTGTTATTGCCAATTCATTGACACATCTTTCACTACAGTGCTTGAGTTGGCAGCTGTTGCTTCCAGGAATGGAAATAAAATTATTATCTTTTTGTTCAAATGCAAGCATTTATTATTATGAAATATATTACACGTAATGTGCAATTTTTAATTTGAATGTCATGCTTAAAGGTTGGACGTCAAATTTGAGTTTACAGATACTTATTTTCCAATATATTGTATATGTATTTTCAGTTATTACAATACAAAAGCATAAATACTCAGCTGTTTACTGTGTAATGCTAGTCTGTATGAAATGTACATGCAAATAAATAATGATTCAGTCATTCCTGCTGTAAGGAGAAAATTGTACACATTCTTAGACAGTATTGGTAGAAAATGTATCTAAGTGACCCCAATATCTGTGCTGTTGTGTTTATAAACACATCTAATGGGTCCATCACGTATTTAGCATTTGGCTGAGGATAAGTAGTTCTGAATGAGAAGGAAGGCGTAAGACTTCTTGTCACTATATAATTGATCAGTGTCATAAATACTGAATTCATATTTGTAAGGAATGAATAAATCTTTTTGCACACTACAAAGGTGCTTTCAGGGCTTGATGAAGTGCCTCATGGGCTTGAAACTGAGAGTTTTTGGGGGTTTACAATACACACTAGGATTCAAAACAACAATTTCTCACAAATAGTATTTTTTTTATTTTAATGTAATAAAAAACTAAACAACAGAATGTAATGTTGCTTTTTTAATTTAGAACTTGCAAAATCTGCAGTTACAATGTGTAGATCCAGTTTGTGCTATAGTTAATTTTGTATACACGTAAGAGACAGTGTGATTACACCTTCCTGACCCAAACTTCTAAGAAGTAAATGGTTTGACAGTAACACTATTACTGTGCCAGTTAACGAGTACTGTTTGTTTCAACATTACATATATATTTTTATTTTGAGGTACTTCAAAATGTCGGAAAAAATATTTGTCTCAATTTTTATGGCCCATTCTGGTAATGGGCCTGCAGATTTGGTGCCCAGAGTCCCCTGCTTAATAAGGGCCCTGGTTATTTAATAGCATGCAATTATTTCAGACCCTAGTAAGGTACAGGTCATTACAGTTAAAAATTTTGTGCATGTGTGCAGTGGTGCATATTTACTTAACAGCCACTTCCATCCACCTCATATGCAGTCTTCTAGTTTCTCATCGTAAGTGCATGTAATTGGACCTATTATGTGAGCAGATGTGCCTAAAAATTATGTTCTTTTAATGATCCTCCATTTATAAAATTAATAACTTTAGTTCCTCTTTTATCACAGTATCCAACTTGTCCAAGTGCCTCATTGAAGCATGATCCTCATATGGAGGAAGAAATGGAAAATTTTCACCTGCAAATAAACTTTCTTGACCAGTAAAAAAATCTTGTCCTTTACTGCTGATATTGGAATGAAAAACTATGAAGAGAGTGTGATTTTGTATTGAAGTATGCAGAGCACATCGGATTAACAGTCCAATGTTGTCACCATTTGGTACTGTGAAGATGGAGGCAGCAAGATGATCTGAAACATAGGTAACTATGTACAGTTGTACAGGGCATATAATGTGAAAGACATGGCTCTGCATCCACACAGCTTTGAGAACTTGGTATCTCACATATATTTATTTCAGGTGCACACCCAGAATTTTTCCTTGGGGGGGGGAGGGGGGCTGACCCTGAGACTATATATAATTTATGTTTGATTTTTAAGATTATGTTATAAAAATTATGTAAGTACAACATGCCACTGTTTGCAACTGCATTTATATACATATATTTTCCATGACTCAATCACAGTGTCCCATCCTCTTGTATTTTTAATTTTATTACTTTATTTTAAGTCTAATGCAGGCCTACTAGTCATCAGCCGTCTTCACTGGCTGACTTCGGCTGAAGGGGAAATTACGTAAAATTTTTCATATCATATCTACAAAATCTGTCTTTTAAATTTCGCGCACACACAAAGAGGCCCACACGCCTCCAGGCACGGACGGGACGCAAGGATCTACTAGATGATCTATGGCTAATACTAACCCGGACCACCTACCGTAGCGTCATTTGTCTACACAGATCATAAACGACCTTGCCAAGAATAAAGCGGCCGTGAGGGCAGTTGGCTGTTGCATATACCAGTGCCATACACGGGGAACAGGCTAGTCGCCGCCGTACCGGAGCCACAAACGGCAGATAGGCAGAACTACGGTACTATGTTCCATACCAGAGCTCATTAGAATCAGTGGTACTCCGTGATTTCGGTACATCGGAGTTCTACTAAAGAAAACTGGAATCCAATGATACTGTTTTACAGAACGTACATTTTGTCTCGTAAGACAGGAGCAACGAAGTGTAACTTGATGTAACCTGTGTGAAAAATTATAATGGCGAATAGTCTGCTGGGTTACGGTGTAATGCGTGACAGGTAACAAAGATAACTAGCACGTAGGATAAAACACGCGTGAATATTGTGTTGTTTGGGAAATGAGTGATTGTGGAGTCATATTTTTCGGTTAAGGTAAGAGAATTCTGGTTATGTTGTGTGATAATCTCCTTGATAAAGATTCTCTGTTGACAGAAGAGTGCAATTTTTGAAATTTGCATCATGAGTTATTATTGTCATTGTTTTTATTACATGTTCTCATGTCTGTGAAATCTTGCTGTTTATATTCAGGTTCGTTTCAGTTGTAATTTTGGACAGTGTTATTTAGCCCTGGAAGTGCTCATAACCTTCATTAACCCGCCAGGAAATGAACCAAAAATCTTCACGCCAGTTGTTGCATGGCTTACACTGGCAGTCCAGCGATTTTTTTGCTATATTAATCAGTAAAACTTTATAATTTTTTAAAAGAGTGCAGCAAGTATAGGTGTATTGCAGTTTGAACTTTCATGTATATTTAGAAAGGCAAAACTGCTTGTGTAAAAAACTTAATGAATTTGGAAAGGAAAACGAGAAGTAAAATTATGTTTGTATATTCGTGGGACAAAGTATCACTTTTACTCGGTCATATTGGTTGTCGTGTATTATTAATATTAATGGATGTCAACTGACCATTTTCAGCAGCATGACACACAAAGTTGCTTTTGGTGGGCAGTGCAGACCAAGTTTGTGTCCTTGAAATATGACTGCCTAGTGGTTTTGTTCCAAGATCTATACCACAAAGGAAGTCTTTCACAACTTACCTTCGGAGATTAGGTAATTTGATGTGGAACCAACGCCTGCTAAGAGACTTGCTTTCATATTTAGTTTGTGAGGAACATGTCTAAGGTCACCATAGAACAGGCCATGAAGGTCCAGAGGAGTAGTAGATGTATAGCTCTACTCATTCTTCAACCTCAACACGAGATGTATGTGCGTGAGGAACATATCTAAAACATGATTGTGGTCATGTCCAGTTTAATTAGTTTCAAGAACAAGCCATAAAGAAATTTTTGTCTTTGGATGTGTTCATCGTCATTGTTTGCATCATGGACTATCAGGGAGTTAACAGCTGTGTTACTTGACAAGTTAAAAATCGTGTAAGGTCCACCAGTGGACACATAAACTGTTGTGCACATATGATCCAGAAGATGAACTGCACACAGTGCAGTTATAGTATGTTACAATTTCTGGCTTTTTGTCTCCATTTTTTGAATCAGTGACTCCATCATGGTGCATTGCTGATGTGGCTGGAGTTGTTCTGTTGTTTGTTTCAATATGGGACATTAAAGGGCAGTTGTCATGAAGTCCAAATATGCTGCTCATTTCTTCCCGATTCATAGCATTCATAGACGGAGTTTGTATCCACATCTTGATTTTCTGGCTTGTTTCAGTGATTACAAAATTTATGGTTTAAAACTCCTTGCAGAAGGGTTGCGGGTAAACTAATTATTCATCTTTATGTTTTGGCTTGTTCCTTGCATCAGCTGAATAAGCCCTTTGTCCACATCGTTTAGGTTTATTTGATGATGTAAATGATCCAGCTTGCTGCTGTCCTGTGTAAATCAAACTATAGAAGTTTTGAGCATCATCAGGCATGAATGCTTGGATGAGGTAATGGACTGACTTGTTTGGCATGAATCTCAAGCACCTCAGCAACAAGTGGAATGTCGCATGAGGCATAATATAAACAGTCTCCATACCAATACTGTGTATGTTCCACAAATTACTGACATTTTGTCTGCAAGTCTTCGAGACATTGGCCAAGTGAAGTTTTTGTTTCTGTGTCAGATGTGATCTTGGTATCTCAGGCAAGTTGAAAGCTTTCTGCAGTGTTCTGTTTGTGAGTATTAGGCCATGTCATGATGGTAGAGCTAACTTTTATCAACAAAAAGACTGCTTTGGTAATGTGGTGGAAATTTCAAGTACTTGGGAGAAACACTAACAAATCAAAATTCCATTCATGAAAACATTAACAGTGTCTGAAATTCAAGGAATGTTTGATACGATATGCTTTGGAATCTGTTTTCTTCTTGTCTGAACCAAAAAATATAAAGATTAAAGTATACAGAACCGTGACTTTGCCGCTTTGTTTATATGGGTGTGAGCCTTGGTGTCTAATGTTAAGGGAAGAATATAGACTGAAGGTGTTTGACAACAGGGTGCAGAAGAAGATACTAACAGGAGGCTGTAGAGAAGTGCATAATGAAGAGTGTCATTATGTACTGCTATCCATATATTATTAGGATGATACGTGAAGGAGGATGATAATGAGCATGGCATTTGGCACATGGGGTGAGGAGAGAAATGCCTACAGGGTTTTCGTGGGAAAACCAGAAGGCAGGTGACTCTTTGGAAGATGTAGTGTAAGTGAGAGGTTAATAATAAAATGTACATTAAAAAGGATGGAAGGGTATGGGGACTGGATTTGTGTGGTTTAGGACAGGCTCCAGTGATAAATTCTTGTGAAAACAGTAATGAACATTTGGGTTCTATAAAATGCAGGGAATTTCTTGACTAGCTGAGCGGCTGTTAGTTTCTAAGTACTCTGCTGTGTGGAATTAAAAGTGCACCATCACAGATAGCACCTTGTTTGGCATTATGAGCCCTTTCTCATGAACATTCTCACATTCTCTTTATCATCTGATTATGCTGCTGACTATTCTGTATCATATACTTCCAACAGTTTTATAATTTAAAATACATCTACGTTTAGTTGGTGTGGAGTTGTAAGTAAAAGGAAACATTATCCAGAGTGAAAATTACACAGAGGAAATACACCCACGTATTTTGTCACATGGATTGTAGTAGTTGTTTGTGCAGACAAAGCATTATCTGGCTTGGAAGTCATTTCGTGGAAGGAGGCATGGTGATGGGGCTTTATAAACACGTGATTTGTGCTGATACAGTACTGAGAAGCAAATGTGTGTTACACGCTTATCCACACCAGCAGTTCAGAAGTGATGTGATAGATTACTGTTAGAGTCCACGTGAACCCTGAATGCTTGAAAAGTAGCATTTTTTGTGGTGTTAGTTTTAAGAGACTGTACGCATATATTCTTATATACAGACATAATATGAAGGGGAATAAGATGAATGATATGAGTTTGCATTTTCAGGGAACATGGATGATGGTATGATGATGAATTCGCTCCATTGGGACATCATTGAGCTTGCTGGGCATCTACGACAGGAGAGACTGTTTGTGTCATCTGAACAGCAACATCTGCAGGGACTGAATGAGAAGGTTATGTATTTTCTTTTTATTCACTGAAACCATTCATGACAGTAGTGTAGAGTAGGCCTGTTTTATTGTACCATTGTAATATTTTGTATGATAGTGGTTGGCCTTCTAACAAGTGGAAAGAATACATGTTGAAGGTTTTCATTTTTCCACGTGCATAACATATTTAAAGTAATTTATATTAGTAAAAAGTAACTCATAATTCTTGGATGCAGAATATCACTCCCCACCCCTGCTATCAAAGGTAAAGCAATCCCTGTACAGGTCTGGACAGGCCCTTAGGGCTCCAGGAGGTTGGGGCTTCCAGAATTTCTAGACAGTTGGTACATGAAGGTGGCAAGGTTGTCAGCCCTATGCACTGGCTGCCTTTACCCCAGGAGATATCCCTGGTACTAACTTCTGTTATGAGGCTCAGTTGACCCCAGGGCCATAGCGTGGCCAAAAGGATCAAGTTAATGAAAAATTCCAATGATCCCATTGGGAATCAAGCTCGTGACCTTCCAGCTTGTAGCATGGTGCTTCAACCAACTGCACCACTATGTACCCCCCCTCCTCCTCCTCCTCCTCCTCTTCCTCCTCCTCCTCCTCCTCCTCCTCCTCCTCCTCCTCCTCCTCTTCCTCCTCCTCCTCCTCTTCCTCCTCCTCCTCCTCCTCCAAATATTGGTGAGTATAGAACATCTGCTTCCATAGTGAAGTAACTATGGTTTTTGCTTCATTTATTTCTGCAGCACAGACATTCAAAATTCAGAATATGATGCACATGTCTAACATGGATGAAATTGGAGGTTGTGATGATTCGTTGCCAATAAACTAAATACTTACTGGAACACAATTCCAGTAACCTAATTTAGGATCCAACTGCAGGTCGCGTTGCAGTCTTCTCCTTTCTCTTGTTAATCAAGCGTATGCTATAATTCATTATATGGCCTCTGGGTGGCTCCGAGTGTGATTTGATTGCATGATAAAGTAACCATCATGTCACTAATGTGATAGCTGTAGACAGGCTGGGCTGGATGTTGAAATAAATGGGACCCAGGTAAAATATGCAGTGACATCAGTGCATACACACACATGCTGCAGAGTACACTCATTTCAGTAAGAAATAGGCTGCAGCTGTGTGGTACATTATAGTTAAGTAATAATGAAAATGTTTGCATTTTTCAGGTACTTAGTGGATCATCCAGGCTAGCGCAGTTGGCATGGGTTACAGCTCAGCAACGAGACAACTTAAATCGATTAATTGTAGCCCATCCTGACTGTACACCAGCTGTTTGTTGCCAGAAGGCCAATGCCCTTGACAATACCATATTTTTGGATGGGTACAAAGTATTGGGTTTTCAGGTAATTTATCTTACTGTGTTCTTTCAGTTAGTTTGTTGCGTATTTTGTAATCCCTGTCCATCTGTTTAATTCAGAAATGATTCTTGGGTTATTTAATAACTGCTTGGGATTAACTGAATATGAGAACATTATTGTTTGTATTATTTGAAACAGGAATGTCTGGCATACGGAGAGTTTCTGCAGACGCTGCGAACCTCACCACAGCTTCTTGCAAGCTGTCTTGTTGCAGGAGATCATCTGCTTCCAGATATGATGCACGGAGTCGTTCACTCTATAATGGCAGGATTATTTGGCAGCTGTTTGCTACCAGAAGATAAACTGCTGGCTTTAAGGCTTCTTCGTTACCTCACAGAGCTTCAACTTGTTCCCTCAGAAAACCCACGCAGGTATGTCGTATATGTCAAAGAAATTAATCCTCAAGGGGCTTGACTGCATTAAAAGAAGTGTAAAATACTTTTATAAATTACAGTATACAGTTACAGTATTATACTGAAGTATGTGCTGCATTTAAACATGAAATTAAAATTAAAATTAAATTAACAGTAAGTAGATTCAACAGCTCTGTGTGAGTAACCACTCAGAATTAGACACGTGTCCACATGAACTTTTTCTCTCACAATGATTGATACTATCATCTCCAAAAATATTGACCTTTCATTTTGAATTACCCTGTATAGATTTAATTAACCAGTGCCAAGCCATTTGATGGTAAGCTGTAAAATCTTTGTAACATTTTAATTTTTTCACCAGGCTTCTTCGTCAGAGGTCATGTGCTTTTGCTCGCTTATATGGTGAATTTCACGAAGGTCTGTTTTCTGCAAAGTTGTTCATGACTGCTGCACTCCATAAGCCTATCATGCAGTTGCTTGTTGAGGATGAAATGTTTTTGGACATTGATCCAGATAAGGCAACAGTCAGGTGAATGTTTTGTGGTTTTTATCTTGTGTGTCTTAAGGGATAAAGCATGAACATCCAACATTCTGTACCACATCTAGGCATTGCACACATTGTGTGTTCAGTCAGCAAAATGTGAAATGTGATGCTCTTTGCTTTGTGCTTTTGTACAGTTCCTAGATATTATATAGAATGTGAAGATTATTTCAAGGAAAGTGTTCACTGTAATGCATTTTGGTGGTAATCTGTATGCTTCCAGTTGTTCTGCATGAAACACAATGGTATGAACCAACATGAGAAAAAAGGAAATACAGTTTTGTTAATTTTCAATGTCTTCTAGAAAATCTGTGGTGAATTTGCTTTGGGTCTGATATGCTGACTGTCTCCCTATGTGATGAAGTGTAGTCATTAGCTGAGCCGATTCGAGGACTTCATTTCTCTGACTGCCTTTGTTACCTCATATCTTTGTGTTAACATATTTTCTGTATCTTGGTTAGTCCATTACCTGTTGTTCTGATTTTGCTATGCTGGTTGCAGTTATTCTGAGTTCTGGCCAAGTATTTTTCAGACTTGAAACAGCACGATTTGCAAATTCTCTTCCGTGATGTGATGATCTGTATAGCCGTGTAAATTATTTTGCGTCTGGTGCACTGAGATTCGTACGAAGTCAACTGGATGTGAATTAAATTTATCCATTCATTCTCCTTTTCTTTCTTTCCTCCTTTCTAATAGGTATGTTTTTGTTGTAAAGTGGTTCATACACACACCAAGCAGCTGAGTTCATTAGTCACATGTTTGATTAAGTTGAATCATATTGTGGAAATAATATCTACTAATAGCAAAAGCTTACACCCTATTTTTCTTTACAAAATACTAATTGATTGTTTTGCAGTGGTCAGCAACTTAAGATTGACATACTCAGATTCAGAACTTCTCATTTTTATGAGATTTATATTATTATCATTTTTGTTACTTTTGAACTCAGTACTCTGTGTACAGCATAGCCAGTGTGATAAGCTGAGAAACTGGCCTCAGTACAGTGGTAGCTGATGAGCAGAGTTTGTGTGCATGGGTTATCAGCACTCAGTCATTCTGTGTGTCATCACAAAATATTGTGACTAATGTTTTCTGGCAGGTTAGTGTAGTGATGGTGACTGTTTTATGCAGGCACCTCCATTCTGTCTTTCGTTGCTGTCCTACCCCATTTCTGTGCGTGTAACCTTTGTCTCACTGCTGTCAAGTGTAACATCTGCTCACTGATTTGAAGTTCAAAATTTGCTGTGAGAAAAGCACTGACAGGGTGCGCACATATATAGTACATGACTTTCACAGTACTGGTGTTTAACTAAGATGTCTGTAAAATGGTTTTCAGGTTTCCTCCTGAAGAACGTCTAAAGAAGTTTGGTCCTGAAGGATCTCCAGAATACAGTGGTCGGCTGCAGGAGTATCGCAGATGGACCAATAGGTGTCTTGTAACTATTACAAACCGATTTGTGCTCAGTCTACGCAATAACATGCATTGTTTTCCTACGGGTGTTCGTTGGCTTGTTCGGCAGATAGCTGGATTGCTGTCTAAATCTGGCAATATTGAACCCAAAGAGGTAAGAGACCACCAGCATTTGATTTCAGCAGTCTGACATGGGATATAAAGTATGTACCTTGAACAAAGATGGAAAATTCTGTTGACATTATTGTATAATGTAGTGGACTGGTGATACAAAGGAGGATGATGCAGTCCCAGCATCTATAATATTAGATTCCTCTCTTTTGAGTTATAACTTTTCTAAAACGTTTGATTTTATGTATTTGTACTTCAAGTATGCCACAGTGACTCAGACTGTATAGCATTGACTGATCAGGTGATGGTGAATAATGAATTGGACAGGATTTGGAAGGAAGCGGTTATAGTGTAATTTAAAGTCCTGTTTTGGAATTTTGGTGGAGTGACTGAGGAAGACCACAAAACCTGAGTCAGGATAGTTGATGTTCAGGTGAGCTTTGAAGTGGCAGAAGGTGAAGTTTTCCCTCTCCATGCCAAGAAGGCATAACAGGGGGTTAGAAGTGTAGCTCCACGTATGCTTAATGTCAGCACTATGTGGAAGTGAGTCAACAGGAATTCCATCATGCAAAATTATTCCTTCATCTGTGTTTGATGAGGAGGGAAAGTAATATCACATGAACATGAGCAAAGTTGATATTTGTAGGTAATGAATGTCATGCCATTGGTATCATAGCAGTGACAGATGTTTGTGTTTTCTCATTGCAGGTGAATGCTATTTGCACAGACTTGGTTTTTACGTATTTTATCTGTCCCGCAATTGTTAATCCAGAACCATATGGCATAACAGACGCCCCAATCAGCTATGTGTCTCGTTTTAATCTTATCCAAGTGGCCAAGATTGTGCAGATGTTGGCTATGACTAAGTATGAAGATGTGGACAATAAGGTGTCAGATCTTTACAACTTATTTGAGAAGGTTAATATATAATATTTTTGTGCTTATATTCTTAATCATATATTATCAGTGCTATTTATTTGACTTTTGAAGGCTGAAATTATTGGCTGAAAGTGTACGGTATTGTATATATCAAAAAGAAGCATGAAACATAGGCATTCGTACAATATTAAGTACAGGGGTTACTAGATTTTCCATACATGTAGAAGCCATCTCCAAATTTTAGGCACCAGAAGAGTGACATGAAGTTTCATACTTAGGTTCAACACCTCTGGCCCAACCTGCGAACCTCACAGTTTTCTGCTTGATGCATGTGAACTAATACAGATTTTTGTATGTAGGCAGACAAACCTGTTATTATGCTAAAAATACAATAAAACTCGTTTAAAACATCCCCAGTTGAGAAAATCTCCCGCCTAAGAAGTCAGGATAAAAAAAGCACCAAAATTCTCCCATTTGATTAACATTACGCGTTGCCCTATTAACCCTTTAACTACGAATGGCGACTGTCGTAGTCGTGCAGGGGGCATTTAAATGGTCTGTCTGGGATGAATGACGCCCTCAGTCGTCGTCAATATTGTGTCGAATTTGGAAGCATTTTTTTCACCCCTTTCCCACGTACCTCTCAGGATTTCTGTGTGGTATGTCCCCTGAATGTGAGAGCCGGTGTGTGCAGTTATAAATGCTCCCTGTCCACCCCTGTAAGGCCTCCAACCGTCGCGATATTTATGTCAACACATTGGTGAACTGCGCATTTCTCGGCTGAGTAATACCGTTCTGGAAAAGGAGTGTTTTGTTTATCAGTCGCACTAGAGTCGTGTGTGGGTTGAATATCAACAGTGTGCTATGAAGCCAGTTACTAAGTGATGGCTGAATGGTTTTCAGTGGCGTACTGTAACACGTATTTTCAGACTGAACTAATACAAAAATACTGGAGATATCCATGAAAATCTATGTGTACAGTTACAGGAGGGCTCACAGGCGTGTCTGTTGTAGTTCTGGGGCATTCTGTAGGAGTTGTGTGGCAGAAACCTGTAACACAGCCGTCTAATATAGTAAAAATGTCGTGTTCACCCTTGAAATACGTGGAATTTTTCACAGCATTTACGTCATAGGCTTAGATCTGTTTTGCTCTCATCATGTAAGTCAGTCGTTAGTAAGGGTATTAGATTTATGAGGGCACAGGAATAGAAAACGGTCTTTGTAACAGACCTGGGTAGTGTTCAGCAAGCACTAGCAATAACAAAAATGACGGACCGGGTGACGAGGAGGAGGACGAGGATGAGGAGGAAATTGCGTCCGCTGTTTTTCACAGCGAAGCCACGAGGTAGTAACCCAGCCCAGCAAATGACCTTCAAAAGGTGAACCCGTACAGTGTTTCACAGCGCTTACGTTGGCCCAGCTGTGGCTAGAGACACAAACATTGCGACTTCCTGCCATCATCATGAAGGCTTGATAACCCAAGCCATTAGAGACTGAAAGAGATCAAACCAAGGCGAGGAATATGACCGGCCATGGAAAATAAAGACAGTCTTTTTGAAACATTCAACCAGGCTTATGCTAAATTCTATAACCCCTCGGAACATTTGGCAGTGGACAAAGAAATTGTAAAATTCAAAGGCAGAGTTATATTCAGACAGTACATTTCCATAAAAAGGGAACGTTTCGACATCGAAATTTATCAACTGTGTGCCGAATCAGGTTATACACATGACTTGAGAGTGTAGTTAGGTACACTCGTGCTGCGACTCTGACGACATGAGTGCAACACACGCGTGGCGCCTTGTTTCGCGGATTATCACGCGAAAACTAATTTGTGTAAATAGTGCAGGCGAATGTGTATGTGTGTGATGATAGAAGAGTGCTCAAAGGTGCCACGGATCTTGTGCAGCAACAAGATTTATGTGAGTAATAAAATATTTACCCCACATTTTATATAATGCATGTAATTTGCATGACTAAATTTATTGTAAAAATTCATGAATATTTTTTCCCGAATTCACCAGTTCATTAACAGACTGCGAATTTTTTTTTCATTAAATTTGAATGAAAAGTCTATGAGATATGCTTTTTTATCTAAGAGCAAGCGTTAGAAATCAAATGCCCAGAGAAAAACCTCGGCTGGGCAACCCGCGCCGGGGGATTTAATCGCGGAGTGAAAGGGTTAATACATCCTCACATAAGAAAATTTCCCGCCTAAGAGGTAACAAATTTGATGACAAAAGAATTTTTTTACCCATTTAATACATTTTCTGTTCCAAATCTTAAAGAATTTCCCAGAGTTTCCTTTTGTTCTGTTTCCAAAACGCAGCGTTCAAATGGCGTGGTCAGTTAATTTCCAAGGTCATTTCTGCCACGTTTCACACAGCAGAATGACACAACCTCACAGCCACTGTGGGGGTGTCGTATTTCTTCCACGATGGAGCGACTTCAGTCAGTCAGTCAGTCCCCACTACTTGGTCTCCGACGACAACCGAAAAATCGTATGGGGTGGCCAGAAACTGATCCTAGCTGTTCGGTGACCTGCATAAGCCTGTGTTTGGCAACATATGGCATGCGACAGCTCGCTTGCCACTTCAGCTGTCTGGGACTTTGAGAAAATGAAGGTGTCGATTGCAATGCCTTGTTTAAACGTAATTTATCGGGAGTAACATAAATGTGTCGTGCTGTAGCATGACTGTGAAACATTTGTGGTGACCGTATGCGGGTAAGTTACATCAGCAATTCCAGAAAATAAATTCAAGACACTGCAGAGTTAGTGAAAGTGACTGGAACTGCTGACCACCCCTTATTGTATACTTAAAAGCGAACCTATGGAATCTGAAGATGTATACTGCTATTGTTTTTGAAAAAAGAGCAACAACCCACGCTTGAAAAATATTTCAAGGAAAAATAAACATCTGGAATGAAATGTGAACTTGTGAATGAAAAGTCAGTAACAGGATAGGTAAAGATGTAAATAAAACTGTGAATGAAAGGTTATGGACAAAATGGTTAAATGGTGAGATACAGTGAGAATGTGTTAAGACAGGTGCAAATTGTACCAATTCAGCATACATATATAATAAGTTCACAGAAAAATTAAGAAAATAGAACTTCTCGGTCCTACCCTTTTAAGAAACTTCCTGCTTAAGAAGTCAAGATTTTCTTGGAATTGGCAAAAACATCTTAAGAGGGTTTTACTGTATTTGGTGCCACCATACACAGTTTTGTCACTGGGGTGACTAAGAACCCAGGATTTGTGCACCCCTGATTAATGGGGTGTACCATTACGACGACTGTGTGCATTCTCTGCTTGTGAATGGAGGAGGCAGCCTCTGGATGTTGAGGGTAGCTGTGAGTGTATGGACTGATTGGTTGCAGGCAGCTGACAGGGCTGTCCTTCAGCTTGGGTCTTGATGCAACTAGCATATTGCAGTATCTCACAGAGGGCCTCAGACATGGACATTTTCATTGGGAAAGCATCCTGTGCTGTGTTAGGAAGGTGCAGACATCTGTGGATGGGTTTACCTGCTGGTGAAACTGACTGCCTTGGTTTCCATGTGTAGCATGTACCCAATGATGAGTCTGCCTGTTTTGTGCAGAACACCATTATAATTAATAGAACTCAGTTAACATTTGTAATCTGCTCAACGTGTACCATTTAAAGCACTCTTTAATTCTTACACTGTAAATGGGTATTTGAATCATGAATCTAGGCCATTGCATAATTTGGTATTTCACTGGTGGAATTTAAGACATTTTTGCTGTCTGTTTGCACCTAAAAAGAGGGGGTGTCACATAAGTGGGAGCTGGAAGTTGAACATGGTGACCAGGTGTTTTAGGTAATGATTCTGAAGACTTCTTGACAGTGAAAGTTCCATTAAGATTAGTGTAAGTGATACTTAATATTTAGTGTACCCATAAGATCACACAAATCAGACATAGTTGAAATATCTCCATATCTTAAATTTTCTCTATTTTTTCGGAAATTAAATGTTATTTCCTTGCAAGTGGAGCTGGTGACTGAATGTTACGCAGGTGGGTTAAAGTAACTTAAAGGAAGTACGCTGTGAAGTTTTGTTAGTTCTGCTGTAATCCCTCAGTATATAAAATGAATGTGTTGCTGACAAACTTCTTCGTGTTTTTCCTGTTTAGGACTGTGTATCCTCATTACTGGATGAAATTCTGGGTGGAGCAGCAGATGGACTGGAAGATGGACCTGTGATTGCAATGAGTTCAAAACTGCAGGGGTTATCACGATCTGCAGCATTATTTACAGAGGCTGAACTACAGAATTTGGTAAGCTGTGAAAGGGTAGAATGCTGTTGCTCTGGTTAAGCACTGTATTGTGAACATGTAAGAGGGTACTGGAGGTAAATCTAGGCATTAGTTGGAGGTAAGTGATTAATTTGACACAGTAACCATTAGGTAGGAAGCTGGGTGGACCTGAGAACCAGCGTGGATATGATGGCACTGAGGGGACAACTGGCCTGTGTCAGTGATCAACCCCCACTTGTCCTGTGGGCCATAGCAGCTCACTGGCAATATGTGTGATAAAATTTAGGCAGTTTTTATTGTGCATATTTAGGGGTGGTTAAGATACGGTAAAACTCGTTTAAGATGTCCCCAGTTAAGAAAATTTCCAGCCTAAGAAGTCAGGATAAAAAAGCGCCAGAATTCTCCCATTTGATTAACATCACATGTTGCCCTTTTACATCCCTGCGTAAGGAAATTTCTCACCTAAGAAGTAACAAATTTGGAAAGAAAACAGTATTTTTTACCCATTTAATACATTTTCTATTTCAAAATCTTAAAGAATTTCCCCCACGTTTCCATTCGTTCCGTTTCCAAAACGCAGCATTCAAGTGGCATGGTCAGTTCATATAGGTTAATCTCCAAGGTCATTTCTGCCACATTTCACACAGCAGAATGACGCAACCTCACAGCTGACACGGGCATGTCGTATTTTTTCTGCAATGCAGAGACTGCAGTGAGTCCCCGCTACTTGGTCTGTCACGACAACCAGAAAATTGTATTGGGCGGCTAGAAACTGATCATAAGTGTTCCGTGACCTGCATGAGCCTGCATTTGGCAATGCTGGCATGTGGCAGCTCACTTGCCTCTTCAACTGGCTGGGACTTCGAGGAAACAAAAGCAGCCAATAACATTTGAAGAAGTTTAGGCATGTGCTAGTCGAAGTGACACGGTGTTCCACATTGCGGGGGGGACAGCGGTTTGACACGAGATAAGTGGGTGGTCGATTGCGACAATTCATTTAAATGTAATTTATCAGCAGTAATATAAATGCGTTGTGGTGTAGCATGATTGTGAAACATTTGTGGTGACTGTGTGCAGATAAGTTACATCAGCAATTCCAGAAAATAAATTCAAGACACTGCAGAGTTAGTGAAAGTAACTGGAACTACTGGCCATCCCTTATGGTCTACCTAAAAGCGAACCTATGGAATCTGAAGATGTATACTGCTACTGTTTTTTGAGAAAATAGCAAGACAACCCACACTTGAAAAATATTTCAAGGAAAAATAAACATCTGGAATGAAATATGAACTTGTGAATGAAAAGTCAGTGACAGTATAGGTAAAAGTGTAAATAAAACTGTGAGTGAAAGGTTGCAGACAAGATGGTTAAATGGTCAGATACAAGTGAGAATGTGTTAAGACAGGTGCAAATTGTACAAATTCAGCATACGTATGTAATAAGTTCACAAAAAAATTTAAAAAATAGAACTTTTCAGTCCTACCCTTTTAAGAAATTTCCCACTTAAGAAGTCAGACTTTTTCTTGGAATTTTCATAAACATCTTAACAGGGTTTTACTGTGTATGGTTTTTGGTGCAGTTTCCATGGATACGATTTATGATTCTGTGGGTGTTTGTGTACCAAGTACTGAAAAGGTAGGTACAGATAGTTATCAAATAGCATGTCATCGCACATTGGTTGTAAATATCCCATTGTTAGTGTTTACAGTATGACAGTGTCTGTTCATATGAACCTATACTTTTCTTTTTGTGGACATGCAGCTTCGAGGTAAACATTTTGGTATTAGGCAGGAGGTAACAGAAAAAGCAGTATTCATGATGTGACAGAAATTGGACATGGTGCAGATTACATTGACGTAGTACCAGCCCTATGCATATAGTTGTGTTCTTGGGCATAAGAGGATAACAGCTGGTAAGGAATTTTGTTATCATGCCGTTGGATGTTTATAGTAGCATACCCTATTTTAGTGTGACATCATCCTCTGCATGGATGAAACATTATTTTATGTAGATAAAACGTAAATTCATTATTTCTTTCCTTCCTTATAAAAGTCCTTCGGGATTTAAGAGGGCGGAACACACTAATATGCCTTCTTGCTGAGCACAGGACAGTTCCAGTTTCAGGTGTTTGTAATTAGCCAGCAGCCAATAAAATTAATAGTTTGTGAATAGCATAGACTGAAATTAGAGATCTTGTCAGTAATAAGGATGTTATTTTGTGGCATGATCAGTAACATCGTGTACAGCCAATGCAGTGCTTAGTATGTGGCTGAGTGTGGCTTACTGAAGTAGCATAGGTGCTTGGACAAAGTATGTTAATAGTTCCATGATTCTGCACTTACTACATGTCACTGATCTATCTGAACCATTATAGATCTGCTAATTAACCTTTTAAAGCCTAGCGGTAACTTTACACACCACCAGGTTTAACATTAAAAAATTCTACGTGGTGCCCACATTGCGTTTATGTGTTTTATACGGATCTCAGAACAAACAACTTTTGCCTTATAAAATATTAAGAGATTGGTTTTTATAACCGAAGTGGAGAGTGTTTACAGTGCGGTACGCACTGAGTCCTTATATAAAACAGATACGCTTCGTCTTTAAAGGGTTAAACATGTATGTCATTTGCACAAGTATATTTGAGGATGTGCGTTTTACATTATGTGTCATTTCTTGCACAGTAGTGTTATGTTGCTTTTGACATGGGAACCTAATTTTTGTGTCGTTCAGATGACGCTTTGGATTAAACAGTAACTGGTAAATACGGTACAAGGTAACAGTAGTTCAGAAAACAGTTTCATTCTTGCCGCAGGGTGTTCATAGATAATAATCTTCGCAACAGGTAATTTTCCTGCAAACAGTATCGTCCGATGCAAGCGACAGTCGAGAGGATGTTAAGAAGCAGCTGACCGGTCTACTAATGCAACTTCCAGTTGGAAACACCACAGCTAATGACCATGTGACTAGTAGTGGTCTGAAGCCACAACAGCCAGTGACTCCTAGTACTCCACGAAAAGGTGCAGGGTTGTTAGGAAAAGGTAAGTTGTGCCAAGTATGGTGGCGGGCCAGGCACGTGAAGGAAAGAAATGTAAATTGAATGAAAGAAATTCAAATTGCAAGAGCTGCGTGAATATGCACCCTAAAGGTTTGATAAGTATGGCATATCTTTTATCATTTCTCTGAGCGTGGCAACTGTCATGGGATTGCTGGTCGATGCAGGCTTCTGTGCAGTGAAGCTGTCGTGCGTGGCGAAACAGAAAAACCCCTGCTGCATTGCTGATGTCTCAGTTCCTGCATTGCTTATGATGTGTGTTATGTTCATAGAGTAAAGCCTCACTATAATGAAGACTGTCACAAACTATTTTCATTGAACAGTTTGAAATCACCTTTGATATTTCATACAAGCAGGAATGTATTCATGACTGTCCTTAAATATAGTTGTTAATTTCTATTCTCATCACTGCATGGCACTTCAGGTTGCAGATAGAGGAAATGTCCTGAAGGTATGGAAGGATCATTGCACGTGTATTGAATAAGCATTGGTGGACAGCTGACAAGAGGTGGTCCTGCAGCTGTGGGAGTTGGGTGAAAGGCTAAAACTCACTGTGAAAACATGTTCTGTTTTGTTGCATGGGGCCTTGAACTGAGAAAGATTCTTTGGAAGGACACACACAGTGTAAAATTGTGAACAACATGCAACGATTTAAGAGTAGTGCATTTATGTTTCCTGTCTGGCAGCTAGATACAAGTAGTTTGCCAGTAATTCAGTGAGCATGATAAATTATGCTTAATTCAAGTCTGTGCTGCACATGAATGACCTTCAACTCCAAAATCTCCTGAAGTTTTTTAAGTGCCTCTTTTAGTACCTCAGCCAGAACATAATATTTCCTGTGGATTTCCTTGCCAGTTTAAAAGAAACTGTGACGTTCAGTTTGTGGCTGTGGCTGACACTTGATTTAAAAAGGTATGGTAGTTTCTTATATTCTCAGAGTAGACTGAAAGAAAATGTGAATGAATCCTAGAGATTAATGGAAACCATGTCACAGAGTTCTTCCTGTTTTTATCACTTGAGATACGCATAAGTGGAAAGTGTGCTTCCTTTGCACTATAAATCATTTCTTGTAACGAAATTCTGCTGTATAAGGTTCACTAAAAAATTTTATATATGAGATTGGGATGAAATGTGTATTTTTAAGTACTTGTGATAAAGTTGTGTGTTTTTTTGGTGTTTCCAGTTGGAAAAGGCAGGGCTTCACGTTCTTCATCGTCCCCTGCCTCCTCCACAAGTGTTGAGGGGATAGAGGAGAATGTGGGAGGAGATGATGATAATGGGGAGCGTCGGACTCATGATGTACTGGTGATACCTTTCACTCCTAATGTGGGTGAGACTGTGGGTCTCATTGCTGAACAGAAAGTAAGCGTGACCCTTGTTATATTGACTGTATGTTAGTTTTGTGAAAATTGTAGCTTAGAGGTTGTTGATGAAGATGGAATTTGTCTCTGAAATGCTAATTGACTTAAACAACTTAATGCAACTGTCAGCCTGGGAAAATTATGTTAAATTTTGTTGCCATAAAAGCTTCAGGAAATATAAAATGAAGTGTTTGTGAATCATACATTACATTCTTGACAATGCATTATGTGCGTGTTATTTTATCCTAAATTATGTTATTGTAATTGAATGTATTCTCTTTCAGATACTCTGCATGGAAGAGCATTCATCATGTGCAGAGGCACGAGTACACGTGAACTTGCCTGACAGCCGAGACGAGCGTGATGGGCACGAAGGCAGAAGCGTGGTTGAAAGAGGGGAAAGTCAAGAGAAGCGAACTCGATTTTCTTTGTCACATGATGAAGGTTCTATTGGTAAGTAAATGCTTGAAGGCATTTTAAGAGGCCACTCATTTTTATTATTAGAAGGGTTTTAAAAAAGGAACTTCAAGTGTGCGGATAGCATGTGTGTGTTCGTGATAATGATCTTAGGGGTGGAACATGTTTGTGTCATTTGAGGAGTGTGTGAGGTTTTATAGTTGTATTTAGATGACTGTAACAGCTATTCTGTAATTAATAATGATCATACAACCGTATGAATTCATACATTGAAGTTATCCTATTATTATTTTTTATCAAGGAAGGTGAAATTCATCAGTTATGTAGTACATTTTGGAGATGAGAATGCATACAAAATAGCAGTCAGAAATCGTGAAGGATAGAGACTGCTTGGGACACTGGAGAATGGCTGGGATGATAGTATTAGAATAGATCTTACAGAAGTAGAATGTGAGGGTGTGGACCGCATTAGTCTGGCCTTTTGGTGGGCTCTTGTGGATTTGTAAATGCAGCTTTGAGTTTGATGAAAGGCAGGGAATGTTTTATGCAGCTGGGCAAGAAAGTCTGTGTTCCAGGGAGTTAGTTACTGAAAATTACTGTCTGGAGCATGGCTGTGTGGCTTCTGGCAGGAACATACAATTATTTTAGAGGAATGTTATGTTTCTATCCTGACTAGTTATTGTCTGCTATTCACTGTGTTTTGCAGGTAACACTAGTGATAACTTGGAAGCTGTCTCAGAAGCAGCATCGAATCACAGTGTTGCTTCCTCTCTGGAATTGGAAAATGATCAGAATGACAACCTTTCTGACATGGTTTCAGCCAATGTGTCAGGTCGAGGAACACCAAATATTTCAGGTAGACATTTTTTAAAATTAGCTGGAGTTTATACAGCTATTTTAGAGGAAGTGTCTCATAATTTTGGCTATAGTGCAAGTAACCTTTTTGCCTGCGTACCATGGAATGATGGTCTACGTAACGTGGAGGTACAGCAGCATGTCTGCTAGACCTCAGACGTATATGGAGATGAATGCTTGGCTACGTGCCCTAGCCTCTTTACTCCCTGGAGTAGTGAGCTTATTAGTACTGAGTGCTGGACCCAAGAGTTGATGAGGTCATGGAGGCAGAGGTAAAAGTAAAGCCGAAAAAGTTTTTGGTACAAGTCAGAAACCAAAATATGTAACATCATGGATTAGTCATGCTAATAACATTGTCCTTTACCAATTCCTACCATCTGATACAGTATTTAGAAGATTATTCACATGGGAATATTGTGGATAATAGAAGAACACCGCTTTTTTTTTTTGCTTCTGTTAGAGACACTAGTATAATTCTTTTTGCAGATGATCAGTTTATTGTTGGTAACGTGGACGTAGCTCATTTTTTATGCTCAACTACGCCGGAAAGTGGAAAATTGTACAGTGTACAGTAAATAGTGAAATTTACTGCTTATGTCAGCGACACTGCTTGCTTGGCACTGACCCTGTTATACATATTGATGTCATACACTGAAACATGTACTACTGAAACACTGCCTTTTTGGAAACATTCAGTCCAAATAATATGAAGTGGATACAGTTGTAAAGTTATCACCAATAAACAGAAATGTTTGATATGGCGACTGAAATAAAATATTACACTAAGTGAAATATGTCTGCCAAAATATTTATTACCATGTCGTCTTTACTGTGCTTTATGTGGTGTATTGGGTAGAGGAACATAGCTGTTGAAAATGGGAAAGAATTTAGAAAATGTGTGCAGAATACGTTAATATACTATTTGGAAAAGTGGAAAAGAAGAATGGTTTAAAACAAGTAATAAATATTGAGAGGTGTGGGTAAAAAATGGAGAACTGGAAATATTCACTCTTCTTTAAGAGTGTAGTATACATGTGAAGCATGAATTATGCTGTGGATCATAAATACACAAGTGTGTATGTGAAGTATGCACAGTGGATGTTTTTTTATTCGCAAGTACAGTGAAACCCTGTTAAGACGTTTTTGAAAATTCCAAGAAAATCCTTTCTTAAGCGGGAAATTTCTTAAAAGGGTAGGACCGAAAAGTTCTATTTTTAAAATTTCTTTGTGAACTTATTACATATGTATGCTGAACTTGTGCAATTTGCAGCTGTCTTAACACGTTCTCACTTGTATCTGACCATTTAACCATTTTGTCTGTAACCTTTCATTCAGTTTTATTTACCCCTTTACCTATACTGTTACTGACTTTTCTTTCACAAGTTCACATTTCATTCCAGATGTGTGCTTTTCCTTGAAATATTTTTCAAGCATAGGTTGTTGCTCTTTTTTCAAAAACAATAGCAGTATACATCTTCAGATTCCATAGGTTAGCTTTTAAGTAGACCATAAGGGGTGGTCAGTAGTTCCAGTTACTTTCACTAACTCTGCAGTGGCTTGAATTTATTTTCTGGAATTGCTGATGTAACTTGTCTGCACACAGGCACCACAAATGTTTCACAATCACACCACACAACGACATGTTTATATTACCGCCGATGAATTACATTTATACAAGTTGTTGCAATCGATCATCCACTTATCTCGCGTCAAACCGCTGTCCCCCAGCAAGTGTGACTCCTGCCAGCGCGCCCCTAAACTTCTTCAAATGTTATTGGCTGCCTGAGTTTCCACCAAGTCCCAGGCTGTTGCAGCGGCAAAATGTTGCCAAACGCAGCCTCATGCAGGTTATGAAATAGCTAGGATTGATTTCCGGCCACCCAATGTGGTTTTTCAGTTGTTGTTACAAGACACCGAGTAGTGGGGGGTGACTCACTGCAGTCTGTGCATTGTGGAAGAAATACGAGACCTCTGTGACGGCCGTGAGTTTGGGTCATTCTGCTGTGTGAAACGTGGCGGAAGTGACCTTGATGGTGTGCCATTTGAACACTGTGTTTTGGAAACAGAACGAATGGAAGCTCGGAGAAATTCTTTAAGATTTTGAAACAGAAAATGTATTAAACGGGTAAAAAAATTGTTTCATCGTGAAATTTGTTACTTCTCAGGCAGGAAATTTTCTTATGTGCGGATGTATTAAAAGGGCAACCTGTAATGTTAATCAGATGGGAGAATTTTGGTGCTTTTTTATCCTGACTTCTTAGGCAGGAAATTTTCGTAACAGGGGATATCTTAAGCAGGTTTCACTGTAATTCATTATCTGCATTAAATGGGAACCTACCACAAACAGATAGGCTCAGGTACTTTCAAATTCTACTATAAACACATTGTATTAATGCCTTGCATGAGGTAGTCAGCATTTGTAAATAGTGCCAGAAGAAATCACTTGTGGAATAATTCTTTACAGGTAACATCTACAAGTAGAAAACTTGGAATCTTTAGAGGGAATTTATCTTATAGGTCGAGACACCCCCTCCTCTCAGATAACTGAGGGTGAAGAAGGTCCTGGCGGAGTTCTTAGAGGTCCAACAGGAGAACCCCGTCAGCCTCTGGACTTCCCGCCACCACCTCCTAACAAACAAAGTCGTTCTGATATTGATGACAAATTTGGAAAATTTGAGATCAAGAAGTTGCTGGAAGGTATTTACTTTATTGCTTAATCTTCATTCACATTTGTTCTCTAAACTACTTGAGTACAGACCTGCACATTCACTTACATCTTGGGCCTAGCAACAATTGCACTTGTGACGCTGTTTACAGGCTTTGATGAAGTGCACTGAGCACAGCTAGTGAAACTGATATTGGTCTATGCTAGTTCCTGCAGGTTTGGTTCCCAATGGTGTCATTGGAATTTTTCATTTACATAATCCTTTCAGCCACGCTATGGCCCTAGGGTTGACTCAGCCTCTGACAGAAATGAGTAACAGGAATATTTCCTCAGGGGTAAAGGCGGCCAGTGCATAGGGCTGACAACCTTAATGGCCTCATGCGCCAATTGTCCAGAAACTCTGGGAATCTCAACCTCCTGGAACCCTCAGGGACTGTCCAGGCCTGTAAGGGATTGTTTACCTTTACCTGTCCTAGTTTGTTAGCTGTAACTGTGGTTTTAACTTCCATTTCAGTAAATCTTCATGAAATCTGTATGTTTAGCAAGAGTTCAAGCTACTGTCACCATGGGTCATTGGATGTGACATGCAGTCTAATTTTGAAAGTAAATATAAGAAGTTAAGGTACAAATCTATGCTTATGTACAGCCTGATGATGGCTTTGTAAAGCTGAAACTGATCGCTCATTCATAAAAAACAAGGAAAAGTGTTGGATGTGACTGATTGCCCCTCAGAGGAAGCATAGATTTGTACCTTGTACTCATACGCCAACTGGGATGGTAAACATCCAGCTTATAAGAAGTTAAAATGTGTGTATGATCTTCAAATGACTGTAGCATAGGTGTTAATACTATACTGTGAAATGTTATTTGCATTAAATACGTAGGTTTAAATATCAATTTAGGACAATGAAAGTTGTTTTTTGAGGATCTTAATTTGCTGAACTCACAATACTGTATGTATGCATGTATGTATGTATGTATGCAGGAGATGAGACCATCTCGATGGTGAGTGATACCTGGAGTACAGATGTACTGGCAAGTGACAGTGAGACTGTTGAACAGAGTAGTGAGCGTAACTTCCCTACCAACACAAATGATGGTGCAGTAAGCCAACTTGCTGAAACCCAGGTAAGTTAACATTAAAAAACTGTATGGAACAGAGACCATGAGAGATCAACAGTCAGTAAGCACACCACTTGACCTGTTATGCTAAATGAGATGAATTTAGGTAACTTCCTGAAATGCTTTTTCTTTAGGTTAATTTTAATATTGTCTGCCCATCAGCCACTAGGTCTGCACCACGAACTCTTTCATCTGGATTTTCCAGCTGACATTTTCCTTATATTTTTCATCGCTGTTCTGTGTGCTACATGTCCCATCCATCCGGGTATCCTCAGTTTTATCAACCCGATAAAAATCCTTTTGGGTGACAAATCAACTGTTACATCCACATCCAACAAGAGGTAAAATAATGCTTTTTGTATTTATTAAACTCTAGGTTTTTATGTAGGAAACTGGGAAGTAAAAGAATCTGGGCTGAATGTTAGCAAGAACTCTTTTAACTACTCTTATGTCTTTGTAAACATAATTTTTATTTGGTACTGTTCCTGTCAAATATTAGAACTTTCCACATTTCCACAGGATGTATTAGCTGGCTTTATATTACGATGCTGTTGTGTGTTTGTGTGATGAGACAAGAGAAGGTTCTGAAGTACAGAAGTTGAAGGGCAGAAATGCGTTCAGTAGAATGTGAGACATGATTTCTTTCTAGTTCCGTATGTTTGTAGTACCAACACCGTAAAGTGCAACAGTAAATGCTTGGATTCCATGGTCATGTGTTTTTACTGCTAAGAATTAGGAAATGTGTCCTCAGTCAGTTTTTAACTAATTCAGGGCTGCAGCTTGATTTAGAATATAATGGTTCTGTCAATGTACTACTTTTTTCTCCTCTAGACTCTTCTCACTTGTGTTTATTTACTTTAATCTTTGTTATTGCTGTTTCCCATTTTTGAAGTTGGTTATTTCTTTGGTTCAGGTGAAAAGATATTCGTAAGACTTTCATTATATGTGGTAAATTTCAATTGGCAGTGACTTTATCACAAACAGGAAACTAAATTTGTTTTTTAGTTTATTGTCAAAGCTTTTCAAATTGCATTGGTCATGTAGCAACAAAATGGAGAGTGGCTTTTAACAGTATTTTCAAGGTTTGAGAAAGAATGCTCATACATTACCAGATAAATTTTATTTACAGTTGTTGAACAGAATGTAATTGACAGTGAACTGCAATGGGATTTGTATAGATTAGATGTATCCAGAGGCATGTGTAGGGAGTGTCTCAAAATTTAGTATTTTGTGTCTCATTTTTAAGTTTGTATTTTTAAGTAAAGTGTAGGCATGAATTTAAAAAATTAATGAAGTTTTACCTTCTTTAGTTTGTTTGGTGAATAAAAACAATGTTATGACAAAGTATTCAATAAGTGTTTGCCTTAAAGAAATGAAAAATAAAATCCCCTGGGTGCAGACCTTGATGAAATGTGTCATGCTTGCTTGTGCATATATCCCATACCATCATTCTTGGAGGCAGCTGCAATGCTGGCATCAGGTATCAGCACCAGTTTTTAATTCTGCGTTGATTCATCTTGTCAAGTGCATGTTGAAACTCATTCCACAAAACCTTTTCTCATCTGATTATGACTAATGTTGATATCTTTCACATCTTTTTGTACATTCTTGGGCATGTTAATAAACCTACACATTCATGTACATTGCACAAGTGTCAGTCCATTGTTTATGCGTATCTAGAGGAAGTTGTGTGTAATAAAGTTACATTGAAATCAGGTTGTTTTAGGTTAGGTTTCATGAGTTGAGGGTTAAGTAGAGCGTTTGATTTTTTTAAGCTGTTGGATGTGTCAGAGACAGCCTCAGAGGCATGGAGTACAGATGTCTTGGCGTCAGACTCAGAGCGGCTGACTGAAGTGGATACAGATGATGCAGGCAGTGTTGCCAGATCAGATGATACAGCCCGATCTGAAGTGGAGGTTGAAGGACGGGGAGAACCAGAGGGTGAGGAAGATTCTGCTGTATCTGCTGCACGTATGTAAACTTTTGAGCACTTGTAGCAGTGTTAAGTGATTATTAACATACATTAAATCTTAATAACGCAATGGCTTGAACTGTCTTTAACCCTCTCAATGCGGGGTGGCTGATTTGTTGGCCACTAGTAAATGCTCTTAGCACGTTATGCCATCAGGCAATCTGTCAGTCACCACTTTAAGCATGTTAAGATTCCTTTCATCCATGAGATTTCAGCAGCAGTCATATTATTGAATGGCAAGACAGTAAAGCAATCCCTGGACAGGCCCTGAGGATTCCAGGGGGTTGGGGCTTCCATATTTCAGGATGATCGGCACATGAAGGTGGTAAGGTTATCAGCCCTACGCACCAACTGTCTTTACCCACCTTGTTGGGGCTGAGTCTACCCCACGGCCATAGTGTGGCTGTAAGGGTTATGTCAATGAAAAATTCCAATGATACTACTGAGAATCAAACCCACGACTATCCGGCTTGTAGCACAGTGGCTCAACCAACTGCACCATGTGCCAGCATGACAGTATTGCTCAATACATGACTTGATATTTCTTTGTTGTGACAGGCTGTCAGTTCTCATTACAACCTTCTTGTACAGCCTGGCACTAAGAGGGTTAACAATCTACTACACAGAAGGAAAGGCAACCAGTAGTTTTATCCAAATGCAAAATAAAAAGCATGTGTTGGTGTTTGATGGAACCTATGTATAAGTTCTTAACAACTTTTATACCTTCTCCTTCTGTTGGGCCCATTTCTGAGCATTGAGCTGTCAGCAGAGGTTACCAGATGCCCGATATTGTTGATGTGTGGGTTACCACATTTTCTAACGGTAAATTCTGAGAGATGTGAAAACTTAACTGCGCAGCCAGATCTAACGAAGACCTGAATACAAAATTGCACTGAGCAGGAGTTTCAAACATAAGACCGCATTCTGAGCATGAAAATTATGTACAGTTTTTACAGATACATAAAATAACAGGAGGATAATTCGAAGGTTGAAGTTAATGTAGAAAATATATGTTGCACCTTAAGCAAGCTTTGCATATTTCTTAAAATTGTTGATCAGTCTGCTTGATTGTTGGAACTCAGTACTGAGTATTGTGGCTGTTTCTATTATCCTTTATCTCATCACGGGGCTTTTGTTGCCACATTTGAAGCCCATTTTTCTCAGAGCCATTCCAGGAATGTGCTTTCGGTATTATCAATGGTACAAGTGTTACGTTTCAATCTGGCTCTGCTGTGACTAATTCATGCATTGTGATCTCCATTTTGCCCATTTTGATGTTAAAAAGACCAAGCATGTTAAGCTGTTTTACAGTGTTGATGCATGTAACTTGTGAGTAAATGTCTCCATTGTATATGATATCCAGTTTTTCACAGATATATGATACAGTGCGTCATAAACCATTGTATGCATTTACGTTGCATAGGTTACTGTAATATATTCAATACTTACTGTAAGGAAATGCAGGTAGGTTCGTTATTACCTCTCAGATGAAACTGGGAACACAGGCAGAAACACCACAGAGAGGGAAATGTAAACACATTACCTTGTCAAGATGTATATTCACTTTATAACTGCTCTGTACACTGATGTCTGTGCTCATTTTGTTTTTTTGTCATATGAATGTAACTTAGATTCTACATGCTTGTGCGTGTTAGTCAGATGAGCAGAAGCTAAGCAGAGCAAGGTAGTCAGTCGTATCCAGTAGGCTAGGTGTTAGCATTGTAACAAAAACATGCTTTGTGTTTGTAATGTATGTAACACAGATATATTGAGTGAGATGTTGGTTGCTTTTAATCAAAAACATGCTGAGTGAGATGCTGGTTATATTTAATTAAAAACAGTAAATTTCAGCATTTGGTTTCTTATACACTAATTTCAGCATTGGGCATCAGCTTGGGCTTTCGGCCCATCCGTGAGGATCCAATGGGACGTGCAGCCATGTTGGCACCGTCGTCACCTACTAGGGTGGATGGAGGAGCACATCCAGTGTGGAATGTAGTAGGTCGTGGTGGGGGTAAAGCAGACTACCGCCGCCGTACTGTCGAGTATGTTGACAGCAGTTCCAACGTTCCTGCCCATCGCAGCCACATTCTGATGGACTTTAACAAACATGGTTAGTTGACATTGCTTAAATTAAAAGTTTTAAGCGATTACTAGTGGTTGTGGTTGTGGTTGTGTGTGTGTGTGTGTGCGTGCGTGTGTGTGTGGTTTTTTTTTCCCCCTTTAGTCTCTCGGTGGAGAAGCAAGTAAATTCCTACTCCTATGCCGTGCAAGGATTTTTTGCCTAAGGACTTGAGTTTCTTGTTGTGATGATGGGGGTTAGAAGCTGGATACGAAGCGTGGAGGACAGAGTAGGCTGCAGGAGGGTTGTGAAGGAAGCCAAAGCTCACCAAGGGCTGTAGCGATGACGACAACAATGGCGATGATGATGATGGCAATTTGAGTTTCTTGTCTTCTTTAGGATAGAACTGAACCCTAAAGATGGAAGCAGCAGGTTCCTTTGTAACATTGATTACCTTGAAGACTCAGTGTAATTCTGTCATGTTTGTCATAAACTTAACATAAGCTGTTTTCTAGTTTTTGATGATAAGACAAGGTTCATGTGTTCATTTCAATAAGCACTGGATTTGTAGTTCATATGTACCACTGTTATTTAGGTCCTCAGAGCACAGCAGAGGATTCTCAGCTGATTCATGTGATAGATAAAATAGACAAACCTCTGGACTTGAAACCAGCAGTGGTAGCTGCACGTCAGGCAAGTGTGAGCATCGTTGACATCCCAGGTCCTCTGACACTGCCAGCCCTGCCTAATGGCCCCATAGTGCCAACAGCACATCTTCCTGAGAATGGAGAACCAGACCCTTCACGTGCACCGCCACTACTCTGTAATCATGTGTCTCCCAGCACGGTACCGATGGTACATGTTCAGACCAATCATTCTGCAGCACTGAGTTGTGCAGTCACCAGTCACATTCATCCACATTCACCAGCAGCTGCGCATTTCATGGGAAGTGGAATTAACACAAACATGGATGTTGATCAGAAACCAGAGGTATGACTGTTATGGCTCCTGTATGTTCTTGCTTGGTTTATTTGGTGTTTGTGAGGGACTGTGGCCTCTCTGTGTTATGTTCTACAGAGCTGCCCACACAAAATTAAATATTGTGTTTTTATTTTATCACACTGAGCTGTAATGTTGTTACATTTTCTCTATAAAATTATGTGAAATGGATTCATAATTTACTAATGTGGATAAAATGACATTTTACTAATAGTACTGATGTGCTGGGTTTCCATTTGTGGTGAAACCCTGTTAAGAAAATTTTGAAAATTCCAAGAAAATGGTACTTCTTAAGCAGGAGATTTCTTAAAAGGGTAATTTTAATGAAATGGGAGAATTTTGGTGCTTTTTTTATCCTGATTTCTTAGGTGGGAAATTTTCTTAACCGGGTTTTTCTTAACCTTTTAAAGCCTAGCGGTAACTTTACGTACCACCAGGTTTAACATTAAAAAATTCTACGTGGTGCCCACATTGTGTTTATGTGTTTTGTACGGATCTCAGAACAAACAGCGACTTTTGCCTTATAAAACATGAAGAGGCTGGTTTTTATAACCGAAGTGGAGAGTGTTTACTCCGCGGTACGCACTGAGTCCTTATATAAAACAGATACGCTTCGTCTTTAAAGGGTTAAGTGAGTTCCACTGTATTTTGCTTTTCATTTTTGTTTAGAAATTAGCATCTCTTAGTCACTAAATATAACAGTGTTGCATGTTCTCAGGTAGATTAAAAGTCTCCAAAAATTTAACAGCTTTGAGTTTTCTGTCATATCCCAGTGATGTGGAATGTGTTGCTACAAATGGCTGAAAGACTTGTTTCTCTAAAGCATGCAACATGGACGAGACTTTGTACAGTGTGTTTGCAGTAAATAGCACACATGTCATCCGTGTCTTAACGTGGACTAAATGTACCACCTCAAGGCCAGGCCTCTTTTGAAACATGATTGCATGTTGGTTGTGTGCTGAATGTGCAACCTGTAACATACCTAAATGACTTGTGTTACCTCCTTATAGGTTACTGTAAAACTAATGGTCTTTCCTGAACATCAGATAAGTGTGAAAGCATGTGAGTCTATCAAAAAGCAAATAAAATTCAGTGACAAAAATAGAACCAGTGACAAGTAGTCCACCAGTTGGAGTAGTTAGTTGATCCCTTTTATTTTACCAGGCGTGAAATGATCGGAATGGATTATATTCTCCTGTGGGATATGTGTTGCTATCCGGTGTTCCATGCTTGAATGTGTGCTGTTGCATGGTCTGAGACTTATGGCAGTCACATGTGATATTAGACCTTCAGCAAGTATGTGTGAGCACTTTTAAAGGAGTAAGCGTGGAAGTAGTGTTTCACATAACTGTTGCACATTGGGTCTGTCTGCTTCTCCTTCACAAGTATTTTATTAGAATCAGTTTGTAAGCACAGGGGTTTTTGTTTGTGGTTTTAATGTAATAATTTCACTGTGGTCATTGCCTCATAGGCAGGGTTATATTGGTTTGCCTGGCATCTGCTTTTTGTTTTCCCTTTAATTTGATGATGAAAAATGTTCGTGTCACAGTTAAGTAATGTAGGATTATGCGGTGATGTACAACATGTAGTGTAGTGTCTTACAATATACACAGTCAGTGCAAGTTATTTAATGTTAACTGTTTTTGCTGTTGGACTGTTATTGGAATTTACTCAGTTTATTTAATGGTTGTAATTAATCTGTACCTACATTTTTTTAACAGATGCATGCTGAAGAAGAGACAGACAGAGACAGCGTAGGAGACGTAATTCCAAGTGTGGTACGACTTAGTTCAACCAGCCTGGCGTCAACGAGTAGTAGTGGCAGTGGATCTGACCCCAGACCAAAGACTGTGACACCTACTCCAGGTGTGTGTATGGAGTTAGGAAACTGGCAAAATCTGTTGACCAAATTCAGTCTAAAGTGATGGTCATGGAAGACTGTAGGTGGCTGCTGTGCAGAGAGAAATGCGTTGGCAGTGTTGCTTGTGTTACTTCCATCTAGTATTGGGACCAATGAGACAGATAGGTTGTCCCAAAATGTCCGTTACAAACTACCATGCTGCGCTGCATCTCATATACACAGTGGCAGAAGCCTAAAATCTAATATAAATTTTAGTAACGTTTGGTTCATCTGGCATGTAGTTCCATGGATCGCCACCAGATGGCAGGAAACAGAACTATGAGCACGGAGTTCCATAGATGTCCACTAGATGTCAGGAGATGCAAATAAACAGGCCTATGAAAACGCTTGCGAGTGTAATCACAAACTTTGAATGTGGTAACAGTGGACATATTTGGTCTTACGATATTTATGCTGTTACAGTAAATGATATGTATATGGAATCAAGCGTGAGTGAAGGTAATACAACACCACCACAAAATTCCAGTGTTTTAAATGTGGTAATAACGGAATGCAACAGCAATTATATGCTGTGATTCATATACAGCTGCATGTAACATAAAACTACAACATTTCAGTGTCACAATACTGTAGCAACTGAGTCACTCATTCTATTATAACATGCCTAATGCTCTCATGCTGTATAACTGCACATACTGTAGCATTTCAGTGCCAAAATACTGCAGCAATTGATGTACTCATTGTAATATACCATGGCTAATGCTCTCATGCTATCTATATAAAAATTCAGTAATGCAAAGGTATGTAACACTTGGAGTTCCATGGGCCGGTGCCACATGGCAGGACAACTATGAGAATGTTCGAGTTTCACAGACTGCCACTAGATGTCAGGAGATGTAAATACAGAGAACTGTGTTTTCTGCGTGGTACGATCTTAGCCTGCAATATGAATCAGCTTTATTTACATGTTTTGTATGTATCTCAGAATAAACCGCGGTTCTTTCCCCATACAGCATTAAATGACTCAATTTAAAACCCTGTCGGGGTGTGTTTACTGCGTGGTACGGACTGAGCCTGCAATATAATTCGGCTTTATTTACATGTTTTTTACCGATTTCGGAACAAAAACGACTACTTTCTTATGCTGCATTAACTGATCGATTTTTAAAACCAAGATGGAGAGTGTTTACTGCGCAGTACGACCTTAGCCTGTAATATATAATTCATCATAATCTCAGTCTTTAAATGGTTAATCACAAAGATATAAAATAGCAAAGAAATATTCGTAAACAATGTTCTCTTTGGTGTAACTTACGATTTAAGGTTGTGCCATTGCTCAGGCAGTTAGTCGCCCGCCTCCTAAGGTGGAGGCACGTGTTCGATCCCGGGTCAGTCTATGTGGGATTTGTGGTGGACAAAGTGGCACTTGGACAGGGTTTCCCCGAGTATTTGGGGCTTCCCCAGTCAATTTCATTCCATCAGTGCTCAATTACCAGGAAAATGACAACAACAACAACAACAATAAGCTTCATCATGCGGTTGCACAAGAAGCCCTAAGGTTGCATTGTGTCCGTAGCGTCTGCTGCGGGGTTCTTCTCCACAAAAAACTTAAATCATGGTATGGGGTTTTATGTTGTGGCTTTTCCTTCAAATGCTTCAACCTTTTGCCCTCAGCAAGCAGTAAGCCCATCTTATATACATCGTAACGCTGTCAGTGTCTGTCACACTCCCACATTGAAGTTTCATGGACTGCCACCAAATGACAGGAAAAGACAAGACATAGAATTTAGTTCTACGGATGCGCGGATGGTATGTAACAGACACAACTAATTGGGGTTGCCACTTTAACTACGTAAAGGTTCGCCGGGCACTAATACGACAGTATAATATATATACGTACACATTATTCGGGTTTTCACCATAACTGCGGGCACCACTACAATATTGTAATACAAAGGCATATACATTCTTCAGGTTTCCACAGTAACTACTTAAATGTGCATGCCTTGCCTGCCCGGATCGCGGGGTTTCCACAGTAACTGCATACATGAAGTGTTCCTTGCCCCCACGAGTCGCGAGGTTTCAAATGTAACTAAGTAAATGGGTGTGTCTTCCCTGCTCGGGCCGTGGGGTTTCCACAGTAACTGCGTACATGAAGTGTGCCTTGCCCCCACGGGTTGCTGGGATTCCACGGTAAATACGCAAATGTGTATCCCTATACTGCCCGGGTTGCTGGGCAGCAGCATACTAGTCATGCATAATATTCACATAGTTCATTGACTGCTCAAACTTGTCCTTGTACTCACATTATGTTTTTCAGTTTTTTTTTACAGTATATATCCAGGTATGTTCAAAAATTAAGAAGGTAGTGGCTGTCTTTATCCTTAGATTGTGAGAAGGAAGTTGCTTGCAGCATCATTTATTACATTCTTTATCGTTAGATATTTTCTGCTGGTGGCTGTGTCCTGCTCTAACCTGTTGTTATCACCTAGAGTTGTGCATATTCTGTAACAGCCATTTCTGCTGCACAGTCTGCAGCTGCTGAGCATATTCTGCAACAATCATTGCTGCAGGACAGCCAGCAGTTGCTCACCATATGTTGCAACAGTCAGTGCTGCAGGACAGCCAGCAGGTGCTAACTGTATTCTGCAACAGTCTGTGCTCCAGGACAGCCAGCACTTACTTACTGTATTTTGTAACACCCAGTTTAGTATGTCAGAATGACCTTTGATTTTTCTGTCTTTTGTAGACATGCCACTTGCTCCTACCACATTGGTTTTGAATGGTCATGCTGTGATTGTGGATGACGAGGTGTCTGCAACAAAGCCACAGTCTGCTGGTTCTTCTACAGGTGCAATTCCTAAGAGCATTAGCTTTGACAAGACAGCTGAGCGAGGAGATAAGGTAAAGACATTATTTTCATATTAGCTGTGTAGCTGGAAATGGCCATTTTTATAAACTGTCACTGATACGACATCCTGTCTCAAGTGAAGCTTGTAGTTCAGTGCAGTGCCAGTGTGGCATTTTTTTAATTTCATCTAGTCATTAGTCTGAAGTCTTGAAATGCTGTTTGGTAATAGGTCTTAAATAAGTATGCAACTTTTGTTAAGGGGCAGGTAGTTGTGACTGTGTTAATGAAACTTCGGTTTCATAAAAGCCAAATAATTCCCTGGCCAACTTAGCAACTCTCAAGCTGGAAACAAAGATATTTCTATATGGATTGAGTGAGTTATTTACATTATCGGTTTTTGGTTTTTGGGACTTCAACATTGAAGTGTGACTTGCAGCTGCACAAATTTACATGCATCAGAGCTTGTTTCCATTTTCTGACGCATTTTTTTAAAGGCATGTGCTGTGTAATTGTGTGCCCGAATGCTTAAGGTGTACTGTTCTTGACCACTGCTATTTCGTTTATCGTTGGTGGCTAATTGGTACAGTATAGCATTGGACATAGGGAAGTACACCCACATGTATCTTCCATGGTGAAACCTTTGTTCTTGAATGTCACGGTTGCTTGGTTAGTACTTCTGCTTCTTATTCAGATTGTCTTGGGTTCGAATTCTCATCCTGAAACCAGCTATCATGACCGATATTTCCTTGGTTTTCCACAGTCTCCACACAAATGCTGGTATAGTGTTTTCAGACACGCGACAGCCACTTCGTTTCACATCCTTTCCAATTTGTTATTTGCAGCCACCCTTTTGTTGAGCATTATATAACCACTGCAATTTATATTTGTCATTAAATAATCCACTGTTTAAAACATTTGACTGAATAAGAATAATTTGTAGATTGGTTGCTTTGTAGTGATTAAAACTGTGTTTCCGGCTTTTTCTTTGTAGGATCTGCTTGACGATGATCAGAAACATAAAAGGGGTTTCTTCAGGAACTTCAAGCTGCCTTTTAAGAGTCGAAGGGTGAAGTCGCTGCGAGGAGTTGATGATTTCAGCGGCCGATGGTAGGTGGCTGTGTCTCCTTATTTAAAGTTTGAATTTCTACTAGCAGATTCTCCATTAGCCATTCTCAGTCTTACTAGGATTATGTGTGGTTCTCTGTATTACAGGATCCATCTGTATCTGACATTTGTTCAGTCCTGTCTACCTGGTGATTGCGTGGGTGCTGTATGTGGTATAACATAGGGACATGATTTTGTGTGACAATTTGCACCCCTATGCCACTCAGACCATTTTGTATGTTGGCAAGTGGTGCAGATAATGTGATTTATTGTCAGCCATTTCAGTATCTGCTCCGTCACAAGTTTATGCAGGACAAAATGCGGAAATGTGAACAGTCGTTTTCCCATGAGCAAGATTTGAAGATTTGATCCTACCATACAGGAAACTTAGGAATGTGTGTATTTTAAACTGCATTGCCATGTCAACATACTAACTTATTGCGTGTACTTTTTATGTTTGTGGTAATTAATTTTTGATTGCATTTTGCCAGTATTTTGGGGATTCAGAATGCATTTGTTGATTAAGGAGTATAAGAAAACACTGCATTGGACTGCATGATGTAAAAATGGCATTTAATTCAGTTTATTATGAGGTCTGGGGTTCTCATTGCAGTGACTATGAAAATTATTGTTTTCTGTGATGTGATGCCATATAGTCTGATAGATGTGTAGCGATTTTTCAGAGGAATTTGCTGCCACCATTTTGAGAGTAGATTATTTACTCTGGTGAAGGAGGAAGCAGCTTTCTCTGAAATGTGATATGTAGCATTACATCCTAGAAAATAACCTGCAGTTCAGCTGAATTCAAATTTCACTCTATTTTCCAAATCAAAAAAATTATAAAATATATTTGTGAGCATTGTTGACTATAATGCTTCATTCAGGTTCATTATACACTCTGGGTTGTTACACATGCATGTACTATAATTGTACAAAATTTAATATTCAGTGTTTTTAGAAGGTGCTGTATGTTTCACTTTCCCAGTTATGAATCTGCTTTAACTGTGGGTGAAGGTGATGTTCCCCATGTAAGGCTCAGGAGGGGTATGTCAGAAGAGGTCCGACCAACACACACCTGTAATGGTGCGTAGTCATGCTGTGTGTCATATTGTTCATTGTGAACCTTTTAGAGAAAATTATTGTTTTAACCAATCTCAGAATTTGATACTCATATAAGAAGGTAATGTTTGGAACAGTATAACTAAACCATATTAATCACCTAGATGTATGTCTCTACTTGAGTGTAAGGCCCAGTTCATGCAGTAAAATTCTCTATTTTGGATGTCATTGGCTCCATTCAACCAGTTGTCATCTTGAAGACAGTATAAGCATGTCAGAACACCAGAACAAGAAATGTTCATTACTCCTAAAGAAATGTTTGCTGTTATGATAACATAATACAAACTGGTAAACAAGGAGTTCCAAGCAGAAGTTATAATGCAGAATCTGCCATTAGTTTAATATTATGGTATAACAGTGGCTGATGGGTGGTTGATGAACATGATTATTGCAATTGGACCAAAAACAGCAAGGTACAAAGTAAGCTAAATTCGCACTGATAAAATGTGACCCATAATAGACATGAGACCTTGCAAGTATATGCCTTAGTAAATGGAAATTTGGATACAGATTTGCAAAATGGCATCCATTATACCACGTAGTATACTTGCCATGAGTCAGTATGTTCCTTAAATTATTCTCATAACTGCTGCTGTCAGTGACACTATTACACAGGGCATTTCATAATATAAGTTAGCAGTGGAAACTGATTTTTTGGAATTTGGTATTGTGAACTGATTATTTTAAGTGTTTTGTTCAGTAAAAATATGAAACGCTCATGTCTGTATGTTGTATGAACTCTGGATCATAAACAGTAACAAGTTTCATGCCATAAAAAAGTGCTGTGAATTATTTGTTAAGTGAAGTTCATGTTGCTAAAAAATGAATGAACAAGTTCTTCCTGCAAGCACAGAACATGAAAGTATTAGGGCTGTTTCACATGGAACTGATGATATTAATTTGTGGTCATGTTGTGGACAAATGTAGCAGCTGATATGATCCATATTCAGAATATTAAAACTGAACACTGCAGCTGAATGGGTGGCAGGCCTTCATATTGAGAAGGTCCCCCATTCAACTGTGGATGCCAGCTGTGCTGAATGAGGTTTTTTGTGGTTTTTCCCAGTCCTTTTAGGCAGATGCTAGGATAGTACCTCAAATTCCATGATGGCTACCTTCCATGTACTTTCCATATACTAATCATTTTACCATTCATTGCTTTATAGTCGGAGCTACTGACATCATTGTCAGATAAACCACAAAGATAGTAACAATGTTAAAATCCAACTTTATTCCAAAAATAACATACCTCTGCATCTGAAATAGTCCCTTTTTCATTCTAGATACAACAGAGGACATTCTTGCTAAATATCGACGCAAGCCTAGTGCAAGTGGAGACTCCACGGCATCTGAGCCTTGTACAGATTTGAAGGCACCACAGTTAGTAGGTGAGGTTGATGACGAACGATTAAACATGGATCCAGCTAATATTGAAGCTTCATATGCATTTATGGATGCCAAACGTAAACTGCGTATGGTGCTGAGCACGGCAGACCTGCAACATGTTCCCTGGGCTATGGATGCAGCTGCACGTGTGGTAAGAAAGTCCTCTGTAGTCATGTTAGCCACCTTTTGTTCAGAAAAGGAAAATGTGTAGGTGTATGAAGTCACTGTGCTGCATCTGTGTGTCCCACTTCAGTTTTTGAACCAGTAGACTGACTTTCATAAAACTGTGTGTGAGTGTTATGCCATTGGAGGTCACCCCATTGGTATATAATGGACAGTACTGTCATAGGATAAGGTTGCAGTGTGTTTATTTTCCCATGATTTTCACTTTCCCCATATTCACAGATGTTTTTTAAACCAGTTCACAAAGTGGGTTTTGTTTTCCTACAAAGGTGGAGGTAGTGTAGGGCACATTTCTTTTCATCAGGCGTGAACGTGATTTACTGTTCCTAATGCGGATGTTTCAGAGGGAATCTCGGGTGCAGAAGGAGAATGAGCTGGTCTCATTCCTCCAGTTGCAGTTGGCAGAAGCAATCAATCTCCAAGATCGTTCACTTATTGCACATTTGCACGAGACGCTCCGGTGCATCCGGCTCTTCGATGACAATGGGTAACCATATGTAATCGAGTACACTGAAAGTTATGTTAGAAGTTTTGTTCCATCATGAATGTAATAACATTTGGAGAACCCCAGCTTTTAGAAGTAATGTTATTACAGCAGTGTATTTCAGGATCTTGGTGTAGGTTCTTTCCAGGAACTGAAAGGAGGGAATTAAGTTCTTGGCATAATGTAAAGTGATATGCACTGCTTGGCATGTAGTCTGAAATAGTGATCCAAGAAATCTGCTGTGCAAAGTGTCACATGCAATGCATTGCATGAGAAAAGGGTCTGAATTATTGGGCAGGGATTTTCACAACTGTTGCATGTTCTGTAACATACAGTCACAAAGGAGTTTCAATTTAGAGTATCTGCTTTTGATTACCCTCTTTAGATACACAAAACAGCATGTCATGTCATAGTATTTCAATATCCATTATGTGAACTAGTATACGTATACCACTGCAGTACTAATTTCAGCTATATTGTGTGAACGTTAAGAGAGTGCACGTTCGTAACATTCAGTGTAAATTCATACTGAAGCACACTTTAAGAACTTCAAATTCATAATGTGTATTGAAATCCTGTGTGTGCCAATATAAGGAAATTGTGCCATTCTGTTTCATTTCAGGTATGGTCATCTGAGTGTATAATGTTAACATTTGTTTTCCAGTTGCCAGAAGCTGTTCAAATCCCTTAAGGAGGATTACCAGAAACGGTCTCCGTACATTGCCTATTTAGTGAGGTGTCGGCAAGGATTGCTGTCAACTTTGGCTCATTTGGAAAGGTATGCTGTGGCATGAGGGTATTATCTTGTCTTATATACACTTATGAGTGTGGTGAAAATTTTTTGTGCAGCCATTTCTGCGTACAGAGTGATTATAAATTGTGTTTATTTTAAAATTTGTATTAAAAGGTCAGAAGTGCCTACCAATGAAAGTCTTTATGACGTAAAGAAAACGTCTTTATAAACTCCAGGGAAGTCATAAATTTTGTGTGATTAGTTATACCTTTTTGTACCAAATTGGTGTTTAGCTATTCACTGAAAACAATTGAGGCCCATAAATGTAATCAAGTTACAAGCTGAGATAGAACCATAGTTTTTCAAGAATAAAATAGTGTTTCGAGCAGATGAAACATGGTTGGTTGTTACAGGCTGACTGAGAGACTGAAATGTGACCGTGAAGTGTGCAGCCGATTCCTGGTAGCTGTGTGTGTAAGAATGTTTCTGGAGAAAAGAGAGCAAATGCTTGGTAGTTTTACTGCAGAGTTTCAACAGTTGACTCTTGCTGATGAGAAAACAGATTTACTGAATAATTTTCTGCACACACTTTCACTTGAAATGGACAAAGACCCTATGTGGCAAGGTATGTGATTTACACTGATATAAAATTTCCAGATTGGTTGGAATGTAATGGGTTGTTTGTACTGTACAAAAGCTGTGGAAATTTGATATTAATGTGAAAACATTGTGTGTATCGAAGCAATGGAATTTTGTGCCTTTGGCTTTTTTTTTTGGCCTTATGTACTAAAATAATAATTTTGCATTTTAATCTTATATTGAGATAAGGATTTGGTACAAATTTGTGTTATAGATCAAAATTTGGTGTAGGCATTTACAACTTAACACACATCAGTATATTTTCTTTGATCTAACAAACACATGGAGCAGAGTCCTTCTTGAAATGCTGATTGGCCGTGAGCTAAAGAAATTCCGCACATTTCGTGGAACCTGAAGATTTGTCACTGTTCACAAAAGCCCAACATTTCTATCTATCTCAAGGTGAATGAATTCAATCCATGCCCTACAATCCTGTTTCTTTAAGCTCCATTTTAATATTATCCTCCCTTGCATGCCTAGGTCTACCAAGTGGCTGTTTCTGCTTCCCCCCCAAAACTCTGTTGTAGTTCTCTTTTCTTTTGTGCGTGCCACTGGCCTTTCCTATCTCATCTTTCCACTTCCTTGATCAGATCGCCCTAATAATGTGTTGTAAGGAGTACAAATACATGAAGCTCTGCAGTGTGCAATCTTCACCAGCCCCCTGTTACATCTTTTTTCTTTGGCCCAGATATCATTCTTGGCATCCTGCTGTCAAACATACTCAGGCAGTCTGCTTGTCTTTACATGAGAGATCGAAGTTTCATTCCCATAACAAGACTACAGGCAAATATTTTGTTGATCTGACTGTTTGAAATGATGAACATATGTTAATGTAACTATTACACTGTGTCACCACAGTGTCGTGTGTCTTCAGGTTGCAGAAGGAAAGAACATTCAGATGTGGAGGGTCTCTGCACATATATGCAATAAGCAGTTTCAGGTAGTCAGCAAGGTGTGGTCCTGAGCTTGGGGATGAGGTGGGGACTAACAACATCATACCATAAAATACCAGAATGTTACAGAATGTTATACAACACTGGAGACTGAGACCGATTGTTCGCAGTTTTAAAAGCCAGAGGAGAAGAGGCCACTTGGGAGACCTACACACAGGTGGAAAGCTGTAATATTAAAGCGGATTTTTAAGACAGAGTGTGATTGTGTGGACGGGATTCATCTGATATAGGGTAGGGTTCAGTGGTGGGGTTATTATGAACATGGTGGTAAGCCTTTTGGTTCCGAAAAAGGCAGGGGAGTCTTGACCAGCTAAGTGACTCAGCGACTATCCAAGAAGACCTCTGTTCCATGGAATTAGTTAATTAAAATTCATATTAATATTATGTCTGCTGTATTTTCTTCTGCTTAACTTTCTGGATTTGTATGGTAACAAAACATAGTTCCTTTGTTGTGTGTTTAGCGGCAAGCAGTGCGCAGATAGAACAGGCACGTACTGCAGTTGAGCGGGCAGTGATCAGCCGTGTATATACTCATGCCCTGTATCCCAATGGTGATGGTGATGTGTCTAGAGATCAGTGAGTATAACAACCTAGATTAAAGGAAGACAAAAATTAGTGGAAGATTCTTAATTGTAAGCACTAACATTGGTATATCAGGTTCATTTTAATATCTGCTTAGCTTTCATGTTGTGTAGAGTAGATCATTACTGGCCATGGTGCGAGGGTGATAGGACACCTGCCTTGCATGAGATGTGACAGTTAAGTTCCCAGAATGCACTGAGATGTTACTTCAAGTAGTGAGTGTGCAGCAAGTAAGTAGCCTAATGCTCCATTATGTCTGTCGTCATCTTATGTGTTACTGAAACAAGGAAGGTAGCAGTAGTTAAGCAGTGCCGGTGTGTATACAAACATGCATTTTTGTTCTAGTGGAAAAATGGGTGATAGATGGTGAAGCAATGTATTAACATCAGGTTTTATGCAAAGGTAGGCACAAGCATGAGCGAAATTCTGCTTGTTAACAGAGACTTATTTTGCTGATGCTATGGAAAACTGACGCACTGTTGACTGTCAGAAGAGGTTTCACCCTTTGGTGCCAGAAGTCGACTGTAGTCAACATGCTGTGTGATGCTGAGAAAACCAAATGTCCACTGAAGTTATTGGCCAAGAATATACAAAGTAATGGGCAGCTATTTGAATCCCGGGTCATTTGCTTATTACGCTGGGCACTGGGTGATGGCTCCAGAGAGTGAAAGAGGGTTGGAAGGACTTAAAGATAGTGAAAGAACTGGACATCAGACAATTCATTGGACAGATTTGATGGTGCACAACTTTGGCTATTATGAAAATTGAGGGCTGCTTTTTAGGGCTGCAGATTTTCAGACAGTGACATTCATGGACATGTGACAGCCATCCTGAAGTGTTCCAGAAGAGGGGTTGCAGCACGGTTTTGAATGATGGAAACACTGGCTGAACTAAGTGAATTGCTGCAGCAGGTGACTATGTCAAATGTGACAGGAAATACTAGTGTGTAAGTAATTAACCTTTTAAAGCCTAGCGGTAACTTTACATACGACCAGGTTTAACATTAAAAAATTCTACATGGTGCCCACATTGCGTTTATGTGTTTTTGTATGGATCTCAGAACAAACAGCAACTTTTGCCTTATAAAACATTAAGAGATTGGTTTCTATAACCGAAGTGGTGAGTGTTTACTGCGCGGTGCGCACGGAGTCCTTATATGAGACATATACGGTTAATCTTTAAAAGGTTAAATATGTCAAGTATTGGGTCATGCTGGGAACTTAATTTTCACACCTCATATTCTATTCTACCTTTTATGCTGGAATTGGAAGTTTACTTTAAATTGGTCAGTGTCCTGAGTTATGATTGGATTTGGAGTTAATTTATGCGGCATTTTTTAAAATGAATTTAGTTTAAGTGATGTCACTGTTGGTTTGTTGGTAGTGGGTGTGTTTTTTTCTTTGCCTTTTAAAACATTTTAGGGTTTGAACTTCTGCCTGATTTGTGTGGCTGTAAAACTTCGTATCTCACATTAAAGGATTGACGTAGACTGGAGGTGTTGTGAACAGGGTGCTGAGGGAAATACTTGGACCTGCAAGGGAAGAAGTAACAGGATGCTGGAGATAATTGCATAGTGAGGAGCTTTGTGATTTGTACTCCTTGCTGCATATTATTAGGGTGACAAAATCAAGGGGGATGAGGTGGGAAGGGTATGTAACATACATGAGAGAGAAGAGGAGGGCATACAGGATTTTGGTTTGTATATGTGAAGGAAAGAGAACAGTTAGAAGACCTGGGCATAGATAGGAGGGCGATACTGAAGTGGATGTTGAAGATAGTATGAGAGAGTATGGACTGCATTTATCTGACTGTAGATGGAGACAATTGACACATTTTTGTGAACACTGATGAGCCTTCAGGTTCCAGAAAATACAGGACGTTTCTTTTTCTAGGTGAAGACTCTGCACCATAGAGTTGGTTACTTAGATTTTGTATCAAACTTCAAAATAATTTCAGTTTGTAGTGGATATACCTTTCAAAGTTTAGTATCCATTTTCCACGTGTTCTTAATATGTAGTCCGTAAAGGTCATATTTTGTTACATAAGAATTATATTCTAAGAATTTTACTATGTAACTGAGGTGACAATTATGTTTGTTTTAGGGTTCTTCATGAACACATGAAGAAGCTTTCTAATGTAATCACACCCAATCACAAAGATCTACGCATTCCCAAGGTATATTACTTGTTTCTACCATACACTTATTTCTGAGAGTTAATTTGGCTGTAACATATAAAGTTATAGTATAATCTGTTGTTATGTCACGTTGTCTTTTGGCCAGAAGTTTCAGTGATGCCTTTTCTTCAGTAGATGTTTCATTATGAATGCCCCTGGCCATCAGCACAGGCAGAAGTATCAGCAGTAGCAGCTTATAAGACGCCTCGTGATAAGCTGCAGTGTGTTTTCCGCTGTGCCACAACTATAATGAATCTGCTGTCCATGGCCTGTGAACGAGGAGTGCCAGCTGCAGATGATTTTGTGCCTGTACTAGTCTATGTTCTTATTAAGGTACCTGTAACTTTAACAGATGTGTTTGTTTTATAGTAGCAATAAATTGCACTGTATGGCATTTCAGTCATTGTAAGGTGCCCCCCTTGACAGTGGAAAACATGGATGAGAAATAACTTTATTACTTGTTAAGATGAAATTGTTAGGTGTGGTTCTTATGCCCCATCTTCCAGCCACACACACAAGACACTAAATCTGGTGAGTAGGGAGAGTGTGGAATGACAGTCATTTTCGTTTGTAGCCAGAAGGTCATGCACAGTCAAATCGGGCTGAGCAGGTTTGTTATCATGGTAGAGAAACCAATTCCCTGAATTGCACTTCTCTTGTTATTTGCACTGCACATTTTGCTGCAGATGCCATGTGGTGTGAGTTTAGTAACATTAGTTTCCAGTTTGTCCTTCTGGAGGAAATTTATAATGGACCATTCAGTTAAGGTCTTAAGAGAAGTGGACATACTGTTGATGTTTGAGCAAACTTGTCTTGCCTTTTTTGGGTGGGCTGTTCCACTGAGGTGGCTGCTGCCTAATTTCAGGGTCATACCCATAAACCCACATCTCTGTGCCCTAACTATTTTCAAAAGGAAAGGTTGTCGTCGGAGGTGTTGGCATGTGTTGACAATGATTCTCCTTCTGCTGCTCTGTGAGCAGGGTGTGAATTTGGTGGCAGTGTGGTGCATAGTCAGATTGTGATTCAGAATGCCCTGAACTTAAGCGAGGAAATTCCCAACATATTAGCAGTTTCGTGGATGGTAATTTTCCTTTGTTGAGTTCGAGTTCTTTACTTGATCCACATTTTCATCTGTTTTGCTTTTCGATGGACATACCAATCATTTGGCATCCTCATAGAGGTCACATTGCTTTTGAACTTGTAAAACCACTTAAAAATCTGTGTTCTTCCCATTATCTGCTCTCCAAAAGCTACTTTCAGCATTTCAAAACTTTCTGTAGCATCTTTCACCAGTTTAAGAAAAATTTGATGCAGACACGCGGTTTTTTCAAGTCTGCCATTTTCTAGGTATGCCAAAATGACAAATGGAACAACACACACACTTATACTCAACAAGACATTACTCAACAAGAACATGTGCTACAGCCGTATTCCAAGCAAAAAATGACTTAGCAGACTCCATTCTCTCTTCATCTAACAGTAGAAGGTGTGCCAGCAGCAGTAGTGTCAGCTTGCAGTCAGTCAAGGAACTGTTTGGGTGCAACACATTTTGCAAGTTGTGTGATACACAGCATGTCACATTAATTAAGGTATATTTCAAGTGACACTGTGTTAACTTTACTGGTTACACTGTTCTGCATGAGTGTAGTCCAAATGATTGATATGAAACTAAACCCTTTAGTTTATACAGATATGCATAACATGCCGTGACATTTATTTTGCCTGTTACAGAGGGAGGTCCGTATACCTGTTGTAGCTTCTGCTTTATGGAATTCTTTTATGTAAATTTTTTAATAATATGTATAGACTGATGCCAAAAGAGAGACTTATTTAACTGTCACTTGAATATGCACTCTAAAAATTTTCAGCATTAAATAGTCTCTGAACACTGGTGGTAAGTACCTTGCTGCCAAATACAGTGAATATTATAGGGCACTGAAAAATTAACTTTGTGTTTCTCAGTTCTTTGTGTAATGTGCTGGAGTACTAAATAATCATTCTTCCGTCAGGCAAATCCACCGTCACTGCTGTCAACTGTTCAGTATGTGAACAGTTTCTATGGAAATCGCTTGGAAGGAGAAGAGCAATACTGGTGGATTCAGTTCTGCTCAGCCATTGAATTTATCAAAACAATGGACTACAGCGATTGAATCTTGTTACGTTCTTCATTTCAAAAGCAGATAGGAGTAACTAGCTGCCAGAAGGGTGCCCTGTCAAGCTCCAAGGTAAGAAGCAAGTGATCACTGAACAGGGACAGGAAAGCTACATGGTAGTAGGTAGAAAAATCAGATAGATGTGCTCTTAAAAATCTTACACTAATAAGAAAATGATACTTGTTTGGAGGTAATGCATGGTGTAGGTCACTGTAATGTCTGAAGTGCCATTACTGCACTTGGCTTTATATTTTGCCTATTAAGTCAGGAACTTAAAATTCACTGCAAGTTACATTTCTTGACAAAAGGGAAACTTATACAGATGTTTTAAAGAGTCAAATTCACAACACTGCATAATAACAAGGTAGGCAATGTATGTATACACAACATTCTGGTGGGTTTGCGTAAGCATTGTTGCAGTGGAAACACACCAGTGCATTCTGTGTGTACTGTTGAGCAGGATGTCACTTTCAGCAACGTAAAAATAGTGAGCGTTGCACAAAAATGCTTTTATGGCAAATTTATGTTTCCAACAACAATAAAACGTGCATAGATCTTCATGTAAAGTACCCAATATTTTTGTCCAGTGTTACTCAAATTTGGAGTTTATCGACAGATTTTCATAAAAGGCTGCAGTATCAAATTTCACGGAAATCCATCCATTGGGAGCCATGATAATACAAACAAATGGGCATGATGAAGCTAACAGGCAGTTTTCACGATTGTGGGAACATGCCTAAAACCAGTGATTAGAACACAGAGATACCAGTGAGTGGCAATTAAAAGCGATACCCTGAAAGTACTATGAAGCTTCATGTCACATTATCATATTTGTATTGTCCTGATTTTGCTTGTCTTTTGTTTAATCCCAGTCCAAGACAGTACTGAAGAAAAGCTAATGGTCTGATCATGTTCAAGGTTTGTCTTAGTGAAATAGGCACATCTTTTTAGATGAAGGTTTCTGAACCTAAGATGAGAGAGATCTTGGCCTATTGCAGACACACACTTTTGTGCACTTATGCTTCAACATCGCTGTCTGTCTCTCTCTCCCCCCCCCCCCCTCTCTCTCTCTCTCTCTCTCTCTCTCTGAAGTGTCCATCATAAAATAAACTGGAAAGCATTTATAATAAATGTCAAACTTGCTATTGTAGCGCAAGGTGAGGCAAGTACTGATATATATAAAAGTACCTTGCAGTGGGCTTTCGGTTTTCATACTAAACAACTGTGAATGCCATTCCATTATTTTTCATTTCCCTGGTTTTATGCTCGCATCATTTTTATACTTATTGTAAGTGGCCTTCAGATGTGTAAAATTAAGTTAAAAGGACACATTCCAAAAGCATACTGCATTTTAAGTGCATGTAGACTTCAGTCATGGAAGATGAATTATGACTCACATTTTCACAAACTTGTTGCATAAATTGATATTTTGTAAAATTAAAAGTGCAGGAATTTCGAGTGTATAAATGCTTAATTCATACAGCTATACAACTGTTATGTGAGTAAATAAGACACTTGCTTGAGTTATTAGTCTAATGATTTCAGTTGTATATTTTGGTGTGCGTCGATCTTTATGTGTGTCCCATGTATTACACTGTATCATTACCTTCCGTCTGTTGCTAAAATTCTTTATGTTTAATTCATATACCATATAGTTTTAAAATTACTTACGCTATTAAACTGTTGGGGGTACGTTTGAAATGATAGTATAATTAAAATTGTACCCCATATGCTCTCAAGTGACAATTTTCTTATGCATATTATTCGCTATATTTACATAGCAGCAGTATTTATTAACAGTGACTTACACTGCCATGTGTGAAATTTTGAGGAGAATTTGTTTTGTTCCACCTAGTTAACCAACTGACTGACCGACCGACCAACCGACCAACTGACTGCTCCTTTCAACCTGTACTGAATCGCATATGGTATGACTTTATTCATCCCTGTGATTGTAATTGTGATAAAGAAGTGCACGTTGGAGAGGAATTAAATAACAAAAGGGACAGGAACCTGAAGTCTATCATCTAGGTATAAAGAAAGATATTTTCGAGATGGACACACAACTTGTAATGTAGGCACCTACCAACACAATGGAGAGTTAATGTTGACTGTCCTGTGATTGCTACATGCAAAATTAAGAATAAGCAAAGTAATTTATGAGTATGTATTTGAGGCAAAAGAAAGCCGCACCATGTGAAAAAAAATAAGATGAGAAGTACAAGGCTGATAGTGTATAGTCTTAGTTCCTGACATAATTAAATAAGTCATAAGTAAAGCATAACTCAAAGTACAAGATGAAGATACTTTATCAGAATGTTTCCTCTACAGAACAAGTTTTTCTTACCATTAGAAGTATATTTATCCTATAAAGCACACCACTACTTACTGTTCAGTTTGTAGTGAATCATATTTGTGACTTTAAAGTAAACTGGTGTCACTCGGGATGTACCAGTGAAATATGAAAAGCCTGCCCATGTGCCACCAGGAAGTTTTCGAATTATACTTTAAAGGAGGAGTGCGTTTTTTTTAATGCTTGCTTATGACAACATTGTTGTGTCTGACATCTTCCTCTTGTTTGGCCTGATTTTTACATCGATGGTTGGTTGGCAGGAGTTCTGTGAAACCGAGTTCTGTAAAGTGCAGTTTATTGAAATGAATGCAAGGAGACCTTTAGGATAGGTGAGTAAGGGTAGTGGGGACATACAGCACAGCATTTACCGTGATTGGGAACTCCTGCAGCGTTTAACAGAAACGGGATACTTCATCAACTACAGGCATTCTTTGTCCTGCATATGTTTTAAGAACAGATACTAATTGATTCCATATATCTGAATTTGTTGTTAATGACTGTAGTGTAAATATAAATTATTAATTCTGTTGCAGTATTCTCAACAATTCCTTGAACTCAGCCTGCATTTGGAATGGAAACTGGGCCTTTGGTTTATTGAACAAATACATTGTTTTACTGCAATTTTTATTGAACTATTTATGTTATTGTTACACGGTTTGAGAGTTATTTACTTATGGATATTATTATTTCATATAAAGGTACCTACCAGTAAACTAACAAGGTGTGTACCTTAATTTTGATTAGAAGTGTGTATGCCATTAAGTAATGAGAGATACATATGCTGTTTTTGTTTCTCCTTGTATATGTTTTACTGTGGATTGAGGCTTTTACTGATTTCTCCTGAAAGCCGTCCTTAGCACATGCTGTACATAAAATGTTTTAAAGTATTTGTGAAACAGTTACATGCAGGTTGGAAATACTGTGTACACGAGTGTGGTAAGAGAGTACATTTTGTAAAAAGTTAGTGTACTTCAGTTATGTAAGTGTTTAATTGATGAATCAAAATTTTTGGTATTTATGGTAGTGTGTATCTCCTGTGCTTGATACTGATAGCTCAATAATGATGACTTTTAAGAAACATTCCTGCCGTTGCTGGAGGAAAAGTCTGTGATGCCAGTTTGCAAGGTATATTGCACAAACACCACATTGTCTTGTATGTATGTATATATGTAGAATATAACAATGGCCACTTGAGTTGTGGATGATGTGAATGTGAGAAAGGAAGTGTGTGTATATGTATATGGCTGACGCAGTATCTGTTGAAGGCTCTAGGACCACACAGCTGTGTTGAGAAGATGTTATGAAGGTTATTTCTAGAATTTTACCACAGCAAAACCTCATTAATTCAAAATTGTTTAATTTAAAGCACCACATAATTCAAAGCAGGTGACATTCACCAACTTTAAATATAGAATTCTGTGTACTTTTGAATGCAGTTAATCTGAAATACAGTTGGTGTTTAATCTGAAGCTATATTACAGTCCCTTCATGTCAGAAAGTTGAATAATTTCCAACAGAGTAGAACTCCAGCAGTCTGGAATGTGATGATGTGGCACACCTGGAGGGGTGGGGAGACCTCACAGCAGCATCAACCAAACCACAGATAAGAGCTGAATGTCAAATGGAATGATGTCAGCTCTTTGCCTTCTCACATTATCTCAGTTTATCATTTCCTGTTTTTTCATTAGAAGTGTGTGCATGTCCTTGGCTTTTCTCAAATTGTGTTGTGATGATGTTGAAAGTGAACGAAGGTGCTAGTGGTAGTAAAATATGCAGGGGGGAGTGGAGTGGGAGTAACACTGACACTGACAAAGAAATTAGAAGTTTTTAAAAATGCTGCTGGTAGTCAAGCAGACTGCGAGAAGTGTGCTGTGTTGTTATTTTATAGACAGTTCATATAAACTTTTTTTTTTGAAGACTGGGCATCCGTGGAATGAAAGGTCAACTGAGTCTTACTGTAGGAAACAGTGGACTAAAATCACAAAGTTTGGCAAATGTGAATTATTGTTTGCATTCTTGCATTTGATGTAAATTGTATTAAATTACATAGTAAGTGCTTAAAAATTAAATACAACAAGGGAATCTTCATATTACTGAATTAAGTAAAAAAATCAACCTAAGAAGGACATCAGGACTAGCCAACCACATAATTGGTGAGCATGCACTGGAGAAGTCAGATAATTCCAAACTGCACAATTGAAGCCTGATTTTTTTTATCTCCAGCACTTCAAATTAACGAGGTTTTACTGTGCTTTGTACCCTGGTTTTGTGTATGTATCAGCTGTGAACTCTAGCATCATAAAATTAACAGCACAGGTAGCTGAGGTGCTTGTATTTTTGTAAACATGCATAATGCAAGAATTGAGGATTGCACAGCAGTGCTGATGGAAAATTCAAGTCTTCTAGGATATGACACATCTGAATTGATGAACGTTTACCAGTTGTTTGGAGGAGCTCCGTGCCTGCATCTTCAAAACAGTCCTCTGCTTCTTGGACTACCCTGAAGATGGAGGTGCAGGTTATCCCAAACTGTTGGTAACTGCATCAGTCGACATCATAGTATGTTCCTAGAAGACTTGGATCTTCATACATGTATAGTGCTGAGTGTTATGTGTGCATTGTGTTACATAAAGAGGATGAAATGATTTATTACATTATCTGGTACTCTTTAATGTTTGGTGTTTCAATGCTGGTCTGTTTCCTTCAAGATGTTGTTACAGTAGTTTTTTGTAGTGTTACATAAGCTCAGCCCTTCAGTGAATAGGCAAACACACATGACACACCATCATTCAGTATTTATAGGGTTGCAATAATTTCCATGTGGTCTTTGATATTTTGAATTGTTTTCTACACGGGATGTACGAGTGATACACGGTGCCGCATCTTGCACAGATTTAATTTTGTATGCAAACTGTGATAGAACTATGATAAGAAAGTAGGGATACCTAGACGTGGGTCACAGGATAATATTAATGTGGATTGTAAGTAAGTAGGATATGACAGCATGGACTGGACTCTTCTGGCTGAGGGTAAGAACCAGTAGAAGGCTGTTCTGAATGCGGTGAGCAGTTTTGGGGTTTCATAAAAGGCCAGGAATATCTTGACTAGGTGAGCAGCTGTTAGCTTCTCAAGAAGAATTCTGCCTTACGAAGTTTGTCAGATTTTCCATATCCCAACAGTTTCATAACATAAATTATTCATACACATATGCTTTCATCATGCATGTTGCAGTCAAGTGTTGTACCTAAGGAAGGACAGCAAGATGAAAATAATTCACATCTGAGCATAAATTTGCACATACCTGTACAGCCAAGCATGATTAAAACAAGAATCTGTGCACTGTGTTGTGACAATCCTGTCAGGCTCACCACTCTTTTTTTCTTGCTGTGTTGCAAAATGTTTCAGTTCTACCATGCAGCTTGTGTGGCAGGTACCTTCTTAAGTTTTGTGAAGCTTTTGTTTTTAAATACTCTGTGTTTTGCGAGAATTGTATGAATTTTTTAAGGAACTGTAACAAAGGTAATGAGATGTAAACTGCATTAAAGAGCATGCACTGTGATAGTTCAGTATAACTGATATTCATGTGCAGTAATAATTAGCACATTGAGAGTGTAAGGCTAATATTACTATATCTGTCATTGGACACAATACTGATCAGTTGTTCTCTGTCTCCTGTGTCTGTGATATTCAGAGTGCCCATTTTCCAAGAGGTTTCTCCATCATAATCTTGCATATATGCATCTCCCTGATCATTTTGAAATATAGTTAGTGAAATACAGCTAGGGTAAAGTGCCAGGGGAATAATCTAATTGCATTAGTACATTAATCACCATCAATATCTAACCACTGAAAATGCTTTACTTGTACTTGAAAGATGAATTGTACAGTTACGTAGTGACACTGTATACATACAGAGGTGGCTTTTGTGCATGCTATTATAACAAGACTGGCACGCAAGGTTTATATTGCTAATCTGTATTAGTAGAAAGAGGTATGTTTCTAAGTTACTGAATATTTTAAATTTACCCCTTGCTTCCCCACCCCACAGTCAGTTATGTTGTCATATGTTAAGATGTGTAAGTCAGCGGTGCAGGTTTTGTGTGTATTGATATCTGGACACACTGAATAATTCAGATGATCATCAAGCTGTAACTCGTTGTCATAGAATACATTTTTTATTACCATTCCATGTATCCATCCCAGTTACCAAGGAGTGTGACTACCCACAGAAAGACAGCTGGGAAAAAAAACAATGTTATATTGTCTTGTCAGTGATTTTGTCCTGTGAAGTGCATACATTTAAGACAAGCCTTCTGCAAAACGAAATCAGTGCTGTTTTTGTCACTCAAAAAACCACTGAAGAACTGTCCAAAAAATGTGCAGCAGTAGGTGTCTCATTGAAGTTATCAAGGGGTGCTGGCTGCACTTTGTATTGATAGGTAACTTGTGATGTGTATCTGGCACCAGTTAGCAGAAAGGAACAGTAACATTTTCATACTTGTGCTCTTGAAATGTACGTAGTATGCTAATATTTGTAGTACACATGAATTTGTGGTACACGAGAAGGGAGTTAAGTCAAAAGAAGAACCTTCAAGTGTGTGATGTTTAGATAATGGAATGATGTTACTGTGTGAACATAGCATGTGGTGAAGGAATCATATGCATAATTACATTTCTTTTTTAATAATTTCAGTTACTGCTGGGGATGGCTGAAGTGGCAGTGCTTTTAACTTACCTGTAGGTGATTCCCATTTCAGAGTTTGGCTGGTCTCTGGCTACCTGATTGAAGGTTTTCATAGTTTTCCTCAGCCCTTCAAATGAGTGCCAGGATAGTGTGTTGAAACAACATGAATATGTCCACCCTAGTCTATTGAAGTCCACCCAGTATTGTCATCCAACACTAAGTGGCCACTGTAGTTGATACAGGCAGAGATGAAATTGACATTGAATCTCATTCAGCACCACCCGATGAAAGTGTACGGGAGACTGGAGTTACCACTCCATACATTCTTAACCTTTGCAGTTGACGGAGGTGAATGGTGTTCTTCACACCGTGGCTGTTATACTCCTGGGGAAGAGCCACTGGTATGCATTTGAGATGCTGGGTGGGCACCAGGGGTCCATCTTGGTGTATGATAGAGGTGAGAAAGATGTCTTGCTGCGATGGCAGTTGTGCTTCAGCTCCTTGGTCACCCAGCCTGTGGCCTGGGCGCTATACTGACTGAGCTAGTGGTTTTGCAAGTAACCGATACGTGTTTTATATTTCTTAACTGATTTCAGCAGCTCAGTTTATTGGATAGCTGCAGATTTTTCCTCAGCTAGAGCTTTTGTTATGCAGAATCAGGAGGATCACCAGTGACAAAACTCCCTGAGTGGAAGAGTGATAGCAGGGTGGGTTGTAGGAAAGGGGTAACAGAAAACACATAGATTCAAACACGTGACCAGTGAAGTTTCATACTTTTATAGAGTCTGATGTTTATAGAGAGGTAACAGAAAGCACTACATCCTAGGTGTAATTTGTACCTGGGACTAGATGAACTGAGACTGTAAGCACCATTCTTTCTAAAATTTGGATTTTCCCTGAACTTTGTGTTGAAATGTTTGTGAGGTGTGAACAGTTTGAAACTGAGGCTGCTTCTAAATAATTATGCTGATTTCAATGATTACATGCTTCATGCGTACTTGCCTTTCTTAAAAGGAAAAAAGTAGTTAATTTTATGTGATGACAGTGCTCTCTGTGCATGGATGTTTGTTCGCACACATTCCCATTGCAGCTTTTGAATCAGTTGGCCAGTTTTTATGAGACTTGCTAAAACACGCACATTCAGGTTAGTTACAGTTTAGAACACTGTTGAAACTTTATATTTAGTAATGTGTGATGGCTTGTTTAAAATGTGTCATCATGTGTTTTAGTGTTGGGAGGGAAATAATCTAGTTTATTTTTTAATTTATATTGTCTCAAGAATGTGCCATTTCTTTGACAGTTTGGCCACTATGCCAAGGATATTCTGGGCTAGAATAGACTACAGTTTCTAGTATGAAAATAGTCCTGTCAAGGTCGAGTGGCTGACTGACACCTGCTCTTCCTGCTGCCATGTGTTGTTGCCAGGTCTTCCCCTGAGGCGCGGCTTCTTCTTTAGTTGCACACTGTCTGTCGATAGACTACCATAGACACGGCAGTACTGTGTTCCTAGGCAGTGACGTTGACAGGACTATTTTCGTGCTGGCAACTATAGTAGGTATCACCTGAAACAATATACTGGTTTGTAGCTTAACGCAAATTTTTAATTTTCTTCTTTGTGGGATTCATAGTCTGTTATCTTTTGATAGACGTTTCAAAGTATTGCACATTTTTTCCAACATGATTATTCTGTGAGCTAATAAATATTCAGAATTCAGTAATTAAGGACTGTCTGTAAATTGAATGTTAATAAATAAATAGAGAATGTATCATTAACTAAAGCTCAGTTGACAAGATTCTCCCCCACCCACCTGCTCATAGTTTGTCTTCCCCATTCTTATCAGTTGGCAGTTTCCACGGGTTGTCTCTCTCTCTCTGCAGGGCAGTGTAGGTAGGGTGGGGGAGCTGGCAGCTGACTGTAACTGCTGCTGCTTTCGTTGAGTCTGTGGTTCCCTCAGCTGTATGTGTGAATTCAGTGCAGCAACTCATGTTCTCAAAGGGGTCTTTAGAAGCATTAGGAATGTACACATAAATGCTCCCGGTCAGTGTAGGGTATGGTTGCTTACAGACCAGCTATGTAAATGAAAAGAAAGGTTGGTTGAATAATTATTGAAATTTAAGCCAAACAAGCCTGTTCTGACAGTGAAGCACAAGACCGCGGCACTATACTTCACTGTAAAGATTTATGTACTGTAATGTGATAGGTGGCAAACTAAGTGCCTGTGCTGTGTGTCTCTCTGAAGCTGTTGTATGTAACAATTGCAGTAATTACAGTTCAGTTACTAATCAGTAATATTTTACAGACATTACACTGTGAATGTTTGTATGTAATATACATTTTGAAATGATCGGTAAATGAGGTTATGTGCTGTGTGAATATAAAAATTGCAATCATCCTTGCACCCATTATGTTGTAAGACAAATGTTTACCTTGTGAAAACTGCTGCTTCCTTCAGTAACAATTTGCAGTTCATGTTATCATTTCCATTGACTCACTTTCACATGATGAACTCAAGAATTAATGTTTGATTCTGAAGTGACGTTTTAAAGTAATTTAGATACTGTGTTGGTAGAATTAATGATAATTTTCAAACATGGTAGTTTTGTTTGAATTGTATTTCACCCACTCTGTTGTAAGAACTAGAGTAAAATGCATTTTCTATAGACACTGATTTTTTTTAAGCTTGTTAGCACTTTGGCGGCAGAATCATACATTACTGGAGGAACAACTGGACATGGTAATGTGAGAACAAAGTATTTTTTTAAACCTGAAGAATGCTATTGTAGATTATATTTAGTGTACAGTATTAACATGAAGCATAACCAAACATTGTATATGTTTTAAAAATGCTGTAATATAGAGATATTTGAAACAAAACTTTTCACTGACTTCGCATATTGCAGGAGTTCTGTATATGCTGTGTAATAAATAAGTACACATTCTATTTTGCTGCTGGTTCTGTGAATTTATATTTGAATATAATATGGGTACATAAATTATGTACTTGATAAGTAGAAGTGTGTGGTCTGTGCTTGCATTGCATGGTCTACAGCACCTATTACATTTGCATGATCACTTTGTGTTTGACCCCATTTTCATCCCGTTTTTGAAATGCAGAAGTGTCCTGCGTGTTATTTCACAGGACATAGTGGGAGTTCATAAGAAGTATATTTAATCATGTAGTTCCCTATGTTGACCTCAGTTCAGGTTGTGAAGCACACGTTGGGTGTAACATGAAATAGAATCAGATTATTGTGGGTGAGTGTAGGCAGAATTATTGCAGCAACCCAGCCATGTATGTGGCTACAAATTGTTCTGGTTAAAAAAAACATAAGATACCCAACATTTACCTGTGTGCATTTCAGTACCATCTAAGCGGAAATGTAATTATCAATATGTTGATAATCCCAAGAGAATAGACGACAGCCATCTTTGTTTCACATTAAATGCTCTTATGAACATAAAACTTGAAACTTGTATGTAGTTGCTGAAGTGGTTTTTTACATAGTTCAGGAAGGTAACATGCAAAGGTCTGTGACTAAAGAGGGCTGGGTGTAAAATTGGTTGAAGAAGGGGGTAGTGAAGAGAGCTGTTTGGATGAAGTGAGGATTCAGTGACCCTAATTGAGAACAGCACTGATAAAGTGGCAGAATTTGTGATGCCAAAGGAGGTTGTTTGGGCAATGTGGGAGCTCTGGAATTGGTGAAAAAGAACCAGTGCCATAGACTTCTTGAAAAGTGTGTCATCATTCTGGTTGAAAACAAGTCTCAGAAACAGCTTTAGATACAGTAAGTAATTTCTTAAAAAATAACAGCTCTGGAAATATGTGGACTGCAGTACACCCACTTGCAGCCTTCGCTTGAAGACCTGTGGTTAGAAATGAAATTAGTTGTTTTTCACTGCCAGAACACTACCTAAAAACATGCTGTTTGCAGGTGGCCTGACCCACGTTTCTTATAAATTGACAGAGTGGCCATTGTGGTAGATTGCAGGAGGATCATATTCACAGGAAGCAGATTTGTTGGGTGAGAGAGGTATCCACATGAAGATTGCCATCTTTTGGAATGTGATGCCATGTAATATAGCAGAAATCTATCAGTTCACAGGCCAGAGACCAACAAAATTCACAATACTGTTCCCAGATGTTCTATATTACAATATAACTGTATACACTCTTGCATGTTTCAATCACCACAGGGTCATCATTACAGTCAAATCAAAGCAACACTGCACAAAACCAACAACCTTGGCATGCAGCAGAAAAGTGTAAAAAAGCTGGTTTTGTGCTGTGTTGCTGTGATTTGATTCCCTGACGATGACGATCCTCTGGGGATCGAAACATGTAGGAGTGTACAAAGTGATATTGTAATATAAAGTTGGTAGCCCGTGACATATTTTATATGCCCCGCGGTGTAGGGGCGGTGGTGGTGGTGGCATAGATTCGAGGGTTAGCTGGTGTTGCTGATGACCGTGTGCTATAGTATGTTGGTGCAGTCGGTTTTACGTGTTTGCGTAATTTTTCTAGTAGTTTGTAACAGATAGTTGTAATGTTACTGCTTGTAGTTTGAAGTAAATTTATTTCAGTCATAATTATGGGAATTGTTATGTCTATTCTGTATATGTGATTGCGTGTTTTCTGTTGCGCAAGTTGTAAACGCTACTTTAAAACAGAGCTCGTGACAAATCATCTGTGGCTAATGTTATGATTAGGTAATGTGAGCCGGGTTATGAGCAGAATGAAATTTAATTGACAGGTTGCGTGCCCCAGTTGAATAGATCATTGGAGGATCAGATCCACAGATGACGTGTTAAATGTGCACACGTTTTATTGCTTGTAATTATAAATATGTAACATATAGGTGATAATTATCATCGTCATGATTAATGACTGGATAGACTGCATGCTTGAACTGTAGATTATGATGTGATCTACCGTACCTCTGTCAAATATAACCTCAAAGGTTTATTCCGCGGTTATGTTTTTTTTTATTGCTAATGAATACTTCATACACAATTTGTAGGTATTATGTTGATAGTCTGTCATCATACCAACTTTCATGCATCTAGTGTTGCTTCTGCATTAGCTGTCACCCAAAAAGCTAAATGAAAATTTTCGCACGGCTACCATGTAGTTTTACATTGTATAAAAATATTTCCGCCATGAAAGTTCCATGGTTCCTGATATATTGTCATACATAATTTCGGGGCAACTACAAGAAGTGTTATCCCCATCTCACACATTACAAATTCTGGGCACCTGTTGGGCCAGGTGACAACATTTCGTGTGGTGGCGCCTAATATTGTCGGCATAATTATTGGAGTTTTTTTCTGTAGATACAAAAATATATATATCAGTTTACATGCACCTAGCAGAAAGCTGTAGATAACAGTGAGTTTCTCAGGTCATTCCAGAATTTTGGGTCCTCTGTGTGGAACTTCCTTCATGTCACCCTTCAGGCAACTAGAATGTGGTGGTGGGTCCTAGATTTTTTGGAAAATTCGTAGACCACTGTACTAAGTGGTTTGTTCTGATTATAAGAACTAAAGAAGTACCATCACACCACTGGGGTGGCCTTCAAGTGACACAACATTCGTAAGAAATCTTATGATGGTTAACTGATTCAGAAGTTGGCACAAGGAGAATGCTGACACATACTGATAAGTGCTCTTACCAGGCTGCTTTTCTATTCACTTAAGGGAGTAGAATGAGAAATGGATGACAGTGGAGAAAGCCAAGCTCTCCTCATGAAAGAATTTGTGTCAGAAAATGATCCATGTAGAATCGATAACAGATCAAGCTCAGGAGAAGAATCCTACAGCCATTCAGATGGTTGGTGGGGTGGAACAGGCTCTGGAACTGGCTCCAGTTGCAGCTCCTCGTCATGCTCTGCATCAGACTCTGGTAGTGGGTAAGTTGTACTTGTACCACAGGATGCCATTATAACTTCAATAATTCCAGCTTTGATTATTTCTAGGTAATTTAATAGACTTTTCCGTAGTGTAACATAATGGGTATGTAAATTGAGTAAATTTGAGCAATGGCTGCGATATGGGACCAACTCCAACACAATGTATAACTGATCTATTCATATTGCTTTTTGCCTGTTGGGCATTAATGATTTTAACATTGTGTTGGAGTTGGTCACATATCTCAGCCATTGAATAGCCAACACAGAATGGAAAATGTCAAAATTATATTTGAGCATTCTACAGTTTAGTCTTCTGTTGACCATGACTGAGCTGATTTCAGGCTTCCACCGTGATGTTGATGAGCTCTGCGGTCAGATTATGTGGTGTCATGTGGTAACTATTTACTGATGATTCGGGACAACATATCGGTCCCACCTTCAAGGGCCAAATGTCCCTTGAAGTTGGGACTGACACATTATCCCAAAACGCCAGTAAACAATTACCACACGACACCTTCTAATATCCCAGAGGAGTGCAGGTCTCAAGACAAAACTGGTTTTTGAAAGCAGTTTCAAAACCCACTGTCATGGTACTAGACCAACTGTAGCTTCACTGTAGCCCCTGTTGCCTGTTATTTTTTGGATTCTTGTCAGACCTCACCTGGTTTGAAGGTCTGATTGAGGGGATCCCTGATGTACATTGTCAAGAGAAGCTTTTTTCCTCCTGAATGTTCTCTTTCTACATCTAGGATGTGGGACCACACTGCAGGAGGTGATACTAGGGCAGAGGATCTGAATGGTTTGAAAATTTTAGTGAGATTAGAGAGGAAAATTTTATATCATGTATGTTGTTTAGTGTATTAATGGATGAGATAATAGTAAGAATGAGAGAAGGACAAAACTGTATGTCAGTTTAGATAATTTTGTGGTTATGAAAATGTTGGAAAACATGGGACATGGAGAGGAAGAAGTGTAATTAATCTTGAAATATGGGCGGAAAAAAACACTGGTAAATTCCTACCAGACTGACAACAGTAATATACGTATTACATTTTTGTTTTCATTGATGCATTGAGTACATCTCTGTGACTTCTGTGATATATAAGAGTTTTATGTTACCATGTCAAATGTTTTAATGTATAATTTGATGCAATTTTTAATTATTTTCTTTCTTGTTTTGAAGATCAGAGCTGGACTGGGAAGTGGCAGTTGATCCTCGAGGAGAGCTGTTTTATATAGAGTCAAATCCACTTGAGAAACCACGACATAGCTCTGCAGAAGTGGCAGACAAGGCAGATACTCTTAAGTTCCTTGGCACGCTGCGTCAAAAGAGGCATTCAGCAAGAGGTTTGTCAAATGAAGTTGTTAGAACTACAGAGTTATTGTTACAAGATTGTAACATGTTTGTTCTCTTTAACATGTTGCTAAGATCCAGACTGAAGCATCAGTTTGAACGAATACAGTGCTGCTTTCAAGGATTATGACAAGTAAAATGGAAATACTTTCCTTTCAATTTTCTATACCTATTTTTAATATCCATTTCTTGCAGTTACATCTCCACCAGGAAAAACTGTATGATGTGGTGGTTTTCCACCCTGATTTCTTTATCTCTCACCTCTCTGCCATCCTTCTTTCTCATCACTCCTTAAGGTACACACTGATGCTTCACTCTTACCAAGATGTATAGCAGTGTTGTACTGAAAAGTTTAAAAATGAAATGAGTTACTTCGAAGTTAAAACGTGACCTGCAATTTGAAGTTCCGACTCAGTGGTGCACAAGAAAATTATTTTACATTTGACATTAGACATCCATGTTAATGTGTCATACTGCCCAAACTGTTTTACCTTGTACACAAAAGTACTAAAATTCTTTAACAAATTTAAGTTCTCATTACACTATGTTAGATATCTTAATGCAAAGGGTAACTTAGATTATGCTGCTTGAATGTATTATGGTAGTTTACATATACGCCAAACGGTAATGTGAACTGAAAGTGTGAAATCCTTGTGTCCTATGCTGCTGCTTGTTAGGTTTTGTCAACGTGAAGGTGCATGTCAACATTATTCTCTGCTTATCAGCCAATAAGCCTGAATGTGTCTGTAGTGTTAGTGAATTTGAGAGGCTGAATATTTGGCAACGCTGTGGTGTGAATGTTGTATTATCTGTTTGCATTCAGTCATATGTTCTTCGATGTCTCTAGACTAAGAATTTAATGCTCTGTAACAGTTTACTGGAAATTGTCAGCTAAATTTATTTGTTAAGGCAAGTCGTAGGGCACTATATCCCTTTGACTTACCCGGTTATTTTATGCTATTCCAGTACTTCAGTGTATAGTGGTGCAGACTAGACTGCATCTGGGCCTGCTGTATTGGTTTAGTGACTAGGCTGCAGGCTTGACAACTGAGGAGCTGGGATGAAATTCATGTCTGGGGCAGGAATTTTTTTTTTCTCCAAAGTGGCCAAACCATTTCTGGCCCACCTAGTCTCCTAGTCAGTGGGTACCAGTGGCTTTTTCCCCCAGGGGTGAAGTGGCAAGGACATGAAGCTGATCATGCATCTTCATCTAGTGCAGCAATGAGCAAAATGCAGCCCTTCTACCTTTGCAGTGGGGCCCACAATTTAATTTTAGAAACACAAAACAAAAAGATATATAATATGACTTTTACATAGGAGCAATTTGAAGTTTTGTCTAATTCAGATTTTTTAAGATTAATTTTCGTTAAGGTTTACTGCCCTAATATTGGCACCATTGATGATGGGGTGTATTCTTTATAATGTGGCCCACAAACTTTTCTCTCTTGATTTGGTTCTCATGCCCAAAAGTTGCTCACCACTGCTCTAGCGCCTTCATGGCATGGTGCTTGGTTAAACGCAGGGACAACTTAACCTTTTCTTACCCTTTAAAGCAGTAATTTCGCTTCTAAGCACACATCTACTTTTACACTTTGAGCAGCAGCATGAGTTATTTCTAGTAAAACATGTTTTGTTTCACCAAAATAAAATGGGAAATGAAACTGTTTTCAAGTTGTTGGTACCTAGTAGACTGCTGATATCAGAAGGGAGGTTGTCACATACATCAAGCATCTGTGCAATTTTGTGAAAGATACGTGACCATACTATAGCCCTGATGTGAAAAATACAACTTAATGTGGGTGATGCTGGTGAAAGTAAAAGCCATAAGACTGAAATACTCTATTCTTAATGCTGAATTTGTTGTACTAGGAAGTCATCTGGGCCCATCATAAAAGTACTAATGCCTTTGAAGTAGAAATGTCACCTGCTTTCTTTTGTAGGCAAGTTTGCACGTCTCATAAGAAGAAGAAACAGCAAACGGCGGTTGAGTAAGATTGCCACTGCAGGAGTACAAAATGAGCCAGCACCGCAAAGCCAGCGTGAGGCGTGTCATATCCGAGCAGCTACTGTCAATAAAGTTACATTCCAGGATTGTCAGGTGCATATGATAGCAGTGTGCAGTTCTGTGAGCTACAGTTAACTGTTAATTACTTATAGTGACATCTGGTATTATGCCTCTTCTCTCTGATCAAACACACACCATTGTCACAGACGCATGGGTGCACATTGTTGGGAGTCACCTGGAGAGTGAGAGAGACAGTTGATGTGTGTTCACCTTAAACAAAATTACTCATTGTTATTCTAGGGAATAACGTATTGTCAGCCGCAGTTTTTACAGCATGTCATGTTGGAAGTTTTATATGTGTGTGATGTGAATTAAATACATGTATTTTGTTTGTTCTGTTCCCAGGAGGGTGAGGTTCGTGAAGTGAGCGTTTCAGTTGATCCACGAGGTCGTCACAACCTAGGTCGCCGTGCAACATTGTGTGAAGCTCTCCTTGGATTAGTGATTAGCACTTTTGCAGATGAGACACGTATTATGGTTGCTGGATTCATTCCCAATGGTGAAGCCATTAAGCATCGCAGTATAAAAGTTGGTATGCTCACAAGAACAGTCTGAAATACATGGTTGTAGCTGGGAGTGAATTTTATGTATGATGTTAGCAAATATTTTTTTATAATTTTTTATTGTTATATATTTTACCATTTTAGTGTTAGCAGCTGCAAAATATAGGATGACTAATTCCACGGAGCAGAGTCCTTCTTGAAAAGCTAACAGGTCCGCAGCTAGTCAAGAAATTCCCGGCATTTTGTGGAACCCGAAGGTTCATTTGTGCATTTACAAGAGCCCGCCACCGTCCCTATCCTGAGCCAGCTCAATCCAGTCCATGCCCCCATTCTAGTTCTTGAAGATCCATTTTAATATTATCCTCCCATCTATGCATGGGTCTCCCAAGTGGTCTCCTTCCCTCAGGTCTCCCTATCAAAATCCTGCCCTGCCCATCTCATTCTTCTTGATATGATTACCCAAACTATGTTTGGTGATGAGTACAGATCGTTCAGTTCCTCGTTATGTAGTCTTCTCAACTCCCTTTTAACCTGGCCTTTCTTAGGCCCAAATATCATCCTCAGCACCCTATTCTCTAACACGCTCAGTCTTTGTTCCCCCCTCAGTGTCAGAGATCCAGTCTCACACCCATACAAAACAACAGGTAAAATTATAGGTCTGTATACCCTAATCTTTGTATGTTTGGATAGCAACCTGGAAGACAAAAGATTCTGCACTGAATGATAGCAAGCATTTCCTGACTTCAGTCTGCTCTTAATTTCTTCAAGAATGGAATTTTGATTCGTTAGGGTTGTTCCCAAATATTTGAACTCTTCCACCCTTTCAAAGGAGTTATTATATGTCTTTTTGTTGTGATTTTTTCCTGCATTCTGATCTCGAGACATGACCATGTATTTGGTTTTCTGAGCGTTTACTTCTAGACCAATCTCCTTACTAGCAACTACTAAGGCTTCTGTGTTTTTTATACTATGTATGCTTCTGCCCAAAATATTAACATCATCAGCTTAAACCAAAAGCTGATGTGTGCCATTTAATTTCAAGCCCTCCTGGTTTGCCTGAACCCTCCTAATGGAATATTCTAAATCAGAGTTGAAAAGCAGTGGTGACAGAGCATCTTCTTGCTTCAAACCATTCTTAATAATGTGGGATGACTGCCAAATTTAAACACTTTTGATTGTACATACAGTCTTTTGTCTGTCATATGTGTTACGTTTAAATACACGTTAATGAAGCATGGTGAAATCAGTGACCTGAGACAATTCAGTGACTGGTTGCATGCTGGACACAGAATTCAGTCCTTGATGTATGCAGAGATTTTTTTGCCATCACCATGTTTATACCAAACCGGGACCCACCCCACTTCCCATCCATTGGGTATGGAAGTTTATTTCCACTTATTTCAACATGGCTAAAGCAGGTAGAGTAAGAAGCTGACCATGCACAGCTATTGAGTGCCAGCTTGGGATGTGTAGGACTTCACCTAACTTGCCTTATATTTTTATGGCATGGTGTGTAGGTACAGGGACAACTTATAGTGAGATTCAGTATTATGAGCAGCTATCAAATTGCCTTAGCTCCATTGTGTTCGTCTCATTTCTCTCTTTCTGCCTTGTCTTTCCATTTATATCAATTGTATGTAAGTTGTTGGCCAGCTGTTTGTTATACCTGTGCTATGCGACTTATACATGAGAAAAAGCTTATTTTATTTAATTCATATGTCATTTCATACCTTTATTTGATTTACAGCCAGACTTTTTTTTTTATGTATTAGTTTTACCATTTGACAATACTTGAAGTTCTGACAGCAGTGGAAATTACGACGACAGGCTTCAGGGGGGGATGTCAGTGCCTGTCAACTTTGCCCTCAGGATGGGTGTGGCAGGTTCCTCTTGTATCTTCAGGTGTGTGGTGTCACATCCCAGGGGCCACCGTTTGTTGATTTATAGTGTCAGCCTCTAAAGAGGGACAGGTAGACGTAGAAACTGTTTTGTCTGATTGTATTTTATTGGATAACATGTATTTGATTCTTTCTTTGCAATTTCTGTCCATTTCATTGAGCATTATGTAGTCTAAAATTGGCAGAATCACTGGAATCTGGCTGTTCAGTTACAAGGACATTTCTTTGAAAGGGATAAATTCCAGTAGTGTGTGTGTGTGTGTGTGTGTGTGTGTGTGTGTGTGTGTGTGTGTGCACACGTGCGCGTGCGCATTGGCTTGGAAGTTGAAAGCCTGTAATTTTTGAAAGTGGTCTTCTGGCCTCTCAGGACTACCAGCTCTTCACTCATGGTGCTTTTCTCTAACTACCCTAGATGGCATCAGCTGCTGGTAGTATCTCAGGGGACTGTATAGAAATACCCATTTCCAAAGTTTTTTGCCGAAACAAAAATTCAGTCATAAAAGGATAATGTGCTCAGATATTTAGACAGACATAATCTTAGCTTCATAACTTCTGGTTATGTAATTGCAAAATGACAATTATGTAGCGTTAATTTGCATTTCGTATGCTGTACAGGCGATTGGTTACGCAGTGTGGATGGACATGAAGTTACATTCCAAACAATTGACTCATTTCTGACAAACCTCACCACTCCTGGTAAGGTAAGTTGTAATATTTTATGTAGCATATAGTACTGCTAAGGATCTGATTATAATTTTATGTTCACAGCTCATACTTCTGTTTGCAGGTACAGCTGAAATTGCAGCGTGTTGCAGGTTGTGATATTACAGAACAGTTGTCAATTCAAAACCCAGCCAAGGTTTGTACCTTATGTGCCGAGGCATTACATTGTTTTTAGGTTGGCTGTTTTGGTAAAATTTTGCACTTTGGGCTTTAAAATTAACTACTTCCATTGAATGTGGACGTTCTTGAGATGCTTATAGCCACGCACTTTGTCAAAAAAATTCTCCATTTTTATGGAACCGAAGGTTTATTATCATGTTTCAAAGTTTCCACTTTTGGGTTCTGTCCTGAACCTGATGATTCCAATTTACACCCAGTTTTTTCTAAGGTTATGGGTGTGGTTTAATGACTGAAATTTTGTATACTTTTTTTTTTCACCCTTCTGTATGCTACATGTCCTGTCCACCATATTCTCCTTTATTTTATCTTCGATATCACACGTCAAAAATGGGTTTGTTTTTTTGAATGTTCGGCATAAATTTCTTCATTGTTTGTACTTAGTGGTGAAACCAAATCGCCTTGCATGCATTGTGCACCACAATCTGGAAAATACAAGATCAGTCAGGTAACCTGAAGGCAAGAGGACCATTTGGGAGATGTAGGCATAGATAGGGATAATATTAAAATGAATCTTAAAAGCAACTGGCTGTGTGGACCAGATTTATGTGGTTGGATGTAGGGTCTAACCAGCAGTCTCTTGTGAACACAATAATGAAACTTTGGTCGGCACATCCCATTGTCACATTATATGTAAAAGGAAAGTAAAAGAACTGTCAGTCCCAACCCAACTTTGACAGTTATTTAATGTCAGACTGTACTACTACATGTTTCAGCCTTACATGGCCCTCAGGTACTTATATTTAACAAAAATGTTGAAAAATTATGCATAACATAGTACAGTTCATGGATAAGATTGAGATCTCATTCTTTTACATAAATGTGTGTAGTTTAAAAATGTTGTTATTGCTTTTAATTCAGTTCTTCACTAAATATGGGATAACCTTTTAAAGTATGTAAACAGTTGTTTTAAATTTGGTACTTATTTTTAAAAACTGTGTATTTTGTTGTTTTATCCTCCATGTCGTAGATGTAGATAAGTTTTAGGCTTCCAATGGCGATACTTAATAACACTTGGATTATGTCAATTAGCGTAAAATGTTCTATTCAGAATGCTTGTTCAATTTTGCTTTTGATGTAGAAGGTTTGTGTAAATATCAAGTTATGTTGTCATTCAATAATACAATTTGATATTTAAAGTTGTAATTTTATTTCTGTTCTAATTTCAGGAGTATCAAGTGAATAAGCATAAAACTTGTGATGCGCATTAAATATGTGCACTTCGCTGATGTGCTGTAGTGATAACACCAAACAATGTTGTTCGATCCAGGGAGTTCGGCAGTCAGATTTGGTGAAGCAGCTGGTAGGAGCTACAGGTACAGATGGACTGAGCTGTGTGCTGAGGGAGCTCCCGGTTGGAGTGTTGTATCTCACCCAAGCTGGTCTCACAGAAGGAGGACCTGAGAACCAGGGTGTACTGTATTGCTACCCACCTCCTGTCCAGAAGAACATGCTTGGCTGTGCACGAGGAGCCTTCCTGACGTTACAGCATCTGCTTCCTGATTTGGCACCATCTCCACCAGTCAGGTGAATGTCCAGACTGTCTTATGAACTACGGTAAAGGGCAGTGTCATTAAAATTCCTTCCTCCTTCACCACTTCTGATGTGTGTGGGTTCTTCCTTCTCTTTCCCCACTGTTTAAGGTGAAGAAATCCACTTTTGTTGTGGGTGCATTAACAGGGATGAACTGAGCACATTCAGTCATGATAATACCCTAAACTTATGGTCTGAAGGTGCTTGGTTATATTACTGGCCATCCTGAGTGACATTTTTGTTATTTTTCTAAGTCTGTCTAGTGTCATGTTGTTACCTTCAAGTAGATCATAAGAAACTCCATGCAGTGTTTGATGTCTCCCGCAGGCAAGCTTAGTTAGTAAAGTGACAGGCCATGGGCTGGACACCTGAGGTGCAATTTAAAGCAGGGGCATGGGTTCTTCTGTCACTGCATCTAGATGGCTGTAGACCCCCGCCACTGTGTTCCCCATGGGGTGCTGGTTGTGACCACAGTGTGAATGTGTGTGTTTAGTTTCATCTAGTTCCCAGATCAGCATGCATAAAGCCATGTGTCTGTCCACTCATATCTTCATGACATGATGCTGCACTCCCCAGTTTTATATAATGCTTGAAAGTGTTTTGGGAGTACAAGTAACACAACACAGATTGAGAAAATTACGGATAACAGAGTTCAGTGATTAACAAAAGTAAATACATTAACAAAACATGGAATGGTTTCACTCACGTGATTCCCCACTAACAACGCTTGACAAAAGCAAAAATAACCTGCGTGGCATTGTAGTAAAGAAAACTTAATCCATATATTAATCACCACAACTGAAAACACGAAATTAAACATAATACCAATATAACTTACAACACACACAGCGCCGGCACAGGGACCCTGGCCTACTGTCATGTAGTCACTGAACAGAATTCAGAAAGACGGACTGAAACTGAATTTAAACCATGTCAGCGGTTCAGAAGTCTAAGTAAGAACAAATCATGAAACATACAGCATATAGGTATGTTTAAAGCAGAGAGGGTAGGTAAGAGAGAGGAGAAAGGGATTACACTGCAGAAGTCACTACAGGCATCCCAAGAATATGCCAAAAAATTCTCTCCCCACAATACACGGCACAATGCATAAGCACAGGAGCAACTTCTATCATAAGGTACTCACAGTAGAAGATAGAGAAATGGCATGCATTTGGATAACTGTAGTTTCTGTACTTGATTTATGTGAGTTATGGCATTAATAAAATGTAAGAATGGGAAATTAAAATTTCTCCTTATATTCAGAGTTAAAAGTGAAATGTAACCTTGAATTCAAGTGTAAAATACATATTAATATGTGTAAGTGTTTGAGACCTTTAACAGTTGAATGTTTTAAGATGTGGTACATGCTGATGTCCATGCCATGTCCTGCTGTCGGTGTAGCATTTGGAGGAGGGAGGGAGACATACCACATCTACGAGCCACAAGCTGTGATAAGTTTGATAGAAGTATCACTGGAAATGGTGTGGGAGGGAGAAGTGTAGGTACTTCAAAGACAGGAGACATGATCTTCCATGAGTTTTCTCAAGGTACCACTGCAGTTACGGATTGAAAGCAGTACTTCCCCCTAGAGGAGATGCAGAGTTCATGTGTTGGGAGAGGCGAAGACAGTGAATGTGACAGAAAAGAAACATAAGTTAACTAAAGTGATGGAAATCATGTTGGTTTTAATTACTGTACAGAAGTACGTAAAATCATGTTTTGCATGTACATGTGTTTCTTATTAATGGTCATATGAGATTCAGATCTGTGTCATTTGTATAAATGCAGCAGTTACTTTAAAAAGTGATAGCAAACAGTGATTAAACAAGAATGACAGCAGGACATGATTGTTGATATCTGTTTTCCAGTTCCACTGTTTTGATGCATGGCCAGTTAACGCATGTGGTGTACACAGCCCAAGGAAGGGAACTCATGCTGCTTGCAGTGCCACATAACAGGTTGGTCACATTATATATACATAAAGCAGAACGTCTTGATTCTTGTTTTGTATGGGGGTGAAGTTTGGTCTCTCACCCTGAAGTCAGAACATAATTCGATGGTAACTGTAATTTGTGATAACACCATAATAGCGTGTATAGAATGAGGGCATATTTCAAGTACAGTTACGTAGTGCGGAGTTTGTTATATGAGTAAGTTCAAAATAGATTGCAGGTATTTGAAAAGAGATGCTGGAGGGAATATTTGAATGTAAGAGAACGAGGAAATTAATTCTTTGGGTACTCAGTGTGTACATTGACATCCTTGCGACAGAGCTAATAGCAGAGTGTGGACATGTGTTTTATGTTTCATGGTGTGCAGTGTGGGAGCTGTACGATTGTAATGGCACAGCTGCCCACAAAATACAGACATTCTGTTATATCGTGCATGTTTCATAGTGCATATTGTGGCTGCTTTCTTATATCTAATTACAGGATAAATTATAGCAGAGACTAGGTAATGCATAGTCTACTGTCAGTCTAAAACTGAAAGATATAGTCTTCTGATATCACCATGCTGTCCTTGTGCCCCAACATTTTAGTACTGGCTATCCTGACCAAAGCTTTCATGGCTTTCTTGTCTTTCCAAGGGATTTCTGGTATAGTAACTTGAACTACGCCACGACTACCACTTCCCAAATCCTTACATTCTCAATGATCATTATCGTCCCATTCATCCTGTGCAGTGTAACTCTGCAGTTGGAATGTTGCTTGTAAGTGATTTAAGAAGCAATTGGTAACACATTTTGTAAAAGAGAGTGTCACAGAATTGAGAAGTATTGTGTAGTGCAGTGAAGGTACCTTAAAGTGAGCTCTAAAACACCTCTGTACACAAAGTTTTCAATAATTTGCAATTAATTATCCACACTACTTCTCCCCAGCATTACTACAGATAAATGAGAGTTTAGTGTATTATTTGTTACTGTATTCATCACTGTGCTGTTGAGACCATGCCACAGCTGAGCTAGTTAGTCACTGCTTCACACTGTGGGGCTGTCTGCGTAGGAATTGTGGTGATCATAATTGAATTTCAACAGGATCATACCTACATACTTGTCCCCTGCCAGCCATCATTCCACCAATGCTCTGTACTCATCTCTGTTTTAAGATGTGTGACAGGCCTGTCCAGTCGCCTCAGTGTGACATCACCAGGCCTCATTTGGGGTTTTGCCTCTGATCCAGTGCTTGGCTGCTCTCAGGAGTGAATAAGTTGCATGTAACTTTGCTTTTTCAAACTTGCTTGTAGGTGTGTCTTGCGTGAGGCTGTGCAAGTAACAGCTGATTTGGTGCGCAGTTTACAGTTCAGCTATCAGACCCTATCACAGTAAGTAGCATCAGCAGTTGGTGCCATACTTTTGTTATCCCTTTATTCATGATATCAGGATATATCTGCAAAAGTGTGTGCTGACGAGTACATTTAAATTCAAATTTACCCTTATTTTTCCACCTATCATGCAGAATTTGTACTAGATGTTGCTATCACATAACCAGCTTGGAATGTGGCTCCAAGAGAAGGAGGATGGACTGACTGTAGTATGATTATATTAAAACGTTGTTACTCTATGGCCAGCTTCTCACAGTGCACTAGACGGCAGTTCAGTGATTTAAGACATGATCATCCTTCTTGGCATCAAAAAATTGAAAAATAAATTCCATATAATGAGGTATAACATTGTGATTAGCTGGTGTTTGGTGTTTGACATGCACTAGTTTCTTGTGAGACTGTCCTTTCCCCTTACAAGTTCTTTCTTAGTGCAAGTAGTTTTACCGATCACAATGCTATATGGTGTGACTTTGAACTCGACAAGCACGCATTTGTGCTTGCTTTTTATTAGCAAGATTAAATAAAGCAGATGACATGAGTGAGCATGAAATACATGTGGTAGAAGTAAGAAATATATACAAGATTTTGGTTTGAACACTTCCTGGAAAGAGATCAGTTGAGACTAAGACATGTATGTGAGGGGAGGGAGTAATATAAGAATGAATCTCACAGAAATTGGTTTTAACAACTTGAACTGGAGTGGTCTGGCACAGTATAGAATCACGCGATGGGCACATGGGGTGTCTGTGGTTGAACCTTTATGTTTGATGGCAACATAAGCAACTGAATAATTGCCAAAGGCAGTGGCTGTAGTTTGGAGTTATTTAATACAGTAGACTTTTAAACCAGGTGCAGATAACATTTCTGTTTCTTGGTGCCATTATTGATTGCAATTTATTCTGCTCTTTCTTGTCAGGGCTTTTACAAACCAAGACCATCATCCTGTGCTGGATCATTTCTTCTCACTGTTTTTTGCCCGGCTGTTGAGTAGTGGCTTATGGCCTAGTGCCGAGCAGTCTGTGTTTTTACAAGATATTTCTACCAGGGCAGCCCTTCCAGCTCCAGCCCAGTTTGAAGATCTCCTCCCTGCTGCCCATTGGATTCCCTTGCCATGTGAAGCACAGGTAAGGAGCCACATTTTATTTAACTTGGACTGGCATCAGCTGGCACCACTTTATTTTTATGTGCCGTATGAGCTTTTATTTCACAGCACTCACTGTTCAGAATTTTTGGACATTCCAGGTTATGGTTTTGATTAGCTGACTTGGATTGTATGAATTGGGAGAAATTAGTATAGCATATTCATTTTCATGGTTACACTTCCACTTATTTTGCTTCAGATTATTGAATGTTGGAAGAAAAATATGTATCCAGATAGTATTAATGGGAAATTTTGTATAAAAAGTTTTTGTCAGATTGTAAAAGAGTGGTCTGAGTTGCTTTTAACTTGCATCCTCAAGTCTTATGGGATGTGATGCTGTATTGTTGGCTACATACTTAATGACACTGTGCCACATCCCAGACACACTGTATCTTCAGCAACACCATCATGAGAACCTCACATCTTGCACTTTTAACTTTGTTTCTGTATTTAGTAAAGATAGGCTATACTGTTATGACTACGTGTTTGTTCCCAATGATAATTTTTAACCATTTGGGCAGATTTTAATGAAATTTGGTGCATGTGTACAGTTACTAGAAGCTACGTCAGCTTTTTAATTTTATGCAATCAGTAATATCATGTGATGAGTGTGTGAACTTGCTAAAGAAGGAGGAGAAGGAGGAGGAGAAGGAGAAGAAGGAGAAGAAGAAGAAAAAGAAGAAGGAGAAGAAGAAGAAGAAGAAGAAGAAGTAGTAGTAGTAGTAGTAGTAGTAGTAGTAGTACTAGTAGTAGTAGTAGTAGTGGAGGAGGAGGAGGAATCTGTAGCATGAGAATTATGTGCAGGATAGGTGCACTAAGTACTATAATTTATAACTTATAATTCCAGGTACATGCACCGTATGGATTTAGAAATGTGTACCTCTTGATTACAAAACTTACATTTTAAGTCTTTTTAATAATCAAGCCCAACTGCAATACCGTGAAATGTACGTCCTGATTACCAAACGCTGGGGAGCACAGTCCTTGAGAAGAGAGTGACAGTTAATGAAGGAAGTTTCTGGCTCTTATGGAACTTGGTCATTCATTACTGCATTCACAAGAACCTTCTACTTGTGTATTCTAGATACAGTTTTTCTTGTTTATCTGGCTTTTCTTTTATACTGCGTGTTGTATGTGATAAGTGTTTCCATGTCATTGAAATGGTTACATGTTTTTGCGTTGCTGTATTTTGGTCTAATAGAGGCATGGTTCTGTTTGGTTGCCCCAAAACTTGTAGGGTTATAATAAGGTATGTTTTTCTTGTTTTGTTTTCATTACAGATGCAACTTGATGAAGTACTGAATGAACTGGAAGCAAATGATTTTGGTGATTTGGTAAGGAAATGCATGTATCATTAATCCAAAATTGATGAATCCTGAGAACTTGCTAACTTCTTCAACTCTTCTCAAAATTTTCGGTTCTTAAGATAGTATATGGCCCTGGGGTCAACACATCCCCTAACAGAAATGAGTACCAGGAATATTTCCTGGGGGGTAAAGGCGGTCAGTGCATAGGGCTGACAACCTTACCACCTTCATGTGCCGACTGTCTAGAAATCTGGGAGCTTAAGCCTCCTGGAACCCTCAGGGCCTGTCCAGGCCTGTAAGGGATTGCTTTACCTTTCAAGGTAGTATATAATTTTAAGGATTTTCTTTTCGTGTCTCATATTAATGACATTCTTGTTCTAAAATTATTGAAGTGGATACATTTTGAAGATTCTCAAGTTTCTGGGATATGACACAGTCGTGAGTGGTTAATGTTTAACAGAATTTTGAAAGGATTTGCTGTCTCTGTCTTCAGGGTCAGGGACACCCAGGAAGAGTGGATAAATTTGTTCAAGTATGGAAGTAATGGCAAATAAACTTTGAGAGCTATAGGTTTAGGAATATTTTCTTATCATTACAATACACTGAATGCAGATGTTTTGAAATATGCCACAGTTGCAAAATGTCTTTCTTCCCAGCAATTATTCAATTATGTTTGTTTGCTTGCTTGCACATTTGCTTCAGCTGTGAATGTAAGATGAACGCATATTTTGAAATAAGTATGAGGACAAAGAAACCTCATCTTATAGTCACATGTCTATGACAATTAACCTTTGGGTTTCGTAACAGCCGAAACTTAATGCATCTCAAAGAAAATCTAATTTTGTGATAGTTACTCACATTGTTGGTTCTTGTTTCAGAGTGAAAACAACACCATTAGTCAGAGGTTGTATACGGTCATTGGCACGTGTATTTACCATAAGGTATAATTGCCTTCTGTTTTATTGTTATGAATATAAAGCCTTTCATCTCCAGTTTTGTCTGTGTGTCGAGCTGTGGTCTGCTTAGTAGTCCACATTGTTTTTTATACTGTGTAAAATGATTTATGTTGACTGTTTTTCATTGCTTGGCAACTGTTAAATATATACAGCAATTTACGGCAGTAACTCATAGAAAACATGCCATAATAAGTTTATACTTTAGTAATTCAGTATGCTTTTTTTAATAAAATGTGGACAAAAAATGGCTACTCATCTGGTCCTACATATTCTCAAGCCTCATGCACACTTTATCTTTTCTTTGTTCAGGGATATCTGCTGGCATCTCATTTGGCTAGATCAGACCTTGTGGATGTACACACATTCTGTCGTCAGCAGGGTCTGTTGCATTTGGGACGTTCGGAACCTGTACGTTCTTTGGTTGTGTGGCGAGAAGTGTTTCCTGCCTCATGCAACAGAGGACTGTCTGAGCCAGGGGTGTCCCATACCCCCACTACCACCTCACCATACCAGCCACCAGAAGGCAGATGGTTTCTCTTGATTGTGGGGAAGGTAACCAAGCATTATGCTAGCTTGTATAAAGGTTTTTAAGCAGCAACACTTCCACACAGTAAAGGTACATCAGACTTGTTTGTAACTAATAAAACAACTTGAGTTCATTTTGTAAACAAGACATCAGATTGAATAAGAAGTGCAGCATTTGAGTTAGTATAGTACAACGCATAATCCAAAAAGTGCCATAAATCAGCTCTGGTATATGTAGATCCTGCATAGCACTGCTGTGTGTAACACAGATTTGTTATAGCATTTTTTGTTCTAAATATTTTGAGAGAGTGAAGTCAAAGTGAAATATTATATGTCAGCACATAAACCCCATTGTTCCATGTTATGTTCCCTTGGCCAGCAGGGGTACCGTATTCTGTTTTGTATCCTCCACAGTTACCCAAGAACAGCTGTTGAGTTTATTAGTGCCATTTCTCAGTGTTTCATTTCTGTACCAGTTGTATGTATTTATAGTGTGGAACTGTTTGTTCTGTTATGTGCAGTGCAACAATTTAGGAGGTTTGTACAGTCATATTAACATATTATTTGTCACCCACCCTCCTGCCTTCTCTGTGAGTCTGGTTTTATTTGAACATTAATTTAACATTGAACTATTTACATGTTGATACTCAACTTTCATTAAAGGGACAAGAGATGCTGGTGGTTCTGTTGGAGTCTGGAGGATGCACAGTTAGGTATGTTCAAAATATTTTAGTTCTGTGTGTGTGTCTCTCTCTCCCACTCCATATACACAGATAGATCTGCCCAGTCTGATGAAAGCCATGAGCAAACTCAGTTGATCAGTGGTGGTCATACCATTAAACACTGTGTATCTTACAGCCCATATATATGAAAGTGCCTCTTTCATGAACTGGCCAACTTTCTGCCCGTGCTGTGAACTGCCCTTATCTCTGGGCCATTTCACAAACTGGACAGAAATCACCCACTTCATGATATGGCCAGTATACACAACTATCGAATTCATGATATGGCCAGCATAGTTTCTGAGTCATAATTAATGAAGTCCTATGAGATAACAGTGTGACATGATTCTTCAGGGTCCACCTGTGGCAGGGGTGCAGTGTTTGCACTGTGGAGGGAAATTTGGTTAGCCAGTGTATATAGGTAGTAAACTGTGGTATGGGTAGAAGAATCATTATATTGTAGTCAGGCTAGCATCTTAATGTGTGGTTGCGTCAATGCTAGGGACCAGTGTTGTTCTGCACAGTGTGTGATGTACTAAAGGCAGTTTCTTCATGAAGAATTAAGGTTGGTGGCTTGAACTAGGAAGAAGTACAGATAATCATGAACGGCAGAAGCAGATTAGAAAGAACATTGCAGGAGGTGCAGCTAGGAGGAAAGGAATGCTGAAAGCAGATTACATGCACTGTGTGAGTTATTTGAAAGGAGGCCGCTGTGAACAGGATTGCTACGCAAGTTTGTCCAGTCATTTCATCTTTTCTTTGGTGAAACCAAGTGTGAATGGCTGTGTGATTTGTAGATTGTTCAAAAAGAGAGACAGAGCAGTTACAGGTCACAGTGCAATGTGAAGAGATTGTTGGAAGTCCATGCACAAAATGCTAATTATATGTTAAGTCAGAATGTAATCACAGTATGTATATTATTGAAAGGGAGATTGGGGATTGTTGGTTTTTTAATGATTATTGTATGACTATTTAATTTTTTTTCTGTAAGTGTGTGTTCTGTTCTTCTAATTGTCAGATACCATTCATTTTGACTCTCTGCATGAGTTTGTTTTGTTGACATTTTCCTATATTGTGTGCTAGTAAACAGGCTGGTTAGCATCATTTGCAAGAACATGGAAGTCTTAGAAGAACAGTCAAAGATGGTCAGACCAGATTTAGGAGCCACATGTACTAACAGGATCCAGAGTGATGACAATGATGACAGCAACAGTGATTCTGTAATGATGAAGTGATATCATGTTCTCTTCACAGTGCAGTAAAGGAGTGGTATGGCAAATATAGTTTTCATTGGATTAAAACATGTTGAAATAAAATAAAGTGGTTTAAAGTTATTGTAATTCTCCTGATACTGAATTTCCAGCATATCTGACTACAGAAATTTATCTGTGTGCCTTAACTGCATTGATTAGGTTTGTCATTATACAGCTTTTGTTGCAGGTTGGAGGGACACACTGGACCAGACATATGTTTTGTTGAACAGGCTCAAGATACGTTAGCATATATTCAGAAGTTGGGCATTCCAGCTATAGCTGCCAAATGGTATGCACAGATGTTAATTGAATGTATATTTTATTTTGTTACAAAGATAAAAAATCAGAGAAAACTGTATATTTGAAAGACCTACATAAAAATAATTAATAAAAGGTGGTTTACACATTGTTATTTGTTACACATCGTCTTCAAGAGCCCCACAGACTACAAACCCCATGGAATAGTGCCCATCTTGAGAAAGTATTATGCATTCAGCGTGTCAGGCAGTTCTCAACCTGGTATGAAACTCACAAATTCACTACCATATTGAAAGGTACGGCTACTGAGCGCTGTCGTGGGGCAGATGAATGCAGTCCTTTCCTTCACATCACGTTTCCTTAAGATGTGCCATTATTCTAACCACATTTCTGTCTAGGTCTCACTAGTGGTCTGTTTCCTTCAAGTTTTCCACCAGTCCTGTACAAGTTTTTTCACTCTTTCCATGTGTGTAGTATGCTACATTCATTTTACATGGTAACAAGTTTCTGAGTTCCTTGGGGGTTGGGAATTTTTTTGACTAGCTGAACACTTGGTAACTTCTCAAAGAAGAACTTCTCCATGGAATTGCTTTGCTATGATTTTGCTGAGATAAGCTGCAGTATTCACACTTTGCCATAGTGATGGGACTGTCTACTTCTGAGATTATAAAATATCCACAAATATTGTGTGATGTGTTTTATTTTATTTTAATTGTTAGTAAATACTATTGCAGCCCTTGTGAATGAACTGTTTTCAGTATTAAATTTGATTTGCTTTGGGATGTATGTGATGTCTTCAACAGAAATTGGCAAGTACTTGCTTGATTTTATACCCTGCACCATGATGTGGTTCAAGAGAGTTTTGCTAACTGCTTTTCACTCTAAGTATGCTTGTGAACAAAATGTAGTGAGTAACAGTGTATCAATACTTACGGATATTGCTGCTGTGTAACTGTTGCAGGTTAGCGTCAGGTCCACGTCCACAGGTGATAGCTCCTGAATTGGTTCCTTTGCGCAAAACTTCACCCAGAAGAACTGACAATCTTCTTGGGTTTGTTCGGTCTGCTGATACATTAACTCCATCTAAGCATGCTTCACTCACAAGTATGTGTTGTTATTTATTTCATAAATTAAATTTTGTGTCGAGTCTTTTTGGAATTTGGTTTTCATAAGTAGTACCTTATTGTACTCATGACTCCTCATCAAGTCTCTTTCATTATTTTGTATGCCACTAGTTCTCACTGTTAGTCCAGAAGCAGAAAAGTGTGATGTTTGAGTATGTAATTCTGTGGTGCTGCTTCGTTAGAATGGAAGTCACATGGCTCTTTCAATTCCTTTCACTCTCCTAAAGATTCAAACCAAACTCTCTCAAGGAAACTATTTAAGGTGTGCTTAGTTTAGGGCTCAAATTGCATATGCAGTAGAGGAATGTTACATGCACATGTCTTTACAGTGTGCTTTCCCATGGTTCAAGAAAACAATTGATAATTTTAACATACATTGAAGGTGTCATTCTTTCACATATCTTGTATTATGGGTACTTATCGTAGCTATAAAATATGTTTCATAGTAACCCATTATATCATATTTATCAATAATATGACCCTATATGTAAGATGACCCTGTTCACAGACTTAAATTTTCATTAAAATATCTCTGCGGAACGTACATACTTTATGCAGGACTATAAGACATCCCCCTGTTTTTGAGGTGATGAATCAGGAAAATTTTTTTGTCTTATATGCAGGGAAGTACAGTATTATGTTATTTTTCCTCTAAGGCCGTGATTTCCAACTTCTTTTATGTGGCACCCTTGTTGAAATACAAAAAATATTTTGTGCACCATACACAACTGGACGTTCAGAGAATAAAGTCAACTGTACCTAGTGTGAAGGTTGGATGGGCATATTTCAGACAAGGTGACTCATCTTATGGTGGAGTGTTAATGCAGCAGAGTGCAATTCACTTTCAAGCTGAGGGTGGTTGCAGTATGTTCATTTAATTGCTTGTCATTGCCCAGAAGTTCTTGTGTCAAACAATTTTCATATGTGGCTAGTTGTGGGAATTCCACACTATGTTTTGGGTATGGATCCAAAAATCAGGAAGAGGCAGAACTTCAGACATAATTTTAATGGAAGTGTTACAGGTTATGTTCTGTTAGGGATTCCTGAAATTTTCGGAGAGGCAACTTACCTTGTCACCACCCATAACTGAAAATGGATTTTTGGTGCATTTATGCTGAGAAAGAATTCGGTCTGATGAGATTGACTCTGAAAATTGGTTTCAAGATTAGTGAGATGTCTGAACTTGAGGTGTAATTTCTTCAGACTTATGTAATGTGTGGAGATACTCATGTTTACAAACATTTATTGCTGGAAATGTGGGGCAATAGTTTTCAATGTGAATGTTCCACTTTTACCCTTTCCCTGTACAAACTGTAGGCGTATATGTGATTTTGATGTTCAAGCAGTCACCTGCCACTTGTATTAAATAGTGTCATTTCTTTGTAGGTTGTAGTACCTTATCTCTTGGTTCCCCTCAGGGGAAGAAGCCAACAGAAGTGACATCAATACTCAAACATCAGGCTAGCCCTGACAGGGGGTTGGTTTACACAGCTCCAGGTAACACATGTATTGATTGTTTTTATGAATGTGAACTAACTAACTAACTAACTAACTAACTAACTAACTAACTAACTCCATGGAGCAGAGGCCTTCTTGAGAAGCTAACAGTTTCTCAGCTAGTCAAGAAATTCCCCGCATTTTATGGAACCCGAAGGTTCATTACCACATTCACAAGAGCCTGCCACCTGTCCCTATCCTGAGCCAGCTCGATCCAGTTCATGCCCCCCATCCAACTTCTTGAAGATCCATTTTAATATTATCCTCCCATCTACGCCTGGGTCTCCCAAGTGGTCGCCTTCCCTCAGGTCTCCACACCAAAATCCTGTATGCATCTCTCTTTTCCCCCATACATGCTACATGCCGTGCCCAACTCATTCTTCTCGATTTGATTACCAGAATAATAATTGGTGATTAGTACAGGTCATTAAGTTCCTCGTTATGTAGTCTTCTCCACTCCCATCGCCTTGTCCCTCTTAGGCCCAAATATGCTCATTGGCACCCTATTCTCGAACACCCTCAGTCTTTGTTCCTCCCTCAGTGTGAGAGACCAAGTTTCACACCCATAAAAAACAACAGGTAATGTTATAGTTCTGTATACTGTAATCTTTGTGTTTTTGGATAGCAACCTGGAAGACAAAAGATTCTGCACCGAATGATAGCAAGCATTCCCTGACTTCAATCTGCTCTTAATTTCTTCATGAATGGAGTTTCTATTCATTAGGGTTGCTCCCAAATATTTGAATTTGTTCACCCTTTCAAAGGATTTATTATCTATCTTTATGTTGTGATTGTGTCCTGCATTCTGATTTCGAGACATGACCATGTACTTAGTTTTCTCAGCGTTTACTTCTAGACCAATCTCTGTACTAGCAATCACTAAATCTTCTGTGTTTTTCTTGATACTATGTTTGCTTCCACCCAATATATTAACATCATCAGCATAGACCAGAAGCTGATATGTACCTTTTATGAATGTGAAGCCAGTTTAAATGAATAAGAGGTCAGTAACTTCCACATTACATTGCATTCTCCATTTACACTGCCATTATGCTATGAATAAACGCCATCAGAACATCTCTTGGTTAACTGTGTACTTTATATTATATGTATCAATACTTATTTATTCATAAACTCCAACTTGTTTCAGTCCACACAGGGAGACTCACATTAGCATAACTGAGGGTACAACTACATAAGGGCTACCTTAACCAGTACATAGCTTAAACGTTGTTAGTACAGTGTGAGTATGGCATCTCATACCCTATGTATGCTGAGGCCCTGTACCAGAATGTGTACTTCGTGTTTTCATGATGCATGCCATTCAGTCACTTCAGTCTTCTCTGGTACTGCTAGTTGTTGAAAAGCTTAAAAATCTCTTTTTTCTTTACCTGTGTACAGCTGATGGTTGCTATTTGGCCTTCACGGTAGCAGGATGCGATTTATTTAGCATTTGTGTGTGTGTGGGGACGCGCGTGCATATGGGTTTAAGGTAGAGAGTTTTCCTAGAACATACGTAAGTGTCCTGTTAACGTACTAGCATGTGCTGTTCACCATTATAAGCTGTGCATTTTTTAGTACCATAAGAACACATTTTCTCAATTTCTTGTGTTGGAAGTATATAACCTCTTTCTCAATGTCTCACCAGCGCTGTAACTGAAAGGACTTTTGTGAACTCTTATGTAGAGGACTCTTGATAAAATAGGTACCTAACATAATACCTTTATATTGCTTTGCTAAACATAGCTGCCATTGTTTTTGAAGACCAGAATATTCTCATCTGTTTATTTTAACACTCACCAAGATCAGGAAATGCAGTTCTAGTCCTGTGTGTGGGCATTTAAATCTCATGCTCCGCAGTCACTCATCTGCTGTTTTAAGTAGTTACAGGTTGGACAGTTGTGGTTTGACTTGCCATAGGCCAGCTTTTTCTCCCTGCTGTCTTGTTTATACCATTTCTGTGGTCACACAGCATGCTGTTCAAAGGGTAATGGGTGACCTTTTCCCAGGGGCGAAGTGGCCAGGTGGTGAAGTTGGTCACTCACCTCCAGTTGCTGATGAGGTCACGATTGCAAGAAGCGTCATTGTCTTATCTTGTATTCTTCCACATGGCATGATGATTAACCACAAGGAGAACTTCACTGCATGTAATTATTAGCAGTAATGAAAGTCAAATAGTATTAAGGTTGTGGTATGGAATACATTTCATGATATGTATGGGTTTCTCACTGCAAGGCTCAGCTTCAGAAGATTCGGCCAGCCAGGCTGCCAGTGTAGTGAGTGAAGTGAGTGATGAAGCTGCTCCAATACTAGGCCGACGAGCAGAAAGAGAAAGAGGCAGTCACCGAGGTAGTGATACGAGCGCTACACCTAGCCGTCTTACTGACTCACATTCAGAACAGTCTGAGGACTCGGATTCTGACTGGGACCTGCAACAGGTGTGTGGTGATTATAGCAGTGATTCCATGAAGATTGCAAGGTGTCCTCTGATAAATGTTTTTAATGGCAGATTTATAATAAAATACATATTTGTCATTTCATTCTGTCTATGAAATCCCGTAAACTACAGTGCTGATATGAAATTCTATTTCAGTGCTAATGACTGTGGCTACAACAGAACAACATTGTTAGAGTTCTGCATGGGTTCTGATTCTGTGCTCAAGATTCAGTCAGATTTTGTTCCGTCATTTTTGGGAGTAATCTGAGCTAGCATGCTTAGAATTGATATGTGTTTTGCACAAGCCACAACATATGTGTGAGAAGCTGAATCTTGTTTATTGTCCCAAAACAAAATTCCAGAATAATGAATTTTGTATTTGCCATGAGAATCCAGTGCTTGAGTTTTGTTCAAGCAGAATATGGTGAAACCCCAATTTTGTACTTGCATAGGGCCTGCCTTAAATTGATTGTCAAATCATAGGAAGTGTGAAATCTGTGAAATTAAAGTTATGCAATAAAAAAATGTGCATTATTCTGTGACAAAACCTTGGTGAGCCACTTAAAATATGAATGTTGTAATATTAATAGTGTAAATACAACATACTGTATACAGATATGTATGTGTGTAGGAAACAACTTGCTAGCAGTATGATCCCAGTGTAATGTCATGTGCACAGCACCTTGATAGCTGTGATGCCTTGTAAACTGGATACTCGTATCAAACATCCCCAAACATTTTAAATTATAATAGTAAAAAGGGGAAGGGGGAGTGGGGATAGACAGGGTTGCTAGTCACAAAACTAAGATTATAACATAGTGACATATTGTGATATTAATGTAAGGAACTTAAGTGATTTATAGTATTTATGTGTGTATGCATTTATGTATGTGTGTATGAATTCATTCATTCATTCATTCATTCATTCCATTAACCAGTCAGTAAGCGTCGTTTGTTTCTTCTTTTCTTGCATCCTGAATCTGTATAGTTGTCACCTCTTTTGTATGTTACAGTAATACTGTCATTGATATCAAATCAGCACAGCTACTTCTTGGCTATTCTGGTCCTTTCAGTGTGTCCAGGAGTGTTACCTCATCTTCTGCAGCTTCTAGGCAATATCTAACCTGCATCATCATAACAGACCATATGCTGGTCTTTAGTATGTACTGATGAATGGCCTATCATGCCTTATGCTGGGCTTTATGCTTGGTAGCAATTTAAATGTTCATACTAAGCCAGGAAAACTCAGGCCATCAAGAAATACAATTGGCATTTAAATCCTTGCCCTAAAAGTGAAATATCTTAATAGTCTGTAAACCAAGTGAAAATTAAATTGAGATTTTATGATGATCTACTTAAAAATATTTTGACTAGTTTATATTTCCTTCCAGAATCACAACCACCAGTGGAGCCTGAGTAGTCAGTTTGACCTGTCTGATGTGACACAGTCTTTGCTGAGCAATGTCAGTGATATATTACCTTCAAAGTAAGTCCAGAAAAGTATCATTATTGCTTATGTGGAGAATTTGCTATTGTAAAAGACTCTCTACAGTAACCATACTTTTCCAGGTTTTCTTAAAATAAACTATAGCTATTTAAATAATGAAATTGTATGATATATGGCATTTTTAATACATGAATTAGTTCCTCTAACTGTGCACATTAGATTAGCTTTCTAGGTGTATCCTTCAAGAATGTAAACTATGGACTACAAGTAACAGCAAATTTTTGTTACGTGTCTTTTACCAAATGTTCTAAAAATGAAGCAATATGACACCACTGATTGTTGCTGGTATTTATTGGTGTTGTGCTGTATGGTCATGAGGCTTGTGAATGCTAAAGAGGCTATTTTATACACGAAACTTACATGATTGCCTAGTGATGAAACAGCAGTGGGCATTGATCACTTCAAACATCGAACTGTGTGTAGCTTTCTTAGAGCAGGGGGATAGAGAGAAAGAACGGAAGTTTCATGGGAACAGGACTTAATGTTATGGGAGAGATGTATATAGATAGAAGTGTATCAGTAAAGAGAACTCACCTCACTTTATGCATATAATCATGGTCTGTTTGAGCAATCACATGTGTTAAATTGATGTATGTCACTTTAATTTCAGGTTAACTGCAGGTGATGGAAATACGCTCTTTCATTATGTGCATCTGGACTTTACTGAAGGAATCTTATTGTGTCCACCTGTTAACAGAGAACTGGTACAGTCACATAGATTGCAAGAGATCCTTCACCACTTCAGGCGCAGTTGTCAAGTAATACATGATTTGCTGAATAATGCTGTTCGCTTCAAGGTATTGTACATTATGGTGGAATCTGGCTTGTCCTTATGTTGCACTCTTAATTCATTCACTGCTGGGCTTCTAGATGTCAGTCTAATCCTAAGAACAAATGGCCATGCATAGGCATACCAACACTGGAATTTTTTTCCATAAACAATATTTTCTTTGTAATGTAGGTTGGAAGTTCATAAATATTTCAGCTTCTCAGAACTTGTACTTTGACCCATGTAGGTTTTGTGACAATTCTGTGACATGTTGGAGAGAACGCAGTACACTGAAACTCGCTTAAGAAAAACCCAGTTAAGAAAATTTCCCGCCTAAGAAATCAGGATACAAAAGCACCAAAATTCTCCCATTTCATTAAAATTACCCTTTTAAGAAATTTCCCACTTAAGAAGTAGGATTTTCTTGGAATTTTCAAAATTTTCTTAACAGGGTTTCACTATATTTCATTGATCAGTGATCATGCATCATTGGACAGAAGTGACAACAGGATCAGTGTATTTTATTAATCTGTAGGACACAACTGACGCAACACCTAAAGAAAAGTTCTCTTGTACAAAAGTAATACAGTTTGTAATCATTCTTAAGACTTCTGATTTTCCTGAAAGATCTTTGGATATTGTTATTTATAACCATATTACTTTTAAATTTGCTTCTTTTCATCATGTTCCAGAAGCTTATGGGCCAAGAAATATCCAAGTCCTACATTAACAAGTCACTGATTGCAATTAAAGAGCATGGAGTACTCTTCGAGTGTACACCAATGGATGGAGAGTGTATCAAAAAGTGTATACCGCTTACATATTGGGTTGTTGGGTGAGTTTAAATTATGATTGTTAATGTGTAAATCAAAAAGTGTGAGCTGTAGGAGAACTGTTTCTATCAGTGGTGAAGGTACATAGCCCATAATCTACACATGGTTCAAGGGTTAATTCACAAACACATAACTAAAGTATTTGTATGTACAAATAGTTCAAATGAAATACTGTATACTTATTTTGGAAGTTAGGAGTTATCCACCTCAATATACTGAATTACTGAGCAGCACTGCATTCCTGGGTCTATCATTGTGTGACACAATGCAATGTGAACTCTGCATGCAGGTACAGTATAATCTTGTAGAGACACATGAGATGTAAAATACTGTAAATAACTGGTTGACAAATTCCATGGACCACAATCTTTTACATTCTGGTAGTCTGTCATCTGGTCAAGAAATCTGCCAGGGCACATTACCATGCTCACAGGATCCCACCACTGGGCCATGTATTGAGAGGGTTTAACACTTCAAAGACACTGGGTTTTAAGATCCAACTACTGCCCAGAACACAGGAGTTTTAAATTTAGAGCATCCTTGAATGCATTCACAACTGTATGGTGCACCAAGGCCAGCATGGAAGGGTTATTGTGGTCTGCACCCTGTCAGTCTATCTATTTAATGTCTTTCCTAGTATTGTGTTCTATTTGTGCCTTGTCTTCCAAATGACATCATTCTATCAGGTTTAAAGTTTAAGTTGTCCCTGTGGTTAATTAAGCATCACACCATGAAGGGGTATGGAGGAGGTGAGGTATAGCTCCATGCTTTCTTAATCTGAGTACTAGGTGGGTATTAATGGTCATCTTTATACTCTTGAGTGCTTAACCTCAGGAAAGGGCTTCCAGCACCCATTGGTTAGGAGGTTGGGTGGGCCTCTGAGCCAGTGCGGACACTTAAAAAGAAATGTCTCTTGCCTATGCTAAGTGTCAAACCCCAATTCCCCAGCTGTCCAGCCCATTGTGTAGTCACTGTATTGACTCAGCAACTCTGGCTTCTTGAGGTTTTACCATAAAAATTTATTTACATTTCTTGTCCTGCTTATGCATGCTGTATGCCCCCCCCCCCGCCCCCCCCCCCCCGGTCTCTCCCTCTCATACTCCTTGGTCTGATTGTCATCATGACACTTTACTACAGAGCACATACTATACATGTTTTAATTGTGTCATTTTATCTGTCTTAATATGGATACCCAAAAGTCAAGTAAAATTCTTTGGAATGTTGGGAGTAGGTAGGGTATCATATAGAGTTGCTTTGTATCTTTATGTGGGATCCAGATATTAGGCTGTCTCTTTGCTGTGTGGGTTTACATACGACCATATAACATGAACGAAGGATTATACAATTAAGAGTTACTTTTTGTTTCAGGCGACTCTTCTTTACCCCTAATCCAAGAGAGGTGTATGTGTGCTACCATGATTCTGCTCCACAGAATATGGTTGAACTTGCATTTAGACTCGGTCTCAGTGCTTCAGGTTAACTAAGCAGGGAGGTGACTCTATGCCACAGAGAACTGTTGAAGAAAAGACTAAGCCTGGATACATTTTTTACCCAGTCAGTAATCCAAGGGTTAAAAAATGATGTTGGTAACACTGTAGGAAGTGATATATTTAAACAATATGAACCTTGTGAGTTTTGACATTTTTGCAGCAGTGTGACTGAGGATTCTGTTCTAGGGTATGTTGCTGTGTCTTACTCCACACAAACACAATCCTCAATATGAGCCTCCATCTATGTTTACATAGTCTTCATTGTCTTTTGGGTAATGTTAACCTGTTAATTGGGTCTTTTCTGGGCTGCTGGTGTAACCTCCCCTGGGTATTTAATCCTGCCCATTTTTCGTAATTCCTATAAAGCATGAGGAGGATTGCAAACATAATGGGGCTTTCTTTCAATATGTAATGAGAAACTGATTTAAAGATGAAGTGTAGCTTTTATTCGTAATTATTGCAACATTTATGACTTTTTTGATTTTTAAATTTCTATCTGTGTGGTAGACTTGAAAACACGGTACTAAACGTAGGGCCTTCTCACAGTCATGACACCAGTGTTTCAAATAATTGTCATGGATGGCGCTGGCTGCCAAGAAGAAGGCGGTTGGTGGTGCCTCCTAGAGGAAAAAATGTCGACTATGTAACAGTACTCATACCTAAGTCATATCTCATCATACCCAGGAGATATTAGTGGTGAAAGATTGAGGACGTAATAGTACGTCATACCCACTGAAATAGTGCAATACGAGTACGCACATATATGTCATGCCCAGTTAAGAGGTTAATATTGCAGTACATTTTTAACATGTCTACTTTGTTGAGAGAATGTACTGTGGAAGAAGAGTGAATCTGTGATCCAGTATTTGTAGTTAGAGGATGTGAAATGTCAAATCTATGAAAAAAAAATAACACATGATGACAGCTGTGTGAGCCAGAGGAAAGTTTATAAGTAGATGGAAGGAATAAAATGAGTGTGAAGGAGTGTTATTGATGATGCACTGTCTGGGTGGTCAGTGACCCTAACATACTTGAGGTTAATGAGTTGCCACATCAGCATATCTCAGGCAACCAAAGATTCATAACAAAACTTATCTGAAATGACTATCTGTGATGGAGAGGTGGAGTAAGAATGGCCCAAAACTAAACTAAAAATATTTTTTTCTGATAGATTCAAGAAGCTTGTATGTCATTGGACCAAAGGCGCTGAGGAGCAAGGCTTGTGCACAGAAATATAAATACAGTATGTCTGATTAGTGTGTGATTATTTTCAGTTTATATCAGTTTGGTCATTCTTTACTGACATGCTGACTAAACAGCCTAATGGCTACTTGTGAATACATGTAACAGAATTTCCTTTAATATTTTGCATGCCTTTGTACAAACGCTCATATGGTGGGGCAGTATAAATTTTCATCACTGTCTTGTAATGCTGTACGTTCTGAGCATATGTATAAACGGAAGTAAGCACTGTTCCTTTGTGTACACACAAATGATGCATGTGCCACAAGTTAGTGTGCCTTATCTCATGCCTTTACATTTTCATTTACAAGAGGCTTGAAATATTAAAGGGGAAGGGACTGAAGCAAAATTCTTGTGTTCTGAGATGGCAAAATAATAAAATTCACAAAACCAAACAAACTGGTACCTTTCACTTTCTGTACACAGGCTTCACTCTGCACAGCAGAACATGTCTCTACCCATGCCTGCCCTGCATATCCACACATTCTGGACAAAGACTTCACTCTGCAAAGCAGAACATATCTGTACCCATGCTTTCCCTTCATATCCACGTGTTGTGTACACAGACTTCACTGTGCACAGCAGAACATATCTCTGCCCATGCCTTCCCTGCATATTCATACATTCTCAGATATATGTAGGGTGACAGTTCAACTGTGGCATTTGGTATGGCTGAAAAATTTCACAGCTGGTTGACCATACCCCTTCTTGCATTTACCCATTTGTTGGAATGGATGGTGGTGACATTTTTCACGAATTGTTCGTAGACACAGGCGACATTCTGACTGGTGGTTATCTTAGTTTGTGTGTTACATGCTGATGCCTAATATTTGTTACGCATACTACAGTTACCACTAATTCTAATGGCCTCACAGAAGAAGCATTTATTTTGAGGAGTTACTCAAGCTGCAGGCACAGTAGTATTATAATTATCCTTAAGGAAGTCCAGTAAGCCAAATGCTTTGTGAAAAGTTGGTAGTTACTCAGCTGGGCTGGAAGTTCTCCACCATTTATGGACCCTGAAGATTTATTGCCATGTTCACATGAGCTGACCACTGGAGTCTATCTTGTGCCAGATAAAACCAGTGCTTTAGCATGCTTTAATATATTGGCAGATGTGAACTGAGTAGTTGGTTGTCCCACTCTGAAGGTCACATCTCTCATTTTTCTGTGGTGGTAAGGTTCTGTGTATAAAACACCACTGGACATAAATTTATCAGACTTAAAACCAGATAGATGGAAACCACCGCAACTGCAGTGTGCACCATAGTGATGATGGGGATTGTGTAGATATTCAGTAAATTGTACTGTATAAACTTAAAATATTTAGACAGAAGGCAGTACTTTGCATTTGGTGTTGGCAGTGAAATAAACAAGTCACATAATTTGAGAAGTGTCACCTGATTTTTAACTATCCTGTATGTAGCAGCTCATGATGAAGTGTCTTACTTCCAGGCCTCTTTAAATGGTGATTGGCAGTGCCAAATTCTGATTGAGAGGTCAGGTCTAGCAGAATGATATGGTGACACTTTGTATACCCTTCTTCTAGAACTGACCTCCAGATCAGGATTCACCACTAACAATTAGGTATTCCACTATTAAATAAGCTGTGAGAATTGTATTTAATTACTGACAAGATGTCTTGTTTGTAATATGAATGTTTTACTTGGTTTGATAGAATTTTTACAAATACACCATTTTTATTAATGGAGTTTAGTTTATTTCTGCATTAAAATGGTATGCATAGAAAGGAACTTGGAATTTTCATCTCGTCACTGAACTCTCTGATATTCAGAACTACAGAGAAATTCCACCCACACAAAATATTGTGAATGTTGACATAATCCTTTATTCATTGTAGTTATTATTTGGAATTACAATGTGTGTAATAGTACAAACTGTAATTTGCAAAATGTTGAACATTAAGCTGGAAGTCAGCTGCCAGCTACTGACCACAAGCTGAGAAACACTGGATAATGTGTAAATATGATTTATAAATCATTTGTGAATCGCCTGTGTGAGTGTTTTTCAATGGTTCAGTGGACAGCTTACTGTATACCATTTCATCAGTGTCCATTGGCGTGTGCATTCTTACTGCAACTAGTGATTTTTTTTTACCTTTTTGTGACTAATTTTCTCATTTTTTCTGCTTTCCTGTCATCCTTAATTATGTTTTTGGCTTAATGGTTTGGAAGAGAATACACAGTTTTGGAGCTGATTATTGTATCTTTCCAAATCTGGGCAAATGGAGGTGTGTTGCAAACCCCAGATCATCAAAGATAGCTGATTATATTTACTGCATATGCTGTTGTTACATTTTGATGGGTAATGTTCAGTGTGAGTGTGTCAGCTGATATCTGTGAATCTTTTTTTATGTATAAGGGTTTAAGACACATTTTGAAATTCATCATATTTATTTTGAACCTTTTGATTTCTGGTGCTTGATAACGTAGTCTATGAAACTGATGTGTACAGATGACCATAATAGTGACTCTGGAACGGGGATCTTGAGAAGCTGATGGTCGCTCAGCTAGTCAAGAAATTCCATACTTTGTTGACATGGTGGTTTGTTACCATCTTTAAAAGGGACCACCACTTTAATCCATTTCCAGACATCCAATTTAGGCATCAGATTAGGTCTCCCACGTTTGAATATAAATTCAAAGCAACTCATATTATGTTTCAGTATGACGGTACCTATGAGACTCCTGGTTCAACCAAGGAAGACACTTATCACCCAAATTCAATTGTCACGTAGTCACCCTGGGCTAATGATCGCTCGGTGATGTATTGCTGTTGAAGAACAAGCACCAGTACCAGTACCTCCGATAACCAACAGAGAGCAGATGTGTCCACTGCTGCAAGACGCAATGCTCCCTGTGGTCATAGCCAGTGGACAGCTTACTGGTTGGGTTGAGTCGCCGTATTTTCATTAGTTTTCATGTGAATTGTCGGATTATATTTTCAGACAGTTTCGGTTGTCTCTTTCCGAATTCTTACCTGGTCTTCCTTCATGATACCATTCATAGTCCACTGCGTAACATTTGTATTGCAAATAGTACGTGGGACATGAAAACAACGTGCTCTTCCGAAAACTAGCAATCACGTACCAGCCCTTTACACTCTTATGGCAACATAATGTCACGTTGGTCCTGTTGCCACAGCTCCATTATCGACAGTGTGTCGACTTCTACCTTGTATTTTTCTGCCATATTTGATGTGAAACCACATACGTTTTCAGAGTACTGTCTATGCGTATGTACTCCGTGGTCAGCTGGAGAAGGCGTTCCATTTTGACAAGATTGTCATCGCAGATATGCGTTTTAACGTGAAAGGAGCGCGTCCGACTTCCGGCCGCCATAGTTATTTTTTGGCGGTGTAAATATAAGTGCATGGTTTTGAAGTTCTTCGTCCATACTGTTGTTTTTTGTGGTGCTTTTGTGTTGTTGTGCGTTGCGACTTGTCTACGGCTGCTACGGTAAGTGTGTAATAGTTAGTAGCCATAAGAATTCAGTTTGTAAAGAGTATATCGCAGTTATTACCATGTATTAGCTAGTGTGATGACTCATTGCTTATCTACGTTGACAGCGATTTTGATGAATTCGACAGTCCTGTGATAGCGAAAATAATGTTTCTGACAAAAGTGTAAGTTCACAAGATTCAGGGAAAAGACAATCAGTTGCAGCCTGTAGACCAGTACCATTAAAAACACTTTGAATGTGACAGTGACGGTGAAGGTAGTTTTATTGCCATTAAAGCGAATTGCGTGGTATCTCTCACATGAAAGTGAAAATTCAAGCACTAACGATAAATACAATGACAATGTTTCTCCTGCCACTGGTGATGGTTATGACTGTTGTGCTGGTGGCGGCGGCAGCGACGACGACAATGATAATAGTGTGTGCGTTGGCGCTGGTGACAATGGTGCTTTGGCACTTCGTACGGCTGTAAGGGGCGTAATCCGCTGGAGAAATGTCGCCGCAAATTACTTTTACCCTACACAGGCAAACTTTTTAACAAGCATTGTGCTGTACATTCAACACGGGCAGGGTGTGAGGGTGGAGGGGGTGGGGGGGAGGCGAAATCCGTAGCTGCGCCTACGTCATAGGAGGCATTCCCAAAATTATGCTGCTTTAAATTGCTTAACGCACGCAATTTACATTTTTTAATGTTTTTGCAAGATATTTGAACTTTGTAACACTTTCAGATGGTTTGTTAGCTCTATTTATGTTGTGATTTTGTCCTGCATTCTCTTCACGAGATATGAACATATGCTAAGTTTTCTTAGCATTTTCCACTAGGCCCATCTTCTTAATAGTGTCTTCTTTATATGACTTTACCGACTATGTTATCATCAGCTTAGACCAGAAGCTGATGTGTCCCATTCAATTTCTGTCCTTCGTAGTTTGCTAGAACCTTCCTAATAGCATGTTCTAAGGCAGTAAACAGTAAACTGAAATTTTTATTATTCATACATTGCATCGTCTTACGATTATTACATGAACCAATTCATACACTGAATAAAAATATTTAATACTTTAATCACTTCTGTAAAGGCGGCATAATAACTAGATTGGTGTGTGGAATCTACATTTCTTTGTATTGAACGGCTCCCTGATGATTGCACCTCGGTAGTGAAACAGGTTGGTGTTTTTATGCTTACGAATGTATTTCATTCAGTGCATGAGTTGGTTGATGTAATAATTATGAACTGAAGTTTCTGAGTGACAACAATTTTATTAGGTTTCTCACTTATTCTAATCAGTATTTAGAACTGCAGCTCAGTCTACATATTCCCGCCCAGATCACTTGGCGTTTTCCACTTGAAACAGTTTCAAAATTAATTTTATCCATGAGTAAACAACGTAGGAAATAGTAATGTTTTAGACTTCAGGAGTCCATGACACAATTTTTCACATGGTGACCTCGCTCACTCTGCTTTGCCACTGCCTGAATGTCATTAGTCTGCCTCTAATAGCTGTCTGTCATGAACGGGAGAGACAACCACCGGACTGCAACTGCAGTCTTCGTGGTTTGTGTGCTTCAGTGCATGCCAGTAAATTTTCAGTCAAGTTCTTACTCAAATACGAGTATGAAGTTCTTGAAACACGTTTTGAATTTTCCATGTTGTATTAAGCAAGCAACTGCCGATACCAGTGGCCACGCGGTGTAGGGCGTAGGCCTTCGGCCGAGCACTTGCTGGGATCATGGGTTCGAATCCCACCGGGAGCATGGATGTATGTCTCTTGTGAGTGTTGTGGGTTGTCATGTAGAGGTCTCTGCGACAGACTGATCACTCGTCGAGAGGAGTGCTACCGACTGTGGTGTGTCTGAGTGTGATCATGGAACTTCAAAAATGAGGAGACCTAAGCCCACATAGGGCTGTTGTGCTACAAACAAACAAAAACTAAGAAAGTAACTAACTACTTCACAAGAAGTTAATAGATCCTGACACAGTCAAGAAATCCCCCGCATTTTGTGAAACAGAAAGGTAATTACCGTGTTCACAAGAGCCCATCACTTCTCCCTAGCCCCTATACTGAGTCACCTGAATCCAGTTCGCACCCTCCAATCCTGTTCCCTTAAAATCCATTTTAATATCATATTTCCAGCTATGCCTAGGCCTTCCAAATGGTCTTTTGCTTCAGGTTTCCCCACCAAAACTCTGTATTCATCTCTTCTGCACCATACGTGCCTCATGCCACCGTGTAAAAAAACTAAAGCAATCCCAGGACAGGCCCTGAGGGTTCCAGGGGATTGACGCTCCTAGATCTGACGACAATCGATGCATGAAGGTGGTAAGGTTGTCAACCCTACGCACCGGCCGTCTTCATCCACAGGAAATATTCCTAGTACTCATTAATATTAGAGACTGAGTCGACCCAGGGCCATAGTGCGCCCGGAGAGATTATGCCAATAAAAAATTCTAACGACATGACATAGAATCGAATCCGTGAACGTCCAGCTTACAGTGCAGTGCCTGAATCAACTACGCCACCGCGCACCACAACGCAACTTGCGATGACTAGTAACTAAGCCCTCGCTGACAGACTCCCTGCAGTAGAATTCTTCTTGAGAATCTGTTAGTTGTTTAACTGGTCGATAAATTCTCCATCCTTTATATAATCAGAAGATTCATTGCCGTATTCGCAGAACCCCGTCATTGAAATCTGTCCTGAACTCCCGTTTTATCTTTTAGTTCTTATAAGAATTTTGCCTTACGTAAGGCTGTGAGAATGTAACAGATATGGCCTGACTGGTACGTAGGTGCGAGCAGCCTCAGTAGTCAGTGCACTTCTGCAGTACTAAGAAAAAGCCTGGCATTATATCTCCTCTCAGCCATACGCCATTCCTAGCGCAGTGCTTAATTAACCCTTTAAAGACGAAGCGTATCTGTTTTATATAAGGACTCAGTGCATACCGAGCTGTAAACACTCTCCATTTCGGTTATAAAAACCAGTCTCTTAATGTTTTATAAGACAAAAGTTGCTGTTTGTTCTGAGATCCGTACAAAACACATAAACGCAATGTGGGCACCCCGTAGAATTTTTTAACCCTTTAAAGACGAAGCGTATCTGTTTTATATAAGGACTCAGTGCGTACCGCGCTGTAAACACTCTCTACTTCGGTTATAAAAACCAGTCTCTTAATGTTTTATAAGGCAAAAGTTGCTGTTTGTTCTGAGATCCGTACAAAACACATAAACGCAATGTGGGCACCACGTAGAATTTTTTAAGTTTAAACCTGGTCGTATATAAAGTTACCGCTAGGCTTTAAAAGGTTAATTATGCAGACAGCACCTTTATTTTTACCGTACAGACAATTAGGTATTATGAAAAAGTCGAATGGAACACACACCAAGTGCAGCAGAACGTGTGTCTTGATAACTTCGAACCGCATCATACCTGGTTCAGGCTACTGCATTGAAGTTAGTTATTAATAGCAACCGGTGTGCTTAGCCGTCAAAAATGACGGATTGGCAAATGAAGGGTAATAACAGATCCCGCCGAGACTGTGTCTACTCGGGAGTTTTATTTTCTGTCAGTGGTGCGTCTAGCTTTAACAGCGGTTTGTCCACTCCGTGACTTGTGTACCCTTACGAGTCCGCGTTTCTACCATAAGCAGTGCATTCCGCCTTCCGCTACTGGCAAGAGAATCCTGACTTTTCTCAGCCATCCAACGTCTTTTTCTTTCTCTGGTTAAAAGTATTCGGTATTCCACCATTTCGTCATCATCTGTTAACTACTGTTGTCAAATAATCATGAAACAAGAAATCGTTTCAGCATTATCTGTGTCAGTGTTCCACTATCAAAGTGTCTGTACTTCATTTATATATATATATATATATATAAATGGCGCCAGTAATAGTGCTGTGATATATATTCTACCTTTACAAACATGCTTGCAGTCATTCTATTGGGTGACCATTAACCAAGAAAAATTTGAACTTCGCGCTTTTTTAAAATTACTTTTTGTCCATTTTCATCGTTCACTCTTAACTTCTTAATCCTCTCTTTTATGCCTTTACTTAAATAGTTAATGTAAAATGTGTACCGCTGCTATCGCTGTGATATTGTGTATCACCCTTTGATTTATATTTTTACTAAGTGTGTCTGGAATAATCATCATATTTATACCCGACATCCTCTCCATAACTTAACAGGCAGTCAGTGGGCGGTAAACAATGGAAAGAAAACAGCGTTGTTTAGATTTTGGTTTGAGTGTTAGACACATAAAGAAATTTTCTTTTATGTGAAAGATGTTACTTTATACCTTCTGGAATACATATACTGTATATACAGTCACTGCGAACTGCTTTGTAAATCTTTAAGAATTTTCTAACTGCAGGGGTTTCCGTTCGAGATTCTCCGTCCCAAGGTGACATCAAAACGTACCCATCTGGCCGCCGGAAGAAACGTAATTAATTACCTGTATTCCTTGTTTTATAAGAAAAAGTAGTCGTATGGTGTAGTTGCCATGTATCTGTCAGTCTGTGTGTGTGTGTGTGTGTGTGTGTGTGTGTGTGTGTGTGTGTGATCCCTAATAACGTTTGGAACAACAGAAACTTTTTCAAGAAATTTGGCATGAACATCATGCCACTGGGAGGCATCCCCACCGAATACAGGCGTGTTCCTTAACTTCCATCACCAGTAATATGATTATGGTATATAACTAAAGTTTTCGTACAACGAAACCGTCATAAGACGTAACAGAGACTGAATTAAAATATAGGTATATCTTTTACTCAGTAGCCCTTATAGAAATTTTCTTGTTAATTAATGAAGACACTAAATTAACCCTACTATACGTGACCGTTGAAGGCCTTTTCACGCAGTGTCACTGACCACATATCGAAACAAACTGAAACTTGAGTTGCACAGCTCCGCAACTTAGCAGTGACGGATGGCAGTAGTACGTATAATGGCATTGTGAGTCATCTGCATTTAAATTAGCTGTCACCTCAATTTTTTGCTGAAACAAACTCCAACACGCACCTGACAAGAGTGATTAATACAGATGTTCTTCCCAAATGAAAACTGATGAAGGGGTTGCAGTGCCTTTGTGTATAGAATATAGGTGGGTAAAATTAGGCCATTGGACATGATTGAAAGGAATCGTGCACCGATATTCAGGTTTTCTCTATACTGTACGTAAAACGTACGGGAATAGAAGTAAGTACATGTAAGTGGACATTCTTAACCGAATGCACTCTTTGCTGTCCGAGGTGTAGGCAGGCTTGTTTACTGCTTCCATATGCTGGTGCAGATGTTTTGTGAAAGGCCAGCGCTGCCTGCTGTAGGCTGATCTAAGTGTCTCAACCGCGATCACAAAGAATAACTGACACTTGCTTAGCTACCACTGAGCTACAGAACTGGACACAATTACAGCGTTACCTTCTGTCTGATGGTCCTAATATTCGTGGGGTCTGTGCTGCGCCCGTGGTTGGAGCCCATCTACCGTGCTGCTCGCGGGCGCAACGGAACCTGGGCCCTCCGAGGGCAACGGAAGAACTACGCTTCCACCTCTCTTGAAATAATGTACTATACAGGCAGAAGGGAACTTACCGTAGCAGGCACACGGAGGCCACTGTAAGATGTCCCGTGGATGGCGGGGACGACGGTGTTCAAGGCTTCTTCCTATTTGCAAGTTGCTGTGTTTTCCTGTGTCATGTCAACCAGACCAAAGCATTCATCGCTAACTAAGGTTCACCAGGGAAGAGAGGCTAGATCATTATGGGCGAATGCGATGGGTAGGAAATGGTTAACAGCACTGGAGAAATGGGATGGGAGTCGATCCACGGGACGTCGTTTGGTGGCCTCAGTATAAGTGTACGCCTGTGCTGTCCATTTCTACAGAACATATATTAACAGCATGGCTGATATTATGACATTTGGGTTTTGGTGAATATTCTTTATTGCGTCGTACCCTGTCGAGAAACAAATATACTAACGATTCGTGGAAAAGTGTTGCTTCATTTTTCTCTTTCTTATTTTCTCATTTTCATCTTTCTCATTTGGTTTTCATTTTCTTTCTTCCCGCGCCATTCTCTTTGTTTCTTTCGGCATTCTTTTTTTCTTTCCTTTTATGTGCGTAACTTTTCTTTTGTTTGTCAGTTTGTTTCTTTTCTTTCGCTACACAGAAATGTAACTCCATTTAGTCTTAAAAGATATGGAATGTTCCTGAAACGAACTTGGAACCCTTCGCTGATAGGAAAGTGGACAGACTGTCATGAAGGTTTGTTATTTCTGTTTCTAAGCGCGGACCGTTAGTGAAGAATGTGCTGGAGCGACAATGGAATGGTCGCAATTGTTTGTAATTCAAACCGCTCGCCCGATCTGAAGGACCCTCAAGTTCGCAGTTCATTGACCGATAGTTCAGTCGTATGATAACATTGCGTGTTCGTAATAAAAAAGAAGCACATCACTGTAGCATGAAAAAAACATAAATAAACCTTATTCCCACGTTCATTTAAAACATATGTATAACACTAACGATAATATTTACTTTGTAAGTTTAGCGAAAAATTCACCATCTGACGCAGTTCAGGTGAATGACCTCCACAGTACAGCTGTCCAAATTATTTCGTATTCCTTATTCCACACAGGTGACTGCAGGCAGTGTAAAAACACGCGGTCTGATACATCTGATAATCAGACCGAAATCTGTAGTCGTACTGTCTTCGATCACTCGTACATAGCGATCATCTCTTCGCTGGTCAGAGCCCTGCTGTGATACGAACCCATGCCCTGTAAATTATGACCGTGGATTTTTAAAAGATATATAACAGGCGAGGGCAAGTCTTATACAGGGGTGCAGTGTGGAAAAGAAGAAGTTACAAGAGGATGGAGAAAATTACATAAATAGGAGATTCATAGTTTAATCATCGCCAGGCATTATTCCAGTGATCAGAGGATGGGATGGGTTGAATATGTAGCACGTATGAAATGTGTAATGCATACAAACTTCCATTCGGAAACTCTTAAAAGAAGAGCTTTGAAATAAGTAGGATAATAATATTAAAGTGGATCTTAAAGCAATAGGGATTGAGGATACAGAGTGGATAGAACTGGCTCGCGGTAGGTTGCGGTGGTGAGCGTTTGGGAACACAGTGAGGAACTTCAGTTTTCCTAACAGGCTGCTTTAGCGGTAACACTCTGACGCTTGTGTTCCGGTGGTGCCAGGTTCGAATCTACGCCGGGACACCTGTTACACTTACTAGGGTTTTCGTGGTCTTCCTCAGATCTCCAGGCAAGTGCTGCAATACTACCTTGTACGGGGTCATGATCTGTCCCTTTCGCATCCCTTCCAATTTAGGATTTTACTAATTATTCCACTATTCGACACCACGCAGCCTGGGCTGCCGGCAACTTGGTGTAATAAAGCACAAAATAAATGGTACATAACAGGCGAGAAATCTTCTAACCACGTGACCGACTCTCAACTTCTCAAGTGTGACGTGTGTGTGTGTGTGTTTGCGCGCGCGCGCGTGTGCGTGCGCGCGTGAGTGTGCATAAAACAGCAGTCCCTTTCCTTTCGGGCTCCGTGCCCCTCGGTTATGAAATATTTCCAGTGTCCCCCTGCGAATAAAAAGGCATTCTTTCACCTATTATCGATATTAGGACGGCCGTGTCCTTTCCATTTCATCACTTGTTCTTAGCGTTCACCTGGACGGACTGAGGACAATTAGGGAACCCCAGTCACAAAAGCACATGCTCGTCCAGGACTCGAAAAGGTTATCTCTCGACGGTGAGTCAGACACGTTACTGTTGTGGGAAAGCGTTCGGCTTTGTTAATGTGCACTAACGCATTAATTTGATAAGATAAATCCTCCCTGTTAGTGTAAGCACCTAGCGATTCTGACGTACTGAGTATGCACTTTTCCTGAACCCTAACCGTTTTTTTAGCATGCTGCTATGTGCTGAGTTTATTAAACTGCGAGTTACTGGTCCTGCACGGAAGTTGCGCGTATGCAGGAATACAGCTGATCCCGCAAATTCCTCTTATGATATCGCTTGCTCGTCTAAGAATTCAATAACAATAATCTTCAGGGAGAATTATCTCTGAAATATTAAAAATGTGTATCTGGAGGCCAACAGTAAGTATAAACGATCACCGTGCAAAACAGACCTCCTACAGAAGCCGATATTTGCCCAGCTGGTTAAGAAATTCACCGTATTTTATGTGACCCGAAGGCCACTACCGCCTTCACAGGAGTCCAGCCACTGGACCTATCCTGAATTCTGAGTGAACTAGCATTACCCTGCAGAAAAATGTGAATTGAACAGTTCATTTTACGCGATCTCAGTAAAGGTGCTTCAATCGAGCGTTGAGTTTTTCCCGAGTGTGGTAGGAACTCTCTGTACGGGTTTTCCCCCTTTCTTAGCAGAAGCCCTATTTTTTAGTATCTTCGAGCGTGACTGGAATTGCCTGTGTGGATTTATACCTGGTGCTGAATTTTTCTCCGAGTGTGTTACGAATTGCGTAACATATGCCTAATGCTATAGAAATAAATTTTGTTTCGAACCCAGAAATGTAGCAGCAACAGTAACAACTCCTAGAGTTTTCTCTCACGAAACGAACAACTTGCAGCAGCAGTGGCGCTAGTTTGAATTTTCCACGAGCAGTGTCCGATGCTGCAGTTTTGTTTGTTTGGTACACTGCCTGAATTTCGAAGTATTTACACCAAATGCCTATTATTATTATTATTATTATTATTATTATTATTACATTATCTCCTTTATGCAGGGTATTCATACTTATATACCTGAAACAAATCATGTTTCTAGGGTATATAGTTTTGCAGCTATTCCGCATTTCCCATTTTTGCTACAGGTAATGTTACTTCCCATGTTAAATGTTTTGTATTATTATTATTATTATTATTATTATTATTATTATTACTTTGCGTGGTATAGAACATGGCAGACGGGATGTGACTTATATTATCAGTTCCTGCACAGAGAAAGTGCGGCTGATTTGTATTTGTCGCGTCTCTTATTAGCGGCGCTGTAATGGTTGTTGCTTTGGTGGTTCCCTGAACAATTGGTTTTTCTCGTGTTATAACAACGGCTCTGATTTGGGTTTTCTTGGAAGATGGACTTTTCTCATAGCCTAGCAATGGTTCTAGTTTTGGGTTCTCCCTCGTGAGTTTCTCTGTCATCCTAGCAACGGCTGTAGTCTGGGTCTTTACCAACAGATGTTCGAAGTTTGAGATTCGCTGTTTGGACACACTGTGCCTGACCAATCCGAAACCCTTGAGAATCGGACCTATGTTTATGTGACATTTCTGGGCTTAGGAAGAAGCTCCTGCAGTTAATATACTAAGCTGTGAAATATCTTGTGTAAACCGAGCTCCAGACAGCTTTGCCAAATAAACCAGAAATAAATAGAAGTAACATAAAATGTATTTGGGTAAGTATGTTATGATCTATTCTTACGCCAAATTTACATGCCCAGCTGCAACAGTCCATTAGTTACCACATCACGCGGTCGTGCCATTTGACCTTTGGATGCAGCTGTGAAAGTAGAACTCCCCCCAGTCTGCTGCTGTGATTGAAACACGTTTCGGAGCAAGTAGTCTGTATGTACCCTGTAGGGCTGCATGTAGAACCCGCATTAACGTCGAAAGACTGCATTTCGCCCGAATAGTGATTCATATGATTCTGACAATAAACGATTACTTCCATAAACAATATTAACTGCTTGATCTTTGTAGAGTAGAGGCGCTGTGTTGACCGGGGGCTAGGAAACGAATTCTTCGTTGTTTGTTATTTAGACGACTTTCGTGCTTCGAAGTGTCACAAGGAAAACCCAGATTCATGTCGCATTTTCAGTTGCAACAAGAGTCAACTGTCGCTTTTTACTATGGTATTCCTCTCTCAGTGATCTCTGACTGAAGTAAAACTTGCCAAGTAAAGCTCACTGTATTTAAAATAAGAAGAACGGGTATAGCTAAATGCACACTTCGGGTGTCGTTAAAAAAGTCCGTTTTGTTTATACATTATGTGTTGTCAGCGGAGCGGACAGAAGCTGCGTGACAGAGCGATAACAGGAAATTTGACAAAGCTTTTTGTGGGGCACACTGCCCTTTCAGTGCCGGTATACAAATGCCCTGTACTTGTGAAAAATGACATGCAGTGTTTTATTTAAAAATTGGAGGTAAATTATTACCTTCGCTGCTGTCATCTTTAGGTCCAGTCAGGTCAACAATCCAGAACAGATATGCAGGAATGTGATAACTTCTACCGTCACCATACAGGAAAATCCAATCAATGTTGGCAATGTCAGTGTCCGTGCTCATTGTTATCGTAACATTGTGATTTTTTCGAAATAGTTGAGTTTTTACAATTATAATGTGACACATTCCATGACCATAATATCAATACCCACAAAAGCACAGGGCACGTAATACGGATTATATAAAATTTATACTTTTAGTTTATGAATACCTAAGATAATTTTCCCTGAAATGAAAATTCAGCGAAGTACCTCAACAATGTGTATGGGGGTTTTATAACGCAAAAACTAAACACATTTTACTATAATTGCTACTGTATTGAGTGGTATCTATATATCGCGTTTGTTTACAGCTCTTAGAATTTCTTAAAATATGCACGTAAAAGTTAATATATGCCCTTATATAAATTAACTTAAAGTGAATTAAAATTATACGAATGGTAATAACTATTTGTATAGCAAGAGTGATGTATATCAAGTTTAATTCTCAAATTACGTACATTAAAGTGTATTTATACTTCCAAGCATCGTGGCCCCTTAAACCAGTCAAATTAAAACGGATAACAAATTGCGTATGTAAAGTGGGACAATTCATTGAGCACCCGAAAATGCTGCAGGGCCACAGAACGGACCTGAAGGCCCACACCTAAGCGATGTTGATCATCATCGTGTTGCTTGTGATAATTATGATGATAAAACGTGGTCACGATGATAAAACAAGGTCAAAGCTTTCGGCAAAATGTACTGCAGGTTTAATATGCCAAATTTTATCCAAAGCGATTCTGTAGTTATGGACTGACGGATATGATACAATTGACAGTCTGGCTGTTTTGCCAATATATTGTTATCAGTCATCAAGAAGTTTAACACTTGTGACTGTTATCTGAAAGCTGCCGGGATAGGAGTGCTGGTTTTTCGCGTCGCATTTTGATCGCCGCTAATTTAGGGAGCGCATATATCAATTTAATCTTGGATTGACTGATTGCATTTTTTGTAGCTGATGATGCTGCTGCAGAGTAGTCAGTTTGCGACAGCTACCTCATATCTGCAAGCCGCACTATTACAATATACATCCACAAGTGACGTCACTTAGAGGACAAGTCACCATGGGCTCCAGGGTCATCAGACGCTGCTGAGTTGAACAAACATTTGCTTCCTCTGCTTACTCACACGAAAGCTGACAGTCAGTAGGCACTACAGAGCCTAATTTAACTTCGTTGTGCAGTTCCAAGATGTGACCTGTGCCAAAAATACTAGGTAAACCTTACAACATGAAATAGCATAAAACATGTATTACTGCAGGCGTGTAATTATAAATCCATGTGTTGCGTTGTGAGCTGGCTGTGCTGACATCTTGAAAAGATGGGTAGTTATTTTTTCTGAAGCTAATACTACTGTTTCATTTTAAATATTATGGAACTGTAGAGGTCTAAGTTAAAACTCTTGGAACACCAAACTACACCAGTTTGGACTTTCGATTAGCATGTAATTTTGCATACAGATGCTTCCAGTTCGATTCAACAGTCCCCAGTTATGTAGAAGAAGAAGTAATGAATGAAAGAAAGAAAGAAAGAAAGAAAGAAAGAAAGAAAGAAAGAACAAAAATGTGAAATTAATACAGCAGCCAACATGTTTATATAACAAAATGCAATCCAAGACAAGTATTAAATTTCTATATATCTCGGCACAGGGGTGCCATCATCAGGGTATTTAATACTTTTCTTGAATTGTATTTTATTAAGTGCATATGTTGGTTGATGTATTAATTGTGGGGATATGCACGGTATGAATAACGTAAAAATTAAAAAATATGAAAGTCTGAAAGGAATGGAAACAAAATGGAGGTGCAGAATGTTACTAAAGCCTTGTTCTCTGAATTGCTTTTAACCAAGAATCTGGAATCAGCTCTGGGAGGCATTGTTAGAACAAGTTACAAAATTGCTTTAGAAGTATTTGGCCCCCAGAAATAAATTAGCACCGTGCTAACCATCTGCGTATACACAGACGATTGTACGTCGGGGACATTGAATTATTAGAGTGCCATATGGCTGTGTATTCACACCAGTCTCACAAGGAACTGTTTACACCTCACATTTACTTCTACTACATGGTCTACAAGATATCAAGATGCAACTATTTGCAATTTTAGACGTTGTTTTATACACAAATACTTGATGTACAGTACTTCCTGATGATGATTCTGTAGGGGCTGCAACATGTTAAGAGTTAGGTATGATAACAAACGAACAATTGCACATAAGTGTATGAATATATGTTATACATGTGTGTATGTATAACATATATTCATACACTTATGTGCATTTGTTGGTTTTGTTATAATATCTAATTGCTTAAAACATGGTTATGGATAATTTATAATTGAGGTTAGAGGTTCTTATTTTAATATAAATAAGAGTAAAAAGAGATTACGGAAAAGTCATCATGAAAGGATTAAATAATTGACAGAAGCGGTCTCACAAATGTATTTTACTTAATTTTTACTTGCCTCTTTTTCTTGTTCTTATATGGCAATATAGTTCATGCGACGGCCGAGGGCCTACCGTTTTCCGGGTTTGTGTGTCTTTCTTCTAGACATTTGGTAGGAGTCCTTGGACCAACGCTCGGTCCCTCGTAAGGCCCCTACGGACAAGAATAACATGGATATAAGCATTCCTTCCCCCTATAGGTTTCGAACCCACGGTGCCATTGTCCGAGCGTTAGAGGACAGTAGTGTTATACGACTTGCACCGCGCCATCCCTGTGATCGGCGGTGCTTGTCTGAAAACTCCAGTTCTCTGAGCGCTGTGATCTCTAACACAATCACGTTCTCTTTGGGCTAGAGACCGGGCTTCGATTCCCGGCAGGAAGAGCGTTTTTTTCCCTCTCGCCGTTACCCCCGGACCGTCTCTGGGGCCCATCCAGTCTCTTGTCCAATGTGTATGGGTGGTTCTCTCCCCTGCGTGAACTGGCAGAGATGCGAATCTGACCACTAATCACTGTCTAGTGTCCGAGATTAAAAATCTCCATTCCTTCATGCACCTTCATGGACGTGTGCTTAATTAAGCATAAGGACAACTTTACATTATTATTATTATTATTATTATTATTATTATTATTATTATTATTATTATGTGCCGGGTAGTTTTGCTGCATCGTGTAACACAGCCGCCCGAAAATGGGTAGCTGAGCCGTGCCGAGCCGGTCGCATCATCATAATCCCAGGGTGGGGAGGGGAATGTCCCTTGTTATTTCCTGGCATGCGCACAAACATATTCTCCCATCCACTTACTCCGTGTATGACACACCGGCCTCTCGGCTCAGATGAGTTTGAACTTTGCCGCCATTCTGAATTTACATGTCGCGGAAGGATACGTCTGAAAATCGAGCGAATGGTAACAATACGTAAGATTAACTGGAATAAAATCGCTTTCAGCATTCCGTGTGTTTGAGAGGTCCGCTTGTTTCTGCCTGACATACGACTTTAACTCTTTTTCCGTTGAATGTCTACGTTGTAATGCTCACAATTAGAGTTTGATTCAGTAGTAGGACTATTTTTACACAAGGAGTGGGGAGGGTTGGCGTAGTAAAAGACTCTTTTCTCCCCCCTCCGTACAACTCCAGCGCATTCGAGAAATAGTCTATAGTAGACGAGAGAGGTCAACGACTCCTCGGAACGAAACCAAACGCAAACGATTGCACATGGTGGAACCCTGCATTCACCAATTCGACGGCTGACGTGATCAAGGACATATTTTTACATTTCAGAGTTTCAGTGACTTGAGCAAGTCCAGCACTGCCGATTTGAACCATTTTCAGCGCGGACTCATTTCTTTCAGAAAGTTATGTTTAGTATGTGTATTTATGCTATTTGGAGTAATACAGTCATTCTGGATTATCGGTGTGCTAAATTCGTTCTGTTCAACGAAACATCGTACTTCAAAGGATTATACTGTTAGGCGAAAAGGAACCCAATTCAATTGTCACTTTTCCCATAACGGTTGTGCCACTTTTGGGTTTCGCGCGTGGATGAGTTCTGTGACGAAAAAGGGAGCATAGAAAGTGCAAAAAGTGAAACCGTTCTTATGCTTCTACTCGGCGAAACAGTGAAAATACAATTTTTCATTCAAGTGAACGTGAAATTAAGCTGTACTGTCACATGGTTCGGTGATTGCTGGCGAGACTGTTGCGGAGTGCGTGGATATGATGAGCCCTGAACCAGGAATTACCTCTACTTTCTTGCAGTGCAGTTGTCATTGACAGGATTTAAAAATGTGAGTACAACGTAAAACCGTTACTGGTGCTAATTATATTAGAATAATATATAATTTATTTTGAGGGTTGATAATGACATTTTTCTTGTTAAATCATTCTTTAAAATTGTGTGTTAGAGTCCATAGTTAAAAGTATTACTTTTACGCTTTTAATTTGTAATCTTCTTGCATTTGTCACTACACTTAGCTTTTTATGGCCGAAATGCAGTTTTCTGTTGTTCCAAATTGCAACATTTTTTCAGTCTGTTAACAGTGTTACAGTGCATGGAAACAAGTTTTGTCATTGTGCGCAACCTAAGGCCAGGTGTTAAAGGGTCAGATGTTCAAAGAATAGCGAAAATAGGTTAGGAAGGCACTGCGTTGTTCCGTTCTTAGCAAGTCTCCTATTGGCTATGCGGTCTGTACAGTTATGTAGGTTAATGGCAATGAAGTAGCGGACCTAAGGAGGGGGAGAGGAATACAAGGGTCCCGTTAGGTGGGCAGAGGGATCACCAGTCTTGTCACTTTTTTTTTATCCTCGTAGATGCGTTCCATTATAAGGTCATAGACTCTTCTGGCCCCTGTTTACAGACCGCAGTACCTGGAGACAAAATTTTATGCGCAGTGCACTAAGCTACAAGGGTACGGTTCCCTTATATTTCATGCAAATTATCTCCCGGCTCTGCAATTTGTTGCCTCACCCATAGGCCATGAAGCATCAATGGGGAGCGCAGATCTTGATTGATGCTCAAATGTTCGCCATCCAAATTCATGCGTGAAATACCTCCTTTAATTCGGTTGGTTTTCATGTGTGAAATACCTCCTGTAATTCGGTTGGTTTTCATGTGTGAAATTAAAGCCAAGAATTACATATATGTATGTACATATACGTATATATATGTGTATATATGAGTGAACACAGAGCGCGTTCATTTCCTGGCGCGGGTATTGTAACCACCAACGACAATAGTAGCATCTTTACAAATTTAAGCATTTACTGTTTCCTTAAGATGGAAGTTCACTTAAACGTACATATGAACTTGCCAGTAGCGTAGATTTTCATCACAGTACTTAAAATTGCAGTCCAGAAAGGCACAGGGGTCAGTGACCCATGAAAATTCGTTACTGAATATCATGACTGTTATAATGAAACACGTCATACATGTACGTGTACATGAAGCTTTGTGAAGTCAGTTTGGCTGATGTCTACTTTATGTAGCACTAGGTTTAACATCCGCAAACTCTACATTCTGTCCACACCACGTATTTATGTGTTTTGTATGTGTCCCAGAATTTCCCTACGCAACATTAAATGACTGGTTTTTATAACCGAGTTGCAGTGTGTTTACTGAGCGGAACGGATTGAAACTTTAAAAATAACACAGGCTAATCTTAGTCTTTAAAGGGTTAAATCATTACTTGAGTCTTTTATCTTCACGTGAGTATTGACGTATTTTACGTCAGTTCTTAGGACTGCATTGAAATACCGAGAATCGTAGAAAACACAGCAAGCATTCTTGAAAAGTTGGAGGTAATTTTATTTCCGTTGTGTAAATTGAATAGTTCTAAAGATTTTTGCCTTAAGTAACCGAAGTACAAATTCGGTAGAGTAGGATATACACGTGATTTAGATGTACAGACAGGGGAGGTGGAAAACGTTTGAGCTTCAGCAAAACCACCACACTTTCTCCAGTATAAACACCGACGCAAGTGTGGCACATCTGCCTTTTCGCTAAGTGAGACAACCGCTACCATGTCCCTATGCTCACTTGTATAGTACTTCACTGTACTCCACATATTTTTTTTTCCAGAGCTGTACTCTACTTAAAGTTTTCGGCGTTGTAACATATTTTAAGTTGAATTTGCTACACTTATTTTTATTGAACATCATTTATATAAATGATACTGACCTAGCGAGGTAAAGGAACTTTGATAGAAGAAACAAATAATATGCTGTGGGGGATGGGTGGGGGCGCTTTTCCCGTGTCTGATATTTAAAGGGAAATCTCACCCTCTGCCCGCCAATCGCCCATAGGCTCCGCCGCCAATGCATGTAGACATTCTGAATGAAAATAACTTTTTTTATGTAGGGTGCAATATCCAGCATTTTGCGTTGCAGTGATAGATGTGCTTTCCTATTTCTTGGCACATCAAACAATTAAAATAAGCCAGGGTTACCCCCATGAACGCCACGCAACCTCTATTTTTTAAACTAATCTGTCAACATCAACTTGAATTGTTTGTGTGAAGCTGATAGTCGCTCAGCTGGTCAAGAAATTCACCGAATTTATGAAACCAAGAAGTGAATTATTGTATACGTGAACCCCCAAACTTAGCCTGTGCCATCTGAGTCCATTCCAGATCCTATATCCTGAAGATTTATCTTCCCATCCGCCTCAAACCTCTCAAGTTTTCTCCCTCAATCAACTCTTGTGAACAAAGCTTTCTAAGCAATTTTTATCTGTTCTATGCATGGTATCCGCTATACGCAAATTGATTTGTTCACTGTACTAATATTTGACGAAGAGTAGAAATTACGAAGTTGCCGATTATGCAGTTCTTCCGTCCGTTGCTTTCCTTTTATTCTCTTACACATGTTTAAAAAGCGAATAAAACAATCTGGATTTTCTAGTTTTGGAATCTAGCGCAAAGAGAAAAGAAAACATTTTATTTGTTCTGTATCAAAATAGAAGGACGCCGTTTATTGGTTTTTGCTTCTTAATCAGAAGAGATACGAAACTGTAAAATGAACAACGTCTGAGATTGGCTTAAGAGGCACTGTATTAGTACTTAATGTTCTTTATTGTTCTGCTGCATTTCTTCCGCATAAAAAGGACTGTAGTTAATTTCTGCTTTTATATGGGTGTTACGGAGAACCAAAGATGTTCTCCCCACGCTTAAAATTGTATCTGTCTTACAAATGCAGGGAAAGTTGGTTACCTGTTCTGGGCGTAGGCGGTCTGATTCTCAGTTCATATCGTGACCTACCCGACTTAATATCGGCTTTGGAACTTTAGATGGTTACTTTGGATGACTCTTACAGAAGATTTGCCAAATTATGAGATGTGATATGGCTGTTCGGGCTATCTTAAATATTTGACATATTCCTATCTCTCTGATAAACCAGGGCCTCCAATTCAGCCGCCAAAGTCCAACGGAACACGTCCATGACCACTGGATATGTTTGAAGTTCATAATATTAAGGACATCGAAGCAATTTTTTGTTATTTGCAGTATTACGCTCTGTCAAGGGTAAATTAAATACAGCAGCGTATGGGCTGTTACTTCCCGCTACACAAATGCGTCCTTCTCATTTTCTGTTTTCTTACATTGGGTTCTTGCGGTAATTACAGTGTATTTGTCCTGTTAGAAAGTTCTTTCAGTCGATAATTTGGACTTTCCTAATAACAGACAAACTTCGTAAAGTTTGGTTGGTGAATTTTCCCCATTAATGCATTAAAAAATTAATATTTCTTTTCTATGTGCGTAATGTACTTCTGTTATTACGCAAAAACCCAAGATTTTCAAATATTTTGCTATTCGTGAGGACTTTGAAGCGGCCGTTTATTACAGTTATTATTCATCACAATATAATTCATTATATGCTTATCTTAATGCCTTATTATTTATACGTTTAAGTTATGTATCCGCTCAGATCCTAATTATTTTTGTATGCTAATGGTACCTTAATTTTCCTTAAAGAATTTTCCGTAATCGATCCAATTTTAAGGAACACGTCTCTTTGTAAAACAAGCAGTTGGTGTGACGTTCGTCTCTGTCAGTCTGTCGGCCGTCTGTTCGCTAAATTTAAAGACCTTCCTGGTCGTGCCACTTGAAATCCAAGGTGTATGCGGTCACTTTAGTTGATGCCAAAAATTTTTTACAGACATGCAGCTTTATACGTTGTGAGTTGACGTGAACTCGCGACGTGTTTGTTAACGTCAAAATCTTGTCCTAAACTGGGGACGTGAGAAACCACGGCTGCTGTTAACGCCAGACTCTAAGTAGACCTACATACAAAATTAGTCGGAAAATCTTAAGGATAGCTACATCATGGTTGACCTAGGATGAATGGGAAGATAATAAAATTATCCTGACTCGTAGAAGTTGGATGTGACGATATTAACTGCATTTTGTTAAACATTACTTCCCTGTAACCAGCGAGTGTGGAACCATTCGTGTGGAGGCCACCACCTTTTCTAGCGTGTGCACATAAATATGAAAATGACGGATACATAAAACCAAGTAGCGTGGTCAGCAAAATTTGACACAAGGAGAAGACGCCAGGTACACGATATCCGTGATCAACAAAATCGCATATTGCAAGAGAGTGCTCTACTTTGCCTGCAAAATACATAACCACTAAAGTCATAGACTATTTTAAACCCCCGATAATATTCAAGTGCTGAACGTATTTAAGTGGGATCCAAAGTAGTCACCAGTGCCACCCGCACAATGTCCAATAGAGAGCTATATAGTAAACTTACGCCGGGCAGAACGTCACAGGTTTCAGTTACTGACAGCGTCATTTTTCTATGTACTTGTCATATCGAGACTGATTGTGGGGCCCAATTGGAAAGACGGAGAGTAACAATATGGCGGTTCTGTTATTGAAGACGGCGAAGACCAAATATTTGCCGATTTGGGAGATAAAAGGAAGGCGGCCTAGGCTACAGGCCGTACATGACAACCCGCCAACTCGCCAACTGCCAATGCCGAAATCGCGGCATATGTATGTTACTTAAATTATAAGTTGAGGACATTTCCTCTTACCTTTCCACTTTAAGCAAGAAATGCGACGTAATAATTTAGTATGCAGTTTTGAGTGTTTGAGCATAGGGTCTTTGGGGAGTATACTTACTGTCAAAAGAACACAAACTGAGTTTTGCGTGGAGAAGACTGCGTAATGAGGAGATGCGTAAATGTTACTAGGCGATGAAATGAAAGAGTGTAAGATGGGCAGAATTCATAGCACACGTAGAGGAAATAAAATATATTAGTCGGACAGCTTAAAATGAAAATAACGCCTGATAATTTTGCTGCAAATATATGGTAAGGTAATGTACTGTCGTAGGTATGATGAACGCGTTTCAGGGGTCTGGGAGGTGGTTCGCTGCAGTCGACGGGCGCAGGGTAGAATCCAGTAGTTGGCTCTTGTGAACACTGTAATTAACCTCGGAGTTCGATTAAAGTGCTGGAAGTTTCTTTACTCGTCAAGCTATTATCAGCTTCCCAAGAAGACCGCGGTTTATGGGCTACAGACTGTTTTAGTCACATTACGTAGATAATTTGAGACTTTAAGAAGCGAAAAGTAAGCTGCACAAAAGTTGCAGTGAGCTGCCGAAGTGTCGGCATTGTAGCAAACAGCTCTGTTTTTGCAGTTTTGGCTTTAGATCCTGCAACCAAGAGTCCGGGCCACTTCTCATTTTTGTCACTGATGTTTCCCGTCTTCGTGTGGGACGGTTGTGATATGCAGCCTACTTCACGAGTACATAGGTCATCTGATACAGTAGAACTAGCGGCTGTATGATGTGTAAAAGTGTTTTGGAAAGTGGCCCAGGGTCGGTCTACCAGCAACGAGGGCTCAGGGCCTTGCCCTCTCGAGGTGGTTGGGTGTTTACTCATGGCCCCTATTCTCTGTGGCTGGTTTCCAGATTGGCATCTCCTCTTTCATATAACAAGATTGCCTTCTACGTAATATTGCGACTAATTCGCAGAGAACATTCCGAAAACGCTGGCTGTCAGAGAGATGCTTAGTAGCGTCGAAATGAAAACCACTTGGGTACACCAACCAGCTGGAATGTATGTACGTGTGTATGTATGTCTGTATTTATATACGTACGTACGTGTATGTATGTATGTATGTATGTATGTATGTATGTATGTATGTATGTATGTATGTATGTATGTATGTATGAATGTGTGTGTATGCATGTAATGTAAGTGTATATGTATGTATGTACGTATGTATGTATGCATGTATGTACGTGTGGGTGCGTATGTATGTGTGTATGTATGTACGTGTGTATGTATGTATGTATGTATTATGTAATGTATGTATGTATGTAATGTAAGTATATATATATATGTATGTACGTACGTATGTATGTATGTATGTATGTACGTACGTATGTGTGTGTGTGTATTACGTATGTATGTATTATGTAATGTATGTATGTATGTAATGTAAGTATATATTATGTATGTACGTAGTATGTGTGTGTGTGTGTATGTATGTATGTAATGTAGGCATATGTATCTGCCTGTGCATATTCCTCTTACCTGTGGTTTAGGTTCAGTCACTGAAAATAGTTCACGGACAAAGACGATGTGTAGCCCAACAATAAAGCGGTAAAATCGTCCTTGTGCTTGCAGCACTATGCCACGAATTTGTGTGGGGGAATGGAGGCATAAACCCATGCATTCTTAACCTCTGCACTAGCTGGAGTAAGTGCTCATTTCATGCTTCAGACCTTTAGGACCAGCTGTCAGCCATGAGTTCGGGTAGGACGAGGACCAATGCGGGCGCGGAGCTGGAAAGAAAAGTGCTGTGTGTCTGTTCCTCTAATTGAACTCGATCGCATAGCCGTAATCCGTCACTGTGCTGGCCGGGATGTTCCAGACCAGCCTTGTCATGAATGATTACTGGACGTAAATTCATTCCGAATTCTTGATATATACGGGTGCCATCTGATGACAGTAGGGTAGGTGTCATCGGGTCGTGTTCATACACATCTTGATCATATTGGGCATGTTAACGTGTGCTGTCGTAGCTGATCAATCAATTCCCAACCTTTTGCCAAACCCGAAGACTGATAGCCGCCTATATATTTATATAAGCCTGCCGCTGGGCCCCATGCTGCGGCAGTTTACTCGAACCCACATTCTCACGGATATTTCTCGAATTTTTATTTCAGTAACATTCTCTCATTTCCCTGGTTTTCTCGTTGGTCTTTATAAACACGTTACTCTGGACGTTGCATGTTGACTGAGGTGTACATAGTACTAAGGCGTTCCGTAAGTTGGCTCTTCTTCTGCTATCAGGTAAAATCTGTATTATAAAGCGTATTCTGTTGGGTCCATTACATCCAGCTGATCTCTACACCTGCGTGCTTATTAAGGTTTCGTGTCTAATATTTTATATGTATTTATTATCTCCTCAAGCGTGCAGTATTTTCTGTTTGATTTAATCGCCGGGTTAAGGGTGTGTAGAACTCGTAGATAGAAGAACCATAAGCATAACTTGGTTAATAAGATTTGGAGGGGGGGGGGGCAGAACTGACCACGGGTATTAGGAACTTTATTGTACAAAGGATTCAAATTTGAAATAGGGGAAAATTGGTCCCATATAACGCAAGTTTCTCGTTTTCCTTTTCTTTTTGGTCTATTTTATATTTGCCATTATTCAATTCAGTAACCAAAAACTTCCCAGGTTAAAAAAATATTGGGCGGATATTTGCCCTTTTTGTACCCCCCCCTCAATTTACGCCTATGGAGTGAACAATGGAAATTAATAAAGAATCAAGAGGAAGGGGACGAACTGAAGAAGAGAGGGGGTGGATAATGTACCGTTTTGGGGTATGAATACCGTTGACATACTGGAAAGGTGGGGTGGAGGAACGGAGGAAACCCTAGGAAAATGCTTGTGTAGAAGGAAGGGAAGTGTTGGGGTTATTGTCGGACTGTCTGAATGGGGGTTGGGGAAAGAAAGCTTATAATCAGCGAAGTATGTGATAAAATAAATCAGAGACTTAAGTCAGGTAAATGTGGAAGAGAACGAGGGTAAAGGCGCGGCAAGGTAGTGAGTGAGACGCCTCGGAATTCATATCTGTATTAATAGAATGTAGTAATTCCGTACTGAAGCCCGTTACAACTTTTGCAGTGCGCTTTTTATTGTCGATTTCCCACCGTTGCAGCCGTGAGAAGGGGATATCGGAAGTTCTTGTTCCCTGTTGTAGGAAGTGAAGGAAGGGGTACGCCGACCCCTGTGCGCATGCTGCTATCACTGACCTACATCCCAGCCAGCCGGCCGCGCAGAGGTTGATGACCGCTCGTCACCGGCGTGTTGCGTGGTACAGTTCTCAGGAAACACAAAGAACAGAGCTAGATACATATCCGCTGAAAATTAAAACGATGGAAAGAATTATAGTTAACAGTGTCTCAATACAGATATTTTGCTCAGTGATCCAGCTTATAAGCAGTAGGGCCAGTTAAAACTTACACATCTTCTAAAGCCATCGCCAGCTTGGGATGAAATACGTGACTTCCATTTGGTCTAAGTAATCGGATGACACATTCACTTATTTTAAGACCATGCACTTTTAAGGGAGGCGGGATAGGGCAGCAGGTACGGTGACTAGGCCAGGTGCTTGACGATTGAGGAATCGTGGTTCGATTGCCGGCAGAAGCAAAATATTTTTTTCTTTGAAACTTCCAGCCCGGCTACTTCCAGCAGTTTCATTGCTCTGTAGTGTACTGTTAGCAGTGTTATTCTACTATAGTATGATATTAAAAGTCTCGTCCTGCTATATTATACGGTTAGGAGTGTAAGTCCACTGCTGTGATCTTTAAAATCTTCCGTATTCATTGTATTCATCCCTCTTTAATAATGATTACCCTTTTACACTTCTGGTCTCAGTTCTTAGTTATGCCACTTGCTCCTTGGAGCTGCGTCCTTACTGAGAAGTTAATAGCCCCTCAGCTAGTCAAGTGACATAGGAACTCAATTCACGCCCTCACACTGTCTTTAGGATTAATGTTAATTTGTTATATAGTTTGCCTTTGTGTCTTCCAAGCGGCTCTTATCCTCAATTTTTCGGTCCATATTTTATAGTCATTTCATATCACTCCCATTTGTGCTACATGTTCTGCTCATCTGATCCTCCATTTGGTTGACCTAATACCATTTGTCGAAGAGTGAAAATTATGAACTTCACTTCATTTTTATGCACTTTCTTCCACCCGTATTGCTTCCTGTCTCAGTACCGTTCCAAACATTCTGAAGGTGAAAATTTCTGTCCCTTGCAGTTCTGTTTTAGGCAGGCTTCACTCGATGTGTATCAAAATGGACACAGATTTCAGCCCCTCTGAGTTTTCCGCGATCTGTTTAGATTTTTGGCAGTTGAACGGCACTTACCGGTGGCAAATTCCAATTTTCTCAGCTATGTTGACTGTTGCGCTAATTAAACTTAATGTTTGCACTGTTTCTTTACATTTTTGTTAGCATGGCGCATCGACGACTGCGGACGGTGCACAACCTCCAGACATGGAGAGTAAAATCTGATATATTTATCTCTTTGCCTAATAAGGCACGATATCTTCAACACGTAGCGGGAACGGAGGTAGGACTATATCTCAGCGCAGTTTTAGTTATGGTGTTGGAGTGAGGTGAGCAGTCAGTGTCACATTCCGACCGCTTTGCCGCAGGAAGATGGGGTGATGGGTCTCAGAGGCCTAGTCGATGTGAAGAAGAGAAAAGGCTGTGTTCCTGTTTGGAATGGAACCGGGATTCCTCGGTTGTCCACCCTGTAGCCTACTCGCTGTTCTGACAGCTAACAAATTGCGGTCCTCCAATTTAGAGTTTGGGCGGGTTTCTAAGAAACGGCGTCTGTGGAAGACGCGGCGTATCATACGGGCTTTGCATCTGGAGGGATTACTTTTGCGCGACTGAAAAACAGGAGAGAGCGGGAATTGGATTTATATGGCTCAGGATAGATTCAGTGGCTGATACAAACGCGGTACTAAATCTCCACGATGGACGCCATTTTTAGAGACCAGGGTCACACTTTGTTGAAGATGAAAATTTTTTTGCTGTAAGGGTTCACGTCTTTAATACAGTAAGCAGTTCGCTACGTTAGTTATACTTAAGTCCCTTATTTCTATAGCTTCTTACGACCAATGACCTGAGAGCAATCAAATATCCAGTCAGCAAGGCCAGCGCACATTGCTCTGTCAGGTAGGAATTTGCAGATATATTTGTTTATTGACCTTTCTTACTTACCTTCATCTGTTGCTTTATTTGGGCTTGCCTTTGCCATACGGGAAGAATTTCGGTGGGGAATAGGAATAAAATTCCGAAGAGAATATTGGGACCTAAGGCGGCGGAAGTGGCAGGAATGTGGACAACATTGCATCTTGAAGGGGATCGTAATTTTACTTCACCAAATGTTAGTGCTGTTTATTGATGACATTACTGGGGGTAACAGGGACGGGTGCTATACCTTGCATGCATGAGGGAGGTGAGAAATGTGTAGAGAATATCAGTCGGAAACTCAGAAAGGAAGAGACGCTTAGATGACTCAATCTTAGTTGTTACAATAATATTGAACCATTTCTTAGATAAATTTAGTGTGAAGGAATGAGCTGAATACAATTAATTCAGAACAAGGTCCAGTGGCGGGTTGTTGTGAATATGTTAGTGAAGCCTTTGGTTGGGCAAAAGGTAGGGAATTTCTTGATCAGCTGAGTGACTATCAGCTTCTGAAGGACGCATCTTCGCAGCGTTCAAGACCGTCTTCTGCGTCACCCAAGCATAAAGGCAAGACGTGCCTGCGTCACTCTGGTTCTGAGCACGGCTGCCTTCTGGCCGTTTCCTTCACGATCTTTGTGTTGCCGCCAAACAACGTTGTTCTTGTATTGCAGAGAGTTGGATTTTAACAGTCCTTTTAGAGTACATAAGAAGCTGGTTTTCAAGAACTGCCTGATGATTCAGTAGTTCAAGAGTCTGACATACTGATTAGAATTTGATTGTACCTAATATTACCTTAATTTATGGGTACAATTTCTGTTATGTTTAATGCAAATTTTTTGTTTTTATCGCTGACAGTATGATGGCTAAATCTTTGCTGGTACAAAATAATGTAAGGGCTTTGAACAGCAAATAAGAAAGTATATTTTCAGTACATTTCTGAGAAAATTCCATCTTCTTATTATATAGTATTATTCAAATTCGTCTCAGTGTTGATCCCCACTTATGTTTTGCAATTTCAAGATAGTTTCCACCGACAGTAACTTAAGCCTGCGTGTTTGTGTGTGAGTTTATCTTCCCATCCAATTCTATAGCCCATCACCATAAGCGTAACCTGCCTAATAACACTGGGGGAGGGACTGACCGTGGGTGTTAGGAATTTTATTTTACAAAGGTGTCAAATTTGAAAGAGGGGAAATTTGGTCCCATAAAACTCAAATTTTTCATTTTCTTTTTTCCTGCCTATTTTTTATTTGCCATTATTCAATTCAGTAACGAAATAAACTATTCGTAGGTTGAAAAAATATTTGGGGGGGGGGCATTTGCCCCACCCCCTAATTTACGCCTATGCCCATTGCAACCTCCTGTATTCTAATACATAGAGCAGTACATTAGGCCTGCTTCAGTTCGCTGACCCCTAGAACAAGGCTGAATATTTACATTCGCAATTATAATTCATGTACAGAGCACTATATTTAAACATGTAGATACGAAAACATTTGCTCTTTTATACAGATCTGAATATTAAATATTTCATAATATCGCCGTCCTGCAGTCTCGCTTGGAACTTTCTTTCACTCACTTTCTAACATTCCAGCTTTGACTGTCTCTATGTGCAGGATAACTGGAAAATTAATTTTTATAGTACATTAAAGTCTTCTCTCCCCTTAGTTTCTTCTGTGGTGCTGTGGTTGATAGGATAATATAACACTTCTTAAGTTTATGAAGCCATCTATTTGGCATTTACAAGTCTTATCATCACTCGGCGCCACGGCAGTAAATAATAGAAAGAGTGTGGGATGTCACATCTTTTCTTGGAACTTGATTTCAGCAAACCTCAGAATAGTTCAGTGTTTGTCAGTTACAATATTCGAACTTTCGTGTTTAAGCTAACATCTGGAGACACAAAGAAGTGTTACGAACCTGGGAATTATTTTGTCAACAGGCATATGTGTGTGTACTCAAAAGAATTGTCATGTAGAAGAAATTGGCGTTTATAAATTATAAGCAATGTAGCTGTTGGGATAATCTTTGGGTTCCCCATCCCGTTGTGTGCATAACTATATCCAGTCTGTACCGACAAGCTCAACACAACTCTGTTGTTTGAGCTTCTCGGTACAGAATGGAGACAACTGCTGGCGTACTGCGGTTTGCTTTATTCCATCGCAGGGTCACTTTTTATCTCCTCCCACTGATAATTACGACACCTGTCGGAACACTACAGGGCTAAACATTTGCTAGTAAATATAATAAATAAATAATATTAATAATAAATATAAATTTTTGTAATTCTTCCATTTTGAAAAATTAACTGTAAGAATATGATAACACTGAAAAGAAGCTGATGATACCTGGTACGTCGGACGGGATTAGATGTCATTAATTAAAATTTCAGTCGTTTCAGCTGTACCTTCAAGTGTAATGACGGACACTGTCCCACAGTTTACACAATGCTAATGTAAATAATATTTACTTGTCGATTTTCCACGTTACGGGAACGATATCCAAAGGGACTGTTAGTTGGATTCGGCTTGACGCTCAAAAAATTTCCAGCCATCTACTTCGTGACTCGGTCTGACAATTTCGTAAATATTAAAATAAATATGAATCTCGTTATGATTGATTTTGAACTAAAATAAATGTTCCTTGAATGGAACTGTCTCTGGAGGCCCAGTTACATGCTATTTTAACGTAGAACAGCCTTAAAACGGGTAAAATTAATTGGGTCATGTGTAAAAATATATTACCCCGAAGTGCTCAATGTATATTGGTGGATAAGCTTGTACCATTAGTGGACATATTCGACCTATCTACATAAGTGCAAGTGTCGGGAGTGCCTTGTCTGGATAGAAGTTGTTTCACCGCCCTAAAAAGACTTGGTCTTCACGTTCAAAGACATCACAAAACGTGACATGACGTGGTCATGACAGAAAATCTTTTCGCTTAATGGAGCTTAAATGTTGAACGCAAACCGACGGGGAGTGACTGAGGAGGGTGCTGAGACCATCGGTTGTAATTACTGTGAATCAGCCAATCCTGGCAATGTCCGGGTACAAGGAGGTCCACACCTACAAGCAAAGTCAATACTTTGCAGTATTTGGCCATCCATGAGAACAGTCTGTCACACTCGAGGGCTACTTCCATTGCTGGAGCAGCAACAGAAGAGCCTCCTTTTGCCTCTTCAGTCCTCCTCCCTCCATAGAACTCGGTTTTCTTCAAAACGCCTCTTCCAGTAAGGAAGACAGTTTAACGAAGATTCAAGTCGTAGGCTGCTTGGACCCTGAAGATGGAAAGAGCAGGATCCTCCGACACATCGCAGACCGTACAAATCGACACGCCGTCATATCCCAGATGTCTTGAATCTTTGTGAATGCCGCTGTGAGAATTTCACGTCTCGCAAGGCAGTACAATTTCCAAAAAAGAACTAACGTATTTGTCACTCTGTTTTTAACGTTTTTCTGCCTTGTTTCAGATTGGTGTTAGAACCGGGCCTTATTTATTTCTGCTATTATTTATTCCAAGTACAGGTCTGCTATCAGTAACTCCTTAAAGTGGAACAGCTCTTAACAAGATTACATGTCGCTTACGTAGGCAATGTCCTTTATAGCACCAGAAGTTTAATTACAGGTTTCCAAAAGGTCCGCCATTTGATCCTGTCCTGAGAGGCATGAATCCATTTCAATTCCACAAATGTCTAGTGACGCCTGGACCTCACAAGTTGTCTATTTCCTTCAGATTTTTCTAGTGACATTTCTCTGGGCTACGTATACCTATCTCGCTTGTGTCATGCCCATCGACTTCAATACTCTCGTATTATCTCACGAAGAAACGAACATGAAGTTCTCATGATAAGTGTTCTCCAGGCTCCAGTTACTTCTGTCTTGTACGTTCAAATGTTCCCGTCAACATCTTGTTTTGGCAGCCTCAATATACGTTTTCCCTAAGCGGGAGAGACCGAGTTTTACAATTATACAAAACAGGTGGTAAAATGTAAACTTTTGAATAAAAATGAATAAATATATAAACGTGTATAAGTTATACTGAATGTATTGCTCTGGCGTGATTTCGGAACTTGGCAATCATTTAGAACACTGGGTTTCTGAGAAATTGATTTCGAACCAAAGACAAACGAACTTTCGAAAACAAGCCGTTCGACACTTGGCTATTACCTGTTTAAGTGAAATACAGAAATGATAATTGAAGGTCTGACAGATTTGCTTCTATTGTAACTAACTACCTTACACCCCGGCAGGAGGAAGTAATAAGCGAGCGTTGTCCCTTAGCCGTCTTGAGAATCAGCAAGTGTGCAGCCTGTATTTTGTAGACAAAGCGAATGACTTGCCTCAGCAGCTGTAGTGTGTTCAGGTAATCATAATGCAGTACGTTCCTTTCACCCCTTTGAATATCTCGACAATTTTCTGGCCAGGTATAGAGATGCGAGTATAATGGCGGTCTCATTATCTCCGGAAATCCAATCTTTTCTCTTGAATACAGTAGGATGAAAGCACTATTGTGCCTGCTCTTTAGAACAGCATACAAATCGAACATCGATGGCCATGCCATGGCCGGTCTGTTACCGCCGAAGTCCGGATTCAAACCCAGGCCAGTCATTGGAGATTTTCTGATGGACAAAGTTGCACTGGACAGGTTTTCCTGTGAGAAATTCTCCAACACTCCATACTCATTAATCCCGGTATCACTGACGCTATAGTCCGAGCAATTGACAGCATCATTAAATAAAGCAATTTCAAAACTCAAATATCGGAGGTGAGCGATCAGACCTCCTGATTCTTGCTGGGGGATCCGACATTGAGCTATCGTATAACCTGGCTGTTGTTTCTTCGGACTGCCTGCAGTCACTGAATAACTATGGTCCGCGACTGCTTCCTTTCGCGTCGTTGGCACTCATTTAACCAACTGAAACTACGTGGGACTTGTTAAAGGAGCATGGTTGAATGTACCAACTTGATTTTTACTGAATAACGGAATGGAAAGAACGTGGAAAGAAAATAATATAAGGTGCTCCATGGGTATTTGCCTGGAGGAACTGAGGAAAACCACGAAGGACTCAGACTTACCGGCCTTCGGGCGGAGATGTGGATGTGTTATACACTGAATATGGTGCACGATTGCCAATCACCGTGCTGGGACATTCGGTAGTCCCTTTTCGGTTGCGTGGCCAAGCGACCATTATAAGACAATATTATACGTGGCGACACGGCATCGAGTTACGAAATGCGAGTTCAGTTATCCCGGAAACTGGATAACCATCGAACGTATTGCGAACTTCACTGAGGAAATTTCGATAGCGTATCTCGTATTAGTTCATAGGTTATTCGCCAGAATTTTAACATTACTCAAGCCATCTCAGCGTCACAAGAGAGTAAAGTGGCTGTGGAGAGAGGGGAGAGAATGGGAAAGAGTAGCAGAGAGAGAGAGAGAGAGGTGTGAGGTTAAGGGAAGCTATTGTTGCTAAGATTATATAGCGTCGGTTGTAGATAAAATAAATATGAATATGGAGCAATGGTGGAATAATATTGACACGGGAAGACCAAGGTACTCGGAGAGAAGCCGTTCCAGTGCTACTTTATGCTCCCCGAAGCCCACAGTGACTGGCCGGGGTTCGAATCCGGGCCTCTGAGAACAGATACCTGCAATTGCTCGCCAGTAATATGAAATTATTGATTGTAACTAAATAAAGAGAATGTCCACGTTTCAGACTATAAGCCATCGTTGGCATAACCAGCACTTTCACGAATAAGAGTTCTTCTGTCACAGGGCCGGCTTTGAGGTGCAGTGTGAAATACAGAATCGGAAGTGTTTGAAAACTAAGGGCTGACGAAGATATTTGGTTGTAAGGAGAATGAACTGATGGCGCTGTTTTCGGTATTATGTAAAGGGGGAGCTGTTGTTAGGATACAGAAACCTATGAGACGGCGATGAGCTGTACATAGGCTGGGGTATGGGAGACGAGGAATGCACAGAGAATTCTGGCGCGAAACGTCCCATTGTAAGACCGGGCAGGAGAAGATGAATATTATGGCAGTGGTTCGTGCGGTGAATTAAAGTGTGTTCGTTGGCAGGGTGTGGTGTTAGAGGTGTTGAAGCATCTACTTCTGCTATCAGGGAGGTGCTGAGCGTGAATGACTACGAGTTTTTTTCCTTATTCTGAGAGAATGCGGAAAATGTTTATTTTTCTGACAAAGTAGAGTTAACAGATGAAATGTTAAGCAGTGAATGCCAACAGTATAGTTGTTTTCTGAATACGCTTGATTAACTGTACTTCTTGCCTACCAACCTTTTCGTAACATTCTGTCTAACTCTATGTGATGAGATCTTATTTATTCAGCCGTTTTTGTGAACTCCATATGTTCACCGTCGTGTTCTGCCAATGAAAACTACCGTGAGCCGTTTCAGCCCTATTTAGTTACATTTTCACACTATATTTTTTCTAAGAGATCGGCCGTATTATCCTCAGATCTGCGTCTAGGTTTGTCAAAAGACATTTTTTCCCTGAAAGTTTCCAACCAAAAGGTTGCACACATTTCTTAGGTCCCTGGGCGCCCTGCATGTCCACTTGAGCTCATCGTTCTTGGTTTATTCATCCCAACAATACAAGTATTAGGTGGTGTTTGCAACGTATGACATTTCCTTTTTACGCGACTTTCAGAACACTTTCGGAATTAAACCGTGAATATGCTGCACGATATTGACTACTGTGCATAGAGTGCTTTATATCTAGGATTTTTTTCGTGAAATTTTTAGTCGATTTTTTTAATTTGCTTTCTTCACTCGAAGTACATCAGTTAAATTCACACTGGGATATCGCGTCTATGTACCTGCATATTTAATCTCTAGAAGTACTGAATAGATATGGATGAAATTTATTGGGCTGAAGGTGGGTGGTTCGCACCGCCGCCATATTAATACTTGTTCACGGCAGAAAATTAAGCGTACAAAGCGAGTGGTCTGTAGTGTCAGGGTATCCATTCCAAGTGTCACGAAAATCCATCAGATTTTCAAAAATTGTTGGGCACACACAGTGACGAACACACAGGTGTGTTATCGCGTTTTCATACAACAGAGGAGAAGGAAATAAATATCAAAATGATAAGCCACATGAAAAAACCGTGTCACCTGTAGGACTTAGGAACCTTCAGTAGGGTTTTCATTGCGTTTCGAAGCTTTGCCCGAAAGTCATGTCGATGGAAGCTTCAAGACTACAGTCTTTGAAAGCCTTATCGGCTTCATGATGCAGTTACACTTCCGCAAATCCGCACAGTCACGACTCTTGCCGCCATGAAACAAAGAGTGAAAGTGCACGAGCTCGGTACAGAAATAGGTCAGGTCGGTACGTGTTACGGTTGCAGGTGGCTGCGGGTCTATCGCAAAGTCAACAAAACTATTGGTTGTACAAGTGTATGTACACTCACAGAAAACACTGGAAAACAGAGATGGCTGCATTGACAAGTGGATAAGTGGCGGCTGTTTGTGCAGACGAGTGAGTGGAGTGAAGGTTGGGAGCGCTTTGTTAAATGACACGAAACGGGCACCAAAGCGAATGTTTTTGGGGTTACATTGGATGATTTTTAAGAAGTCAGTATAGATCTGCCTATAGGCTGTTACGCAGAGAAGCACGTCTTTGTCTTAACATGTTTACATGTATTTCGGTTTTTTGTTGTAACTGGTGGGCTGCTACTGTAGGTGTTGTGGAAAACTCCAACAGACGATCACTGCGAAGTAGCCCCTCCTCTTCCTGGAATTCAAATTATCTTCTATCGCTGATCACGCCCTCCGTAAATGGCTACAAATACGAGCGACTGAAGGTAGATTCTGTTACGACTAGCAACAAACTGCACCCAGCATTAAGGCGGTAACCCGGAAGCGAAGGCAGTGCAGTCCGGTGGCTGATAAACTCTGTGTGTTATCAGGTGATGTTCCAGTTTGTTTAGCTTGTAAAAAGGGTTTGGCTGATAATGTACTGTTACCTGTTAACAGATAATTCCATTCATTGTGCTAGTGGCTGTCTTAGTCCAGCTTTCATTGGGGACGTTGATACCTGCTTTTTCATAGTCGTCTGCTTACATATGTTCTGAATTTTCTTACTGTCATGTGTTTAAAACGTCGCTTGGGCTAAAGAGTTTTAAATAAACCGTTTTCATGAATTCTTTCATAAATATGATTATATTAAAGATTTTTGGTCATTTATCCTACACAACTTAAGCGGAAAAATGGCCTTATGAGATTAACATGCTTCCTGTTTTTGTGTGTGCCTTCGCCTTCTCCTTTCAACCCTTAAAATACTCGATCGATTTTCACGAAATTTATGCGAATTTCATGTCAGTGGAGGCCACACTCAGTTCACAAGTTTGAATTCCCTGCAAGCGGTAATAACAGCGGGGAGGATGCATGCACTTGTGACTTGAGAATGTTTAAGCTGTGTGTGGATCCCGAAGTGACGCGTGGTAGTAATACTTCGACAAATATGTGACATTAATTCAGGTAATTTTTTTTTGACATGAAAAAGAAAATGACGCCTGTATGGAATGTATTTTTAGCTGGAAAAGCAAACACTTATTTTTCCACGTGGGTTAACTGCGTTTCATTTTGGTGGATTATATACCAAAGATGATGGATGAACGAGTATTGAACATTGGTGGAAAGATGCTGACAGGGGAAACCCGATGCTCAGAATAAAGCCGGTCACAGTGCCATTTTGTTCACCACTAACCCCACGTGGACTGGACTGGGATCAAACCTTGGCCTCTGTGGTGAGAAACCGGCGACTGTCGACCTAAGCTGTGCGTTGACTGAGGCAGCTGGTGTAAGAGGATAAGCCGACTTTGCTAGTCGTGTTGCCAGGTAGAACTTGGGTTTCATTTCGCATCCAATTGCTGCAAAGTAAATGGGTCATTGTGAAAAACCTTTAGGAATTCGACAGAAGCGTAACTGAGCGGGAAGTAAGTGGCTACCACGGAGATGTCTGTTTGTTCGAGGAATTTATCGGTACCCCCTCCCTAGTACAGAATATTACTGACATATTGACAGAATCATTTGCCGTGTTAGCAGTCGGTAAAAATTAGGAAATCTGTGTCGAACAGAAGAAGCAAATATCAGGAAGGTCGCCCTTAGGGTGTCTTGGACATGACTACTCCTCAGTTCGCATTATGAACCGGATTTTTGCGGTCGGCAGCAATTGCGCAGTGGATATTACAACAAGTCTCACAGCTCTGTCGGACTGATTGACCTTGATGGAAGAATGTTCTAGAGAGAGAGTTATGTTGTGCTACATGGATGCAATATGTGTGATAGCTTTCTTGTCAGGGGAACTGATGAGAAGGAATCTGTAATCGAGAAGCAGTGTGTTGTGAAGGGCAGTGACTCTTTCCGAACCAACGATGTACATTTAGATTATTTCCTCGTGTCTCTCGGCCTAAGGGAGGAATGAGTGAAAGTATAGCGGATAGGGGCAGGCCTATGTCTGAATAATTGTAGATGTAGACCCGTTTTAAACATAAACTGTTATTTGCAATTTTTGATGCAATGCCCCACTAGACTTTCGGTCGCTCACTGCTGGTTCTGTTCTACATTTAGTCAGCATCTAAGAAACAAATTTTATGCGCAGTATTGTCGCCACGCCGAACCGTTCACACGCTACCTGTCTTGTGCACCTACCAGCAAACTGACGAATATAAACCTTCTAATGCAAGTCTGTCAAAGCAGACCAGTCCAAGTGCCAAGCGCAGCCGAAATTTGTGCGACTCCATAAAGACTTCTGAGTTATATCTGAAGGGAAGCAGCTGTATGGGGAGACTGGACTGGATGGACTTGTCTCAGAGTAATGTTTAGCAATGGGCTTTTGGTTACACGGTAATGAAATCTGGGTCTTGCAACAGGCCTAAATGGAGGGAGGGGAGTTTGGATTATTCATTCCTTACTCGATTGCGAATTTTGGAAATGTCTGATATGATGCGTCTCTCCCCCCTCCCACCCCCGCCGGATTAATGGATTTTAAACTTCACGTTGCAGGGCAAGACTTAGTTTGTAACCACCTTCTTTCTTGGATGTAACGACAGCGAAATTTAAGACGTTTGGAATTACGTGCAAAAGTACAGCATTTTTCTTAATTATTTCAGCTTAGGATATATCCAACATAGGCGTATTGCTGCATTAGTAAATGCTGTAAATTTGACGTTCGAATTTCGACAAGTTTACGTCAGCCATACGGACTTGGGTTTTGTACTTTCACTCATTTTTTTCCAAATTTCAAGACAGTCTTTTCTGTCTTAAGGAAAATACGACCGTCTTTTACCTCATCTGTATGTACTGTTCTCCTGCCTTTGTTATGGGAAAATGGTGTTCACGCTAGGAATCAGTCACTAATCCTGAGATGTGAGAGTTGCAAATTGTTTTGTTCAGGTGCTGCCTGATTAAGGCGCGGAGTTACAAGGCTGTTAGCGAAGGACAGTAATGTGCTTCTGAAACATTTAGAGTATTTCTATCTTGTGAAACACCCTGTAGTTTTGTAATGCATTATGGCCATACGTGAGACACACAAATACACGCGAGGCGTGGCGATTGTAATCTAGTACTAACATTACTGCTGCTACTACTACTACTACTACTACTACCCTTCCTATTACTACTGTGCAAGGCAAAGTCATGCATGAATGTGCCTGCCATTTGACTGTATCCCGAAACAAATAAATCCATTCAACACCATCGCACTGTACCTCTCTAAGGTCCATTTTAATATTAGCTTCCCATTTACCCTTAGATTATACAAGTGGTCCTTTCCTTTCAGGCTTTCTTACTGAATGTTTGTTTTAGAGAAGATACAAATTATGAATTTACACAGCATGCAGGTTTCTACATCTTAACAACTCCGGTAGGGCCCCCAATATCAGCTGTTTGAGCTAGTACTGATCACTTCCATGGCATTTAGATCTTTAACGATTAAAATTATCCTGACCTATAAATAGAAGACCAGTTCCTATCTCACAGTAAATAGAATGAAGACATATCTGTTAAAGCTTCATAGAGATATATTCACTTTCTTTTTTTTTTTTTTTTGCAGAGAAACGAAATACATACTTAGTGTGGGCAAAATTTAGAATTTTGTGTGTTAAAGGCTGCAGTGCATACCACTGAACGTTGTAGGGTTACCCATGATTTCGACGCTCTGTAACTGTCGCTGTGTCCTATATATTTGATTCGTTACCAATTTATGACCCTTTTTAAACTTCTACCGTAAATCCATGTTTTGGTTTGTGCAGAAGAGGACCTTTGGGAGAATCCTCATAACTGTTCTCTTCACCAAATATTAAGGAGAGCCGTCAGATTAAGGAGACTGAACTGCAGTGAGGGGTGCGTGGAGCAGTTATGAGGGGGATGCAAGAGTCACGCGATGTGAGACCGCTTGGGATATGTACCGGTAGTGGGACTACAGCCAGAGATCGTGAGAAAACAGTATGTGGTTTGAACTGATTTCGACTGGCTGACCATAGGGTCCCATGGCAGTTGCTCAGAAGCGTTAACAAAATTGCGGGTTCTGTATAGGTGAAGCATTTCGTGAACACGTGAGCAATTTTGCTCCTCAAAAAGGAGTTCGTTTCGTAGCATCAGTTGGATATACTCTTACATGAACTTCGGCCTTCTCTTACTGGAGGATATATATATATTACGTAAAATAGGCCACGGCCGATATTCTACTTTCTCAAGCCTCGCTGTCGATGATTTATTACACTGTAACTTCTTCATCGTATATAGGAGTAAGTGAAGGACAAATATCACACTCGAGATGTTCATGCAGGCCAGCCCTTGTCCTTGGTCTAAAATTCGTTTGTTACCGCTGATTTTAAGCGTAATATCTAACTAGCAGAAATCTTGCGGTTTTTGTGGGGTGTCCTATGTGAATGTGGAGAATACGATACGAGCATGCCTTTGAGATATGCGCTGTTTTAGGATTTTACGCAGCGTATAATGTTACTTATGTGCCAACGTTACGGGTCAACCTGTCCGTCCCAGCTTCAAGGGTAGAGCAGTCCAATAAGACAGCTTGACCCTTGAAGATGGGACCGATAGGTTGTCCCGAAACGTCGGTACGGAACTACTATTCTACGCTGCGTAAAATCCCAAAAGAGCGCACATCTCATTTACATCGCAGCGGAAGCCTGAAATCACGCAACGCGTGCCTTTATTGTTGTTTTCTGTAGTACTTGTAAAAATTAGAGACACTGTGAGCGTTAACCTTTTAAAGCCTAGCGGTAACTTTACATACGACCAGGTTTAACATTAAAAAATTCTACGTGGTGCCCACATTGCATTTATGTGTTTTGTACGGATCTCAGAACAAACAGCAACTTTTGCCTTATAAAACATTAAGAGACTGGTTTTTGTAACCGAATTGGAGAGCGTTCACAGCGCGGTACGCACTGAGTCCTTATATAAAACAGACACGCTTCGTATTTAAAGGGTTAATATATAGTCGTACCTGTTACAACGAATTCCATTGAGGCAATATCAGAATTAGATAATGCACGTACTGTCTACGAACCATACCATGAAGGTACAAGGAAGGCACGGCAATAGATTGAAGCGAATGTTGATTTAACACCCACAAAGCTTCACTGCCCGAAGGAGTGGCCGTTCATACGTGTTTTATAGGAGGCTAGTTCCGGCTGGTGGCAACTTGGATGCGGCGACAAACAAGAAAACCTTGTCTTAAACGGGAATCGGACCCCGGCCAGAGGTTCCATATCCAGTCAGTCACTGAGCCATCGCAGGTCGCAAAGTAATGTGGAATTATTTGAACAAATAGCACGAAATCGCAATTAGTAATATTGTGTAATGCTTTTTGTGATTTTCGGTCTTGCTGCAAGTTGTGGCCTCATTTGGAGGTGTAAAGAGCTGAAATTATCGAGCGCAAGAGTGAAGAGGGTGATCCTTGAGGAAGGCTGCAGCCGTATGAGATTGTATCACCTTTCCTCGCGGCTGTCTCAACACGGTGTAGGTTGTCATTAAGGTGAGGTTCTATTAAAATTCCTTCGCGCCCTTTCACTTCGCAACTTTAAAGTTGCATTTTATTGAAAATACTTCATTCATTTTCTCTGTTTGCAGCGTTACTAGAAAAGTGCGCAACGCTTCCGCTAGTGCATTTGTTGATGGCGTGTATACCATGAATGTTGTAGGATTTATTTTGTAAGGCAGAAAATATGATTCATGAAGGCGTAATAAACAAATGAAAACTCCACAGTTACGTACATAAGGCACTGTGGGTCAGACTGGAGATATTGTGTGAACAGAAATTAGGAGGACAGGGTTTCTGAAATTACGCACGCAGGAAAACTTATGGGAAGACTTAGAAGCAAGCAGAGTGACCAATTAAATTTGGAATCACGTAACAAGCTTCAGAATCCTGAATCCAAGAATTTTAAAACCCAGATCCGCAGATTCGAGAGTCTTCTGATGGGTCATAAATTCGTAACACAATGAGGCTTGCAGCGTTCTCGTCAAGAATTTAACGTTATTCAGGAAAAGTAGAATACGAAGAAGTTAGCCAAATAGAGTAGATTTAAATTTTACTCAGAATTATTTTCTTTTAACTGTGACAAAAATTGGCGTCGATATACTGTGGCGCTGAGTAGGTAGCTACTGATCTGCGATTTTGGTCGTGTAAAATCTATTGATAGCTACTGCCCTGCTCGTTGTGGAGTAGAAATACAAATCAAGTAATAAGTATGGTGGTGGTGCTTTTGTTATAACAGTACTTCCTAATAACAGTTGCAGGACTCCTGCTGTTGCTAGTGGATGTCAGTTAGCACCCCGTCGCATATATTAGTTTGAATTTTGTGAAAAATTTGGAATGTTCTCGTAGAACATTAGTATACTTCTTCTCTTCCCTGAGAGTTAGGGTGCGACTCGGCATTAAAGATAAGGGATCCTACCTTTTGGATATTTCTAATATCGACTATATCTGCAGTCTAGCGATCGACATGGTGCTACAGATCGGTGGGGGGACGCTGGAGGTTAAGGTTAAATGGATTTTAAAACAATCTGGCATGAAAGTGTGAATTGGATTCAAGTGGCTTAGGGTAGGGTCCAGGGGCAGGGTATGGTAAACATAGTAAGAAGCATTCAGATTCCATTAAAGACGGAAATTTTTTGATCAGTTCAGGGATAATGGGCTCCATGAGAAAGATTGTGTCCTTTGGAAGTGGGTTATGTCACTGCGACAATTGTAATTGTCGACCAGGCTGGCATTATGCAGTAGTACCCATTCCGCTGCTTGGTTGTTTGTTATCGATTTGAAAGCGGATTTGGTAAGGTTTGGGAAGGAGAAGCTTAGTACATATAGTGTTCAGAACCGCTAAAGCTTCAAGATGGGCGGTCGGCACTAATCACATTTACACTCTGATTGATATACATTTTGAAGTCCTTAGATTGATTCAGTGCGGGGGGCCGATCCTTCGTCCAGAGGAGTCCGACCGTGTGTGTGTGTGTGTGTGTGTGTGTGTGTGTGTGTGTGTGTGTGTGTGTGTGTGGGTGTGGGTGTGTGTGGGTGTGTGTGTGTGTGTG